>JBBDGP010000098.1:600000-947500 GCA_037952835.1 Lithobates septentrionalis
GAAATTCTCTTAAGTAGAATCACTTGCTGTAGGTACCCTTTTTCTTAGCAAAACAATGGGGTTCTGTTATTGATATGGCTTGTCAGTATACTAGTTTTGTTACTCTGGTTTGTTGCATCTTTCTCATGATCCTGGTTGTATGTATCAATGATAGGCAGAAGTATCACTTTGTGGTTTACCGTATATACTCGAATATAAGTCGAATTTTTCAGCACTTTTTTTGTGCTGAAAGTGCCCCCCTCGACTTATACTCGAGTCAAGCACTTTTCTGCAGCAAAAAATTTCATTTCCCGAACCAACTTTGGGGCCCCGTATCTCAGGGCCACTTCGTACTAGGAACCCCAAATTTGGTGTGCAAACCCAGTGGAACTGGTACCACAACATATCCAAAGCTGAAGTTCCTAGCACCAAGTGACCCCGAGATACGGGGCCCCAAAATCGGTACGGAAAATGTCATTCTCTGCTGCAGAAAAGTGCTTGACATTTTCTGAACCGATTTTGGGGCCCCATATCTCAGGGCCATTTGGTGCTAGAAACCCCAGCTTTGGCAATTTTATGGTGCTAGTTCCACTGGGGTTGCACACCAAATTTAGTGTTCCTAGCACTAAGTGGCCCCAAGATACAGGGCCCCAAATTCGGTCAACTGTGTCCATCTGCAGCAATGTCATTTCGGGACCCTTTGGGTTCAGAGACCCCAAATTTTGGCTGCAGCTAGGGGGCATCTAGGAACCCTTAACTACCGAGTTTGAAGTTCACGGGACCTATGGCTGCAAATGGGCACAGTGATGCTGCAAATGGGCATTGTTGACCCTCTTTTCCACTTACAGTAGCTGTGCATTTCTCACCCTCGTCTTATACTCGGGTCAATAAGTTTTTCCCATTTTTTTGTGGTAAATTAGGGCCTCGACTTATACTCGGAACGACTTATACTCGAGTATATACGGTATCTAAAAACCGATAGGTCTTCTATTAGCAGCTAAATCCTACAGCTTAGACCCCTTTTACACTGAGTAGTTTTTCAAGCGATTTTGCGTTGAGAAAAGTTCCTGAAAAAAAAAAAAAAGGGCCTCAAAAGCGCCCCTCTGCATTGAAATGAATGGAAAGCGCCTGAAAAGCTCCTCAAAAGCGCGCAGCGTTTTACTGGTAGTTTAGAAGTGCCTCAGTGTGAAAGGGGTCTTATTAAAGTAGAAGTATGGGCTCTCATTAAAAACTGTGCATTGAAAAAGTATTCATACCCGTTGAAATTTTCCACATTTTGTCATGTTACAACCAAAAACGTAAATGTATTTTTATTGGGATTTTATGTTCTGGGTAGGTTTGCAGTTGTGCCATACTCTCTCCATTTTCAGATGATGGATTGAACAGTGCTCTGTGAGATGTTCAAAGCTTGGGGTATTTTTTTTTATAACCTAACCTTGCTTTAAACTTCTCCACAACTTTATCCCTGACCTGTCTGATGTGTTCCTTGGCTGTTGTTGGATGATGCTGTTTGTTCACTAAGGTTCTCTAACAAACCTCTGAGGGCCTCCCAGAATAGAGATGCTTCATAATATCACACGGCTAATGTTTAAGATGTAAATGTACTGTTGTGACCACTTTTGCCTCTGAAGAAGCAGAACGTTACAGTCCAGGAAACATATCGAGCTTTAATGTCTTATCACCGCCATAAGAGAATTCATAAAATCTAACTCTGGGGTTACCCAGTATAAGCATTGGGTTAATTACAGCAGTTGATGGAGCAAGATATTTGGGGTCATTTCACTATCATTCTTGTGATTTTTAATTGTCTGGTTTTAATGTAAGAATTGTGTCCAGTAAAAGCGATATTTTATGGATAAAATTGAGAATGCGCTGTGCTTCAAGAGTCTTGCCATCTATTTTTGCGAATATCTTGAACTGTTACTTTTGGCATAGCGTTTTTGGAAGCACTGATTGTAAGACAGTCGAGTTGATTTACGAAGGGCAAATTGACTTCATTTTGCAAGGGAATTTTCCCCTTGGCTCAGTGAATGAGGTGAAACTTTAATGACTGACATAATCCAAACGTGCAAGCACATTTTTTTTTCCCCCTGGAACTTGATTGGGGTCTTTGCAAAGTAAAATTTCTTCACATTTGCTAAGCTCTTGGGTAAATTTCCTTGCAAAGTGAACAGTCTATATGCCTTTATTAAATCAAGTACAGTGCACTGATATATGCTGTACTTTGTATTTTTCTTTAACTTTTTTTTTTTTTATTCAATACTGCTAAAAGTGTAAAAGTTGAACAAACCTTTCTTTATGCAAACATTGTTATCCAATGCAGACTGGTGCGCATGCTTAGTTTCCTGTTGGATCAAATTGTAGAGCCTTCTTTGTAACCTTCAGTGCAAGTACTTCTGATGATCACATACAAGTATTACCAGGTTAGGTAGCCTATATTCATGGACATAAGCCACCATGCCTTGTATGATCATCACCCATAGACTGGTGTATTTTACCCGAGTCAGTCACTCCATAACATGGATACATTGTATGTATTCTTCCTGTAGTGGATTGTGTAATGGATATTATTGTATTCAGTAGCCCTATGAATGATCTGTGGCCACACAGCTCATATGAAATGGGTACAAAGCTTTACCTGTCAGACAATGTTTTCCTATCCCCCACCCATCTGTCTCGGTGATAGGAATATTCTGGTTTCTCTACCCCCAGGCTGATGAGATCTGTTCACTCTGCTCTCTCCCCCAGCCTGCCTGTTTGTACTCCCCTCCCCCTCACAGTAGAAACTGATCCCAGTGCCCCCATAGATCTGTATAGTGGATCCCCCCCATAGATCTGTATAGTGGATCCCCCCCCCATAGATCTGTATAGTGGATTCCCCCCCATAGATCTGTATGATGGGTCTCTTCCCCCCCCCCCCATAGATCTGTATGATGGATCCCCCCCATAGATCTGTATGATGGATCTCTCCCCCCCCATAGATCTGTATGATGGATCTCTCCCCCCCCATAGATCTGTATGATGGATCTCTTCCCCCCCCCATAGATCTGTATTATGAATCTCTTCCCCCCCATAGATCTATATGATGGATCTCTCCTCCACCATAGATCTGTATGATGGATCTCCCCCCCCATAGATCTGTATGATGGATCTCCCCCCCCATAGATCTGTATGATGGATCCCCCCCCCATAGATCTGTATGATGGATCCCTCCCCCCCATAGATCTGTATGATGGATCTCTCTTCCCCCCCACAGATCTGTATGATGGATCTCTCTTCCCCCCCACAGATCTGTATGATGGATCTCTTCCCCCCCATAGATCTGTATGATGGATCTCTTCCCCCCCATAGATCTGTATGATGAATCTCTTCCCCCCATATATCTATATGATGGATCTCTCCTCCACCATAGATCTGTATGATGGATCTCTCCCCCCCCATAGATCTGTATGATGGATCTCTTCCCCCCCATAGATCTGTATGATGGATCTCTTCCCCCCCATAGATCTGTATGATGGATCTCTTCCCCCCATAGATCTGTATGATGGATCTCTCCCCCCCATAGATCTGTATAATGGATCCCTCCCCCCCATAGATCTGTATGATGGATCTCTCTCTCCTCCCCCATAGATCTGTATGATGGATCTCTCCCCCCCATAGATCTGTATGATGGATCTCTTCCCCCCCATAGATCTGTATGATGGATCTCTTCCCCCCCATAGATCTGTATGATGGATCTCTTCCCCCCCCATAGATCTGTATGATGGATCTCTTTCCCCCCATAGATCTGTATGATGGATCTCTTCCCCCCCATAGATCTGTATGATGGATCTCTTCCCCAGCCCATAGATCTGTATGATGGATCTCTTCCCCCCCATAGATCTGTATGATGGATCTCTTTCCCCCCATAGATCTATATGATGGATCTCTTTCCCCCCATAGATCTGTATGATGGATCTCTTTCCCCCCATAGATCTATATGATGGATCTCCCCCCCATAGATCTGTATAGTGGATCTCCCCATACATCTGTATAGTGGATCCCCCCCATAGATCTGTATAGTGGATATCTCCCCCCCCATAGATCTGTATAGTGGATATCTCCCCCCCCATAGATCTGTATAGTGGATATCTCCCCCCCCCATAGATCTGTATAGTGGATATCCCCCCCCATAGATCTGTATAGTGGATATCTTCCCCCCATAGATCTGTATAGTGGATATCTCCCCCCCCCATAGATCTGTATAGTGGATATCTCCCCCCCCCCCATAGATCTGTATAGTGGATATCTCCCCCCCCCCCCCGATCTGTATAGTGGATATCTCCCCCCCCCATAGATCTGTATAGTGGATCTCTCCCCCCATAGATCTGTATAGTGGATCTCCCCCCATAGATCTGTATAGTGGATCTCCCCCCATAGATCTGTATAGTGGATCTCCCCCCATAGATCTGTATAGTGGATCTCCCCCCATAGATCTGTATAGTGGATCTCCCCCCATAGATCTGTATAGTGGATCTCCCCCCATAGATCTGTATGCTGGATCTCTCCCCCCCCATAGATCTGTATGCTGGATCTCTCCCCCCCCCATAGATCTGCATGCTGGATCTCCCCCCCCATAGATCTGTATGCTGGATATCTCCCCCCCCCCATAGATCTGTATAGTGGATATCTTCCCCCCATAGATCTGTATAGTGGATATCTTCCCCCCATAGATCTGTATAGTGGATATCTTCCCCCCATAGATCTGTATAGTGGATATCTTCCCCCCCATAGATCTGTATAGTGGATATCTTCCCCCCATAGATCTGTATAGTGGATATCTCCCCCCCCATAGATCTGTATAGTGGATATCTTCCCCCCATAGATCTGTATGCTGGATCTCCCCCCCCCCCATAGATCTGTATGCTGGATCTCTCCCCCCCCATAGATCTGCATGCTGGATCTCCCCCCCCCCCATAGATCTGTATGCTGGATCTCTCCCCCCCCATAGATCTGTATGCTGGATCTCTCCCCCCCCCATAGATCTGTATGCTGGATCTCTCCCCCCCCCATAGATCTGTATGCTGGATCTCCCCCCCCCATAGATCTGTATGCTGGATCCCCCCCCCCCCATAGATCTGTATGCTGGATCTCTACCCCCCCCATAGATCTGTATGCTGGATCTCTCCCCCCCCCCCATAGATCTGTATGATGGATCTCCCCCCCCATAGATCTGTATGCTGGATCTCTCCCCCCCCCATAGATCTGTATGCTGGATCTCTCCCCCCCCCCATAGATCTGTATGCTGGATCTCTCCCCCCCCCCCCCCCATAGATCTGTATGCTGGATCTCTCCCCCCCCCCCCATAGATCTGTATGCTGGATCTCTCCCCCCCCCCCATAGATCTGTATGCTGGATCTCTCCCCCCCCATAGATCTGTATGCTGGATCTCCCCCCCCCCATAGATCTGTATGCTGGATCTCTCCCCCCCCCCATAGATCTGTATGCTGGATCTCCCCCCCCCATAGATCTGTATGCTGGATCTCCCCCCCATAGATCTGTATGCTGGATCTCTCCCCCCCCCCCATAGATCTGTATGCTGGATCTCTCCCCCCCCCATAGATCTGTATGCTGGATCTCCCCCCCCCCCATAGATCTGTATGCTGGATCTCCCCCCCCCCATAGATCTGTATGCTGGATCTCTCCCCCCCCCCCCCATAGATCTGTATGCTGGATCTCCCCCCCCCCATAGATCTGTATGCTGGATCTCCCCCCCCATAGATCTGTATGCTGGATCTCTACCCCCCCCCCCCCCCCCATAGATCTGTATGCTGGATCTCTACCCCCATAGATCTGTATGGTGGATGTGGTGTCGCCAGTCACTGTGTGTAACTACGTTTAATAACAAAGAGAAGTCCCAGGCAGGTGATGATGTAGAGTGTGTAGTCTGGTCCCCTCCCCCCGGTCTTTGTGTGTAGCGGGGATCGGGTCGGAGTCCCCTATGGGGGGTTTTGTGTGAGTTCTCCGTGAGCAGAGCGATCCAGTCCAGGATTTGGAGGTAGCTCTTGCCGGATCTACTTCCCTTTGCTGGGGGTGGGGCTGCGGTCCTGTTGCTCGGAGGGATCTGCTGGGTCTGCGAGTTGGCGGCGGCGGAGGAGAGTGCGGGGGACGGCGGTGGCGGAGCGTTAGAAGTGTCCCAGGGCCCGGAGGATCGGCGGAAGTGGATGGTGGTGGAGCCGGAGCGGAGGTCATGTGACCAGAGCCTGGCACACAGGTGAGCGCTGCCACGTCCATGAAGTGTGTCACTCCGCGCCCAGCTGACACTGACAGCCAGAGGGAGAGGAGTGATGTCACCGGGGTTAGCTCCCTCCCTCCCATCCCCGTACACACGGCGCCGTCCCGCGCCTTAACCCCTCACCTCCCGGCCCCGATCATCACTTCTCACTGATGGCCCCGGGACTTGTAGTACGGGGATCTCCCCTCCCCCCTCTGGGTCCAGCCAGAAAGTTACAGTGTGTGTAATCCCCCAACAGTCCACTGCACAGCACCGGCCCCTGGATGGGGGGCGCTGTTCCCGGTCACTGCTCGTCCTCTGATAGGATGACAACACTCACTATATAGAGGAGCAGACATCCCCCCCCCCATATAATATAAGGAGGAGGAGGAGGGGATAATACGTGTGTTGTGTAGAGGTGAAGGGGATCAACACACCGGAATCAACAGGTCCTCTTCTCAGACACATTATTCATATGTTCAGTAGATAAGCAAAGTGTACTGCTATGTCTGATCACACTGATCCCACAGTAGTGTAGTCCATTCCATCCACACTGATCTCACAGTAGTGTAGTCCATTCCATCTACACTGATCCCACAGTAGTGTAGTCCATTCCATCTACACTGATCCCTCAGTAGTGTAGTCCATTCCATCTACACTGATCCCACAGTAGTGTAGTCCATTCCATCCACACTGATCCCACAGTAGTGTAGTCCATTCCATCTACACTGATCCCTCAGTAGTGTAGTCCATTCCATCTACACTGATCCCTCAGTAGTGTAGTCCATTCCATCCACACTGATCCCACAGTAGTGTAGTCCATTCCATCTACACTGATCCCTCAGTAGTGTAGTCCATTCCATCTACACTGATCCCTCAGTAGTGTAGTCCATTCCATCCACACTGATCCCACAGTAGTGTAGTCCATTCCATCTACACTGATCCCTCAGTAGTGTAGTCCATTCCATCCACACTGATCCCACAGTAGTGTAGTCCATTCCATCTACACTGATCCCTCAGTAGTGTAGTCCATTCCATCCACACTGATCCCACAGTAGTGTAGTCCATTCCATCCACACTGATCCCACAGTAGTGTAGTCCATTCCATCCACACTGATCCCACAGTAGTGTAGTCCATTCCATCTACACTGATCCCACAGTAGTGTAGTCCATTCCATCCACACTGATCCCACAGTAGTGGGATGGCTGGACACATTTCAGCTCATCACTTAGTTCCTTTTTTTTTTTTCACCCAACGATTTGAAGTGTCCAAAGTGACACTGTATTCATGTCCCTGTACAGCGAATTGTTGCATTGCTGTCTTGTGCAATCCCATCCTGTGCGCTGCAATAAAACCACCGCATGTCTGTGTTTAATCACAGCTCAGTGCAGTGCAGCTCCAGGCTGTGTTGCAGTGTAAGTAGGACACATAGAAAACAATTTGGTTTCTGTGTCCTAACGGTGGCAGGACTTCTCCTTTAAATCCAGCCCCATACTTCCAGATTTTCTAGCCCAGGTGATAACGCTGTGTATATACCTGGTGTTGGCTGCGCTACCTCCAGTGATATAATATAATATCAAAACCACCACTTTATCTAAATCATAAATCTACATCAATGATTGTTCACTAATACTTAGTATCACCCCTTAAAACTACCAATCTGTGTGTGTAAAAGACACTAATAAGATAAAGTCCAGTTATAGTCCACTTGTGCTAATGTGCTAATAAAGACGTGGATCCCTGGATGGGTTATCCACTACAGTTGTGCTGTTTCTGTGCTCTTATTTCTCATTTGTGATTATTGTGACTTCCAGTGCCAACACCACCACCACATGAATTGGCCACTCACCAGATGCTAGTAAATATAGGCCCTTGGTTCATTGAGGGATAATCATTCCGCTTTAATGTTTGCCTTGTGCTGTCCCCAATGCAATGTAGCAAGTATATCCGTCCTCATGAAAAACAATCAAACAGCGGTCATAGTGCAGTATGCCTAAACTGTAGTGGATAGCCCATCCAGGGATATTATATTATATCACTGGAGGTAGCGCAGCCAACACCAGGTATATACACATCTCATATTTTTTCACTTGCTGGAGGAATTGTTTTTTTGACTGCAGCAACCGGGGTTTTCAATTTAGTTTATGAAGTTTTATATTGAAGCACATATAGGATTGCGCCAGTGGCACACACATTATAAATGTATCTATTTACCACAGGTGATAACGCTGCCTGCGGACTCCTGAGGTACAATCGTCAACACATCCCCGGAAGTTTTGGGGCTTTGCACAGTAGTGCATAACCGGGGTGTGTGGTGGATGTATGGGGTCAAACTAGACTGGGTAAAATCTTTGTTCACTTGGCTCCTAGCTGCTGCTACATTTTGTTACTTCCCTTCCCAGAAATGTGTCCTCCGTATCCTGCAGCATGGCCTGGTTTTGTGCTGTACTCAGCTGGGCTACCAGCTGAGACTAGTGATGGGTGCTTATCACGGATTTTGCCAGCTCCCAGGTACCAGAAATAGTGCCGAGCTCTAAAGTGTGAAGACTCATTGCCATGAGTGCAGCCTGATCGATGCCCATCTGCAGCCTCAGAGGAGACGGGGGGGCGGGACGAGCGCCAACAGACTACATACAGCAGAATCTTCTGTTTACTTGGCGGCCTCTTTAATACAAAGTCCTGCCTCTTGTCATAGACTAAACAGTTGTCCAATGGCAGCCCAGGAGACGGGACTTTCTATTACAGACGCCGCCGAGTAAATAGATTCTCCTGTATGTAATCTGATGGCACTCGTCCCGCCCACTACGGGGCAGCACCGATAAATACGGTATACAATACCTTTGGTGGCCCTGGGGCCACCAACGAGATCTCTCTATCTCACCACGCGATTGGCCCACGGGCCAGACTTTGGACATGCTTGTTATAGGAGCAGAAACAAAATGCTATTAACAGCTTCTAGGAGCTTAAAAAAAACAGTAGTGTGCTGTGCATGGAGCCTCAATGTACATTTGGGGTATTAACTTAGCTGGATGGTGTTAAATGTAGCAGTTGTACCCCAGATAATATGCATTTGAATTATAAGATAAACACAAAAAAAATTGCAGACCCTCAATGTATACGTCAACAGACGGGGTTAATCATGTCAAACTTTAGTAAATAAGTCTCATTTGAAAAAGCTGGCAGCGATTGCTACAATGCAGGTAACACTTCATGTCCAATTGTTTTCTGATTGGAAAGTTCATCTGCATTTTCCTAGTGAAGATTTATTAGTGATGAGTTGAGGTTTTATGTCTTCTATGCTATCTGCACTCTATCACACTTTATTGCATCCTACTGACTGACTGTCTCTCGATTTTTCTGCCTCAAATGGAAAATGATCGGGAGGTTTGTTGATTATTCTGCTCTTTCCCTTTGTGTATCAGAAGCTGTAATTAGGAGTGTGCAGTTGGGTTTATTTCTATGAATAATGTAGCTTTTTTTGTTGGTAAATACAAAAAAAACCCTTGCTCCAATGTTTTTAGGAATGCTGAAATTTGCAACCTCCCACAGAGTAACTAAAGTTCCACCATGTGACTTGTCCTAAAGGCAAGATCTGGATGTTGAGCTCACCTGACATTCTGCCTGATTTACAGAATGAAGGAGGACTGGATGGCTGACAGCCTTGCAGCTGGACAGGGCTGTTTTAGTCATCAGTCCACCTTAGGGCAAAATCCTTGGTGGGTTTAGTTTGCCTCGCCACCCACCTTTAGGCCCCATTTACCTTTTGTATAATGCTTTAATACATGTGTGCAGGCTGTTTAAGGCACCAAGTCCCAAAGATTGAACATGTTAGAAATTTTTGTCGTAACACACAATAGTGCATTTGTAGCACATATACGTTGCCCTTGTTTGCTGACGTGCTATTCAAAATAACTGGTACCGCGCTGTAATTACAGTGTACATTACTGTACATGTTCGCTGTACAATGTACATTACTGCACATGTAATGTGTGTTGTGATAACTCACACATAAAATCTCTGGTGTTTTCTACCCTACATTAAACACTCTGGACCCTTTGTTTCTATTCCACTTATAGGAGAACCCCTTGTAATGTTTAGTAGTGCGTACTCTCCACCACAGTCCCTACGATTGCCAGAAACCATGTTCTAGTGTGCATTGCTACAGGCAGCTGGTTTTTATCAATAAAAAGTTTTATTTAACTTTAGGGTTTTTTATTTATCCCACATATGTACCATTTTGGATGTAAAGATTAATTTTCAAAGTTGATCACACTTGTTTTTGCTAGCTTTTTTCTAGCCTTAGAGACACGACAGCAGCAGAAGACTGAGGTTCTTTACTTGTTATCTGTGTCTCTTTTG
This sequence comes from Lithobates septentrionalis, assembly GCA_037952835.1. Classification (NCBI taxonomy): domain Eukaryota; kingdom Metazoa; phylum Chordata; class Amphibia; order Anura; family Ranidae; genus Lithobates; species Lithobates septentrionalis. The sequence continues at coordinate 610,593 of JBBDGP010000098.1, forward strand.
GAGATTTTCCTTGTCTTTTTTCCCCAAAGCTAGACATTGTCACTGGGAGGTGGATATCTTCCCAAAGGGACCACGGCGTGCAAAAAAGGACTGACAGAGTCTTTGCAGCACCTGGGCACAGATCTGTGTTGATAGTTTCATCATGCAATTTCTGTACAGCTAAGAGTACATTCACATAGGCGTTAAAAATGGTGTGGACAGATGTGCACAGCAATGTAGATTTGTATCTATGGTTCTCATCCTACCTATGCAACAGCACCTTTTAGCATTACTTATAATTCTACTTCCTCCTCTTCTCTTTTTTTCTCTGTCGGGGTCCCCCAAGGTTCTTTTCTTGGGCCTCTCCTATTCGCCATCTACACCTCCTCCATGGGTCAGCTGATGGCCTCCCATGACTTCCAATACCATCTCTATGCTGACGACACACAAATTTATCTCTTTACCCCTTAGCTCCCTCCTTCAGTCTTCTCACGTATCCCTAATTTACTAACAGACATACCGGCCTGGATGTCACACCACTTCTTCAAACGCAATCTATGCAAAATTGAGCTCATAATTTTTCCGCCCCCTGCCATGATCTCTCTGTCAAGATTGATGGCACAACTATCGGCCCATCCCCGAAATTTAAGGTTCTAGGTGTAATACACCCCTTTGTAACCAACGACAACACAAAGCTCCTAGTTCACTCGCTGGTCATCTCTCACCTCGACTACTGCAACTCCCTTCTCATTGGCTTAGCTTTACATAGGCTATCCCCCCTTCAATCCATCATGAATACTGCTGCCAGACTCATCCACCCTACAAACAGTTCAGTGTCTGCTACCCACCCGTCTCTGCCAATCCCTGCATTGGATTCCGCTCACCCAACAAATTAAATTCACAATACTAACAATAACTTACAAATCCATCCACAGCTTGTAGGGGTGCAACGGATCAAAAATCTCACGGATCGGATCGATCCTCGGATCAGAGTCACGGATCGGATCATTTTCGGATCAGCAAAAAAAAAACAAAAAAAAAACAAAAAACACACATCTTGTTACACCCACCGGAGTTTTAGATTTAAAAGCTATTTTCAGCACAAAACCGAGCTTATATGCATAAATACAGTATTTGTGCATATAAGCTCAGTTTTGTGTTGAAAATGGCTTTTAAATCTAAAACTCCGGTGGGTGTAACAAGATGTCCGCTTGCCCCCTTCTCACTCTATCATTATTGTACTGTGCAGGAGTGTGGGGTGTAGCAAGATGGCGGCGACGAAACGTCACTTCCTGTTGAGACAGCGGCCGCTTCCGGGTGTACTAAGATGGCCGCCGGCTCCGGAGCTAGGCCGAAGCCGCGGCCTTTCCTATGGCTGAGGCCGAAAAGTGCTCCGCGGATCGTGGGTGTGCCGATCCGCGGAGGGTGATCCGTACGGATCACGGATCGGCAACGATCCGTTGCACCCCTAACAGCTTGTCCCCAGCTACATCACTAACCTAGTCTCAAAATACCAACCAAATTGTTCCTTGTTCCTCCCAAGACCTCCTGCTCTCTAGTTCCCTTGTCACCTCCTCCCATGCTGTCCTCCAGGACTTTTCCTGAACCTCTCCCATCCTATGGAACTCCTGACCCCAATCTATCAGATTTATCTTTCTCTGTTTTCTTTTAGATGATCCCTAAAAAGCCTTCTCTTCAAAGAAGCCTGTTTTGCCCACACCTAATAACTGTACTTTTATTTTATCCATCAGCTCCTTCCCCACAGTTATTACATTTTGTACCCCCCCCCCCCCCCCCTTTCTAGGTTGTAAGCTCTAATGAGCAGGGCCCTCTGATTCCTCCTTTATTGAATTGTAACTGTACTGTCTGCCCTAATGTTGTAAAGTGCTGTGCAAACTGTTGGCGCTATATAAATCCTGTATAATAAAAATAACGCAATACAGATCTATGGATCTAGTGAGACAGCTGCACCTGGCAGTGTAATGTTGCGCTGCATTCACCAGCATTGATGCGCCTATTGGCGCTGTGTAGCCTGCATTGCTGATCACCCATGCTATTGATGTTGGTCCTGATGGAGCCTTCCATGGGGCGCCACACGTGCAAAGAATAACCCTGGCTGATTGTGAATGAGCAGAGGCCCAGGTCACTTTGTGCATGCGCCTCCACCTCTGCTGCATGACTGATTCAGAGCTGGCATGCCAACATCAGGAATGCCTGATCGGTAGCACTGGCTACACATTGTTGACATAGACTTGTCAACCTTGAGCAGTGACAGCACATAACACATAATGGTGTATCACTAACGTCACATGTGTACAGCTTTTGAACTGACACTGCTTTTAAAAAAATTCAGTAATTACATACAGTTGTCTGAGCCCATAATGTAATGTCTGTGCAGCTAGTTTCTGTAAAGTTAGTCCTGGGTCACACAGGTGCGATGCGGGAAAACCTGCGATTCAGTGCCGGTTCCCGCATCGCACTTGAATTGCACACTGGTTCCCACTAACATCTGCAAACCGCTTGGGGTGTCAATGTAAAGTTAATGGCACTCGCAGATTGGTTCGTAGATCGCAGCGCCAACTGTGAAATGGTGCAGGAATCGGATCACGATTCCCGTGGGGACCAAAAAAAAGTTTGTATGGGTGAATTCGCACAGACATCGCATGTGATCTGCTCAGCAATGCGGCGCAAATCACATGCGATGTCTTTGATCACACAAGTGTGATCCCAGCCTTAGGGATTCAAATAGACGCTAGCACTGCAGATTTTTTTCTGATTATACAGGAATTTTAAGGGTCACTCCACTTTCTTAGGAAAAAAACCCCAAAAAACCCAGCATATGCAAATGTTGCGAATCAAGTTTTATTGCAATTGAATGCTATTAAAAATTACCTTTTTTTTTTTTTTTTTTTTTTTTTTTTTTCAATCTGCAGTGCTGTAATTTTCTGTAAAATGCAATTCAATATGGCCTCCTGGAGGTATTCTCTACACAGATGGTGTACAGAATGCCGCCCAGATATGTCATTTCCTGCTTTGTGTGATTTAATGTACTGATTTTCCCAGAAGTCTGCACTAAGTCAGATTTTGAGCACCCCCTGCAACACAAATGTCATTTTTGGTAAGGTACTCCCAAAGGGAAATCATGTCTAAAGGGATGCAGGCCTTGCCACGTTCCTCATTAGAGCCCTGCAGGTGCAGCAGCTGATTGATAATTATAAAACCATTCCCATACAGATTCACTCAGCCCATGAACACAAACAAACTAACAGATATTTCTTCAGAATAACAAAAGGTAGGCATTTGCAACAATAAAATTCCTGCAATATACAAATATACATAGATCATCCAGCGGGGAATGTTTTTTTTTTTTTTTTTTTTTTTTTCTCAACAATAATGGAGTTACTCTTTTAACATCTGCTCTATAATATGTGTGATGGAATACATTTCAGACATCCTTGGACCCAGATAAAGATAAAATGAATGGACTTATGTACAGTAATACCTTGGATTGCAAGTAACGCGGTTAATGAGTGTTTCGCAATACAAGCCATTATTTTTTAAAAATCCTGACTCGGTTTGCGAGCGCTTTTAGGCTAAACGAACAAGATTCAAACCTCTGCGGTGTGCAGTACCGCATTTGGCCAGAGGTGTGGGGGCGCCGGTGACATTTGGAGCCGCTCAGATGCACTCCCCACCTCTGTCCACATGCGGTACTGCATACCATAGACGTCACTGGAACGAATTATCTGATTTTCCATTGACTTTTATGGGGAAACTCGCTTTGATATTCAAGTGCTTTGGATTACAAGCATTCTTCTGGAACAAATTATGCTCGTAATCCAAGGTACCACTGTATATAAGTTCATTTGAATTCAGTAAGAAGTGTTTGAATACTTTTTCCAGGCTGAGAAAGCACGATTTGTACATGTAACACTGGATGTGGGCAAATACTTTGTGTCAGTTTTGGTGTTCCAAAGTTCATCTCAGTGGGGGAGGTCAGTGAACAGGGCCTGCAGTATACAAGGGCCGTGATTGTCTGAGCGCCCATGTTCATGCCTATGCTGGCAGGAAGATGAAACACAACCAGGCGCCTTTTCCCCGGCTTATCTCAGGGAAAACAGTAGGGACTAACTGAGAATGCCCAGTATAGCTGATTGCCATTTCCTGTGAGGTTGTTTGGGTGAGATGCAACCCATAGGCTTAAAGATCATTTAAGGATCCTGGAAAATCTGTCTGCATTTGGTATTGATCATTTTATGTCTGTGGCTACCTTAGAGTTGAAATCCAGGTTAAGTGATATATTGCAGTTGAAATAAATGTGAGCTGTTTTTTACCTGTCAAAATGTGACATTCTTCGCTCTCTTTCACACACCTCTGCCGCATTTAGGCCCCTTTCACACTGGGGCGGTGGGGGCGTCGGCGGTACAACAGCGCTATTTTTAGCGCTGCTGTACCGTCGTTCTTGCAGCGGTATTCGGCCGCTAGCGGTGCGGTTTTACCCCCCGCTGGCGGCCGAAAAAGGGTTAAAATCCCTCGTACAGCGCGGCTATAGCCGCGGTATTGCCGCGGTATAGCCGCGCTGTCCCATTGCTTTCAATGGGCAGGAGCGGGGAAGGAGCGGTGAATACACCGCTCCTTCCCCGCTCCAAAAAAGCGGTTTGCAGGACTTTTTTCACCGCCCTGCCTGCGCACCGCTTCAGTGTGAAAGCCCTCTGGCTTTCACACTGAACAAACAGCGGAGGCTGTTTAGGGGCGGTTTTCAGGCGGTATTTTTAGCGCAATACCGCCTGAAAACCGCTCCAGTGTGAAAGGGGTCTTATTTCCTGATATAGTGTTGCAGTTTCCAGGGTCACCTCTACACCTCCAGGCTGCTCACTTCTGTTTTAATGAGTAGGTGATCAAGGAATCTGTGAAGGCCTGTTTACACTTGTGCATTGTGACACTGTAATGCCGCAGATGCATTGCCACAACGCAGGGCAATGTACATGCTGTGTGTGTAGTGAGTTGTGGTAACATTCATCAGGAATTGCACCCCAACACACTGTCAGTATTGTACAACACGCAGCAGCAACGGCACACATACTACACATTGTGGTGTGCTGAGTTTTGAAAATTGATCATGCAGACTTTTTCATCTGCTATGGTGCATTGGCAGCCCTTTGTGTCTCAAACCTTTTACCCCTACTTGGCTATTGTGAGTGCTCCAAAAATCAATTGAATAATAAGTAAATAACACTACTATATATCCACAAAAAAAGCACAAAACAACCAATCTCACTGTTGCATTAATCAAATAAAGATACATGCACTCCTTTACATTAATGAGTGACAATAACACTTTTCGTTAAAAGGGATAGTTCACCTTTCCAAAAAACCTGCCTATGCAGGTAAGGGATGTTTGTAGATTAAAACAAACTGTGCAGCTCTGACTAGAGATAAATAATACCCTTGCCATAAGTGTAGGCCATTTATATACCTTATAAAGCCTGACTGGAATACTCTCAGGACGTTGCTAAGTGAGGCCTAGTCATCACTGCTCACCTCCACCATCACAGGAGTGAGCTCTGTCTCTGATTCAAACCCCCTCACATGCTCTCTCACTGATGCCGTAGCTCTGAGTTCAGCATTTGGGAGCTCGCTCCTGTGATGATGGAGGTGAGCAGTGATGACTAGGCCTCACTTAGCAACGTCCTGGGAGTACTTAGAAACGTCCTGTGAGTATTCCAGTTAGGTTTAATAAGGTATGTAAATGGCCTACACCTATAGAAGGGCTTTATTCAACTTTAGTCAGAGCTGCGTAGTTTGTTTTTATCTTCAGATGCTTATCTGCATAGGCAGTTTTGTTGTAAAGGTGAACTATCCCTTTAAAGTGACAAAAATAATACAAATCACGCAAGTCCCTTCAATCGTGCCTTTTTCAAAGTGATGAGAAATACTATTTAATCCTTCACATGGGTCAATGGCACAAATGAGTCCCACCACCATCTATCATGTGCCCTCGCCTGAACTTCTGGACTTATTAGTGTAAGCACTAGGTCAAATGCTCCTTCCCCTTTTAAGGGGTTTATTCCCAGGTCTTCATCACTCTCTCCCTCCTGGGGATCTTTCTACTGGCTCCTGTGTAAATCGCCACCAATATGCAGCCTCCACTTGCTCCTCCGCTAAAAAAGTAGAAATAGCATAGCACTTTACTGTTATAGCACAAAATCTCTTTATTGAAAAGCTTATGCTCACTCACAAGATATGTGCGTTCAGACAGCAGTGCACCATGTTAAACACTTGCCACGATATGTGAGTACCACGGCCCCTTAAAGTGATTATAAAGGTTCGTTTTTATTTATTATTTTTTGTAAGTCACAAACACGTTATACTTGCCTGCACAGAGTTTTGCACAAATCAGCCCCGATCCTCATTTTCTGGGGGCCACCGGCGGCGCTCCTGGTCCCTCCTCTTCATTGGGTGCCCCCACGGAGAGCCGCATTCCATGGGGGCACCCGTGCGGGCATGCTCCTAAGTCCTGCTGCATCCATTGACACAGACAGCAGGACTCAGCCCCGCCCCCGGCTTCCGTGTCACTGGATTTAATTGACAGCAGCGGGAGCCAATGTTCACACAGCTGCCGATTGCCTGTAATGGATGCATTTTGTATGAGCTGAGCAGCCACCGCGTCATTCTAGACGCAGGAACGTGCAGATTCTTACCACTGGAAATTTGCAGGGTCTTCTAATCACTTATGCGAATGTAGACTTCTTGTCTGTGCTAACCTCTCTCCACTCTGAGCCTGGTGATTGGATAGTGAATGAGCAATAAGAGACCGATAAGGTCATCTCTCATTTTGCTCCCTTCTCCTATCAGCAGGTTGCATGCAGCATACCTGTCTGGCTTCCACTCCTGCCCTTCCCTCTCAGTCTAGGTGGTTTTAACCACCACGTTTTAACCACTTGCCGACCGGCTCCTGTACATATACGTCGGCACTTTGAAGATGGATATCTCGGTAACAGCAGCAGCTGCTGCCACAACCGAGGTATCCATCTCTTCAGGAGCCGGTCGTGTTTGCGATAATGGTGGTCTCTGCGGCAGATTCGCCACGAGATCACTGTTATCAGTGGTGGGAGAGGGCCCGACGCTCTTCCGTGCCCTCCGCGGCTTGCCGGAGCCATCGGCAGCGGCGGAGGTGATCGTGTCCTTGTTGTGGCTGGGTATGGAGACGAGTGAGGCTAAGATGGCCCCCACCCATCTCCATACCATAGCAGGGCGGAAGCGACGTCATAATGTCACTTCCGCCCATACGTCTTAAAGGGACATTTTTTCAATGTCATTTTTTCAAATGACAATTTTTTTATTTTTTTTTTTATTGCATTTTAGTCCAAATATGAGGTCTGAGGACTTTTTGACCGCAGATCTCATACATTTAAGAGGACCTTGTCGTGGCGAGGTACGTCAGAAGTTCGGCTCCTCCTCCCTCCCCTGCTGCCAAGCCAGTAAGAGAGCACAGCGCATTTCGCACATGGAAGGCTTCACTGCCGGGTTCCCCTATTCTGAATGGCGGCAGCAGCACCCAAGAGTCAGTGGAAACATCGGCTGGGGTGCCGACATTGCTGTATTCCGGGACAGGTAAGTGTCCTAATATTAAAAGTCAACAGCTACTGTATGCGTAGCTGCTGACTTTTAATTTTTTCGTGCCTGGGGCGGAACTCCACCATAAAGATAAGTTCAACTTAAGACCCCTTTCACACTGAGCCGCCCATAGCGTCGGCAGTAAAACACTGCTAATTTTTAGCGGCGTTTTACCATCGGATTTGCAGCGCATTTTGGCCGCTAGCGGGGCGCTTTCATCCCCCGCTAGCAGACGAGAAAGGGTTAAAAACGCCCGCAATAGCGGCGTTTTGACTGCGGTATCGCAGCGCTGCCCCATTGATTTCAATGGGGGAGCGGTAAACACACCGCTCCTTCACCGCTCCAAAGAAGCTGATGGCAGGACTTTTCCTGACGTATTGCCAGCGCACCGCTCCAGTGTGAATGCCCTCGGGCTTTCACACCGGAGACAATGGAGCAGCTGTTTGAGGGCGGATTGCAGGCACTATTTTTAATGCTATAGCACCTGCAAAACGCCCTCGGTGTGAAAGGGGTCTTAGTAACATGTTACTATGCAGCATACACAGTCACAGAATTCCATCAGCCTGAGTAGAGCTTTATTTAGCCCCCCCAAAATCAGCTTTTTGAGCTGTTCTCTTAAAGTGTTACTAAACCCAGGACCCTGCATTCACAGTACACAGAACATGGAAATGAAACAGAAAAAAAAGAGTTTTAGTAAATATAAACTTTTAAATACCTTTTCTCATTGGCAGTATATAACAGTCTTATAACTTCAATCGGTGCCTGAGCTTGTATGAGGAGTTTTCATACTACACCAGCTGTCCTATCAGGATGCAGGACCCCTGACCCTCTGTCTGGACAGTGCTGATTAGCTCTGTGCTGATCACATGCACTCTCCGAAGAAGGGAAAAAAAACCTCTAGCAATACTGACCAAACTGAGCATGTGCAGCCTGACTCCAGTAACTCTGTCTTATCCGGAGATGTTTGGATACCTTGCAAGAAGGGGAGGATCTGTGCATACAGGATCAAACAGCCTTTTTACACAATGCAGAGGATTAACCCCTTAGGTTCCACACTAAGGGGTAAAACAAGCATGCTTTACTGCATATACAGACTGGTTTTACTTTTTTGGGTTTAGTAACACTCTAAAGTTTTTTCCTGAGCTTGAAAAGTGAAGGTTTGCCTTGTTCTAGGGAACATCCAGAAAAGTTTAGCTGTGTTTAGGCAGTATCCTGAAAAATATAGCTTTTTTACACATAGCAATTGTGCAGATCAATGCTTGAGCATGGAGGTGAGTCTAAGACCCCATTCACACAGGGGCAACACGACTTGCAGGTCGTCTCACCGAGGCGACCTGCACACGACTGCCCGGGCGACTTGCAAAACGACTTCTGTATAGAAGTCTATGCAAGTCGCCCCCGAAGTAGTACAGGAACCTTTTTCTAAGTCGGAGCGACTTGCGTCGCTCCCCTTAGAACGGTTCCATAGCACAGAACGGGAGGCGACTTGTCAGGCGACTAGGTCACCTGACAAGTCGTCCCTGTGTGAATGGGCTCTTAATGCTTGCTTTTTTACAAGTCCATACATCTTTTTTAAATTCTTTGCTAATCTCAAAAGTGGACGATGAACATATATATTCTAGAATATACATTGTTTTTGCATAAATCAAATTTTTATACTACGTTTCTATGTTTCTGTTTGTAAATGATAGGTTTTGTGTGGGCTGACTTTCAGGGCAATGGATGTGAGTAGGTGTGTCAGGATACCATTATAGTATAGTGATGACCACATTATTTATTATGTTGCTAAATATTGGTTTACTTATCACCCGGAAACCTCTGGTTCAGGAAATTATTCAGCTTGTTTGAGTGCTGAGTAGTGAGCGTTTAAAGGGTCTCCACTTCGTTTTTTTTTTTTTTTCTAGTTTCCATTTGTTTGTTGGTTGTCATCAGATGATGGGTGTTTTATACAGAGACTTGTAATAGGAATATTTTTATTTTAAAGGTAAACATTTACATTGGGATCTCCTTGGCATTGCTGAAGTTTTATCATTCTTTTACATTTCCTCTCTCCCATTACAGTAGGGTGAAGGGTGTGAAAGTTTCTGGCACATTTTTCTAAATGAAATCTGTAGAGGATTGTCCATTTGGAAAATGGCAGAAAAAGAGGGATGTGTGTGATTTTCACTTACAGCCCCTATATAGTCTCCCAACCACTCTGGGGAATAGTTTTGGAATGTAATGTGGAGAGCAAAGGCTCTACATTGTGTTTATTGCTACTTCACTTGGTATACTATACACACATTCTTGCTAAAATTATAATTTGTTTGGAATATTCTTACTTTTCTTGTTCCATATTGGGGTATTTGCACACGGTACTGATGTATGAACAGATTCCTCGCAGAAAATTCCTGCAAAAAAATGCAAGGATGGGCAGTATAGTAAATGCACATATTTGTACATTTTATGAGCACACGTGTATTAAAAAAAGGAATACACATGTATGCACATTTCCATGCGTAAGTCCTCGTTCACATTGGAGCGACTTGTCATGCAATTTATTCACCTGTGTTTATACTGGCACATTAAAAACAATGGGCTGCATTTACATCAGTAAAAAAAAGCCTGTATGCCTAAAAAGATTGCGTTTTTAGGCATCAGTGTGCAAGAGGCCTTAACATATAAGAATAGGGGAAGGCATTCCTTGTTCTGTTCATTTTTCTTTTTATATTATGGGGAGAGTTTTACCATTTCTCAGGATCTACCGTATATACTCGAGTATAAGTCGACCCAAATGTAAGCTGAGGCACCTAATTTTGCCACAGAAAAATGGGAAAACGTATTGACTCGAGTTTTAGGCTAGGGTGAGAATGCAGCAGCTACTGTAAGTGGAAAAGATGGTCAATGATGCCCATTTGCCGCCTCGCTGTGCCTATTTGCCGCCTCGCTGTGCCCATGTACCTTATCCTCTGTGTGTCAATATTGATGCGGAGGGAAGGAAAGCCATATTATGCCATACATTGCCCCCTCCGCTTCACAGCAGGGCTGTGTGTATAGGAAGTCTGCGCCATCCACGTCACGGACGGACGAGGAGGAGGCGGGGCGGCGTGGACGGTGCAGACTGCCTATATACACAGCCCTGCTGTGAATCGGAGGGGACAATGTACGGCGTAATTTGGCTCCCCCCCGCATCAATACTGACACAGCGGCAGATAACCTGACTCGAGTATAAGCCGAGGGGGGCGTTTTCAGCACAAAAAAAGTGCTGAAAAACTCGGCTTATACTTGAGTATATACGGTATTTATGTAGTTCTACTTTTAGTTTCAGAATTTCACCTACAGCCATTATGATTGTGGCCTTTTTTTTTTTTTTCTTCTGTAACCTAAAAAATAAACCTTAAAGTTGTTGTAAACTTATAAAACTTAACTTATAAAAATATATATATAAATATCCAGTGAAGTGACTAGACTCAGCTGATAAACAGAGATGAAACAAATCCTCCTACATAAGTTGTACCTGCAGCCTTCTCTTCTCTAAATCTGTTCAAAGCACAGCATTTATAAAGCTTGTTTGAGCTATCGGGGAAAAAAAGGGGGTAGAGAGCTGAAGTTGCAATATGCAGAGCTCAGGGTGGAAAGCTCTAAGAGCTGATTGGAGAGAAAGCACACCCCCCTTCACACAAGAACCAAGCTGAGGCTCTCAATGACAGGCTGCGTGCTGGATATCCTCTCCAGTCAACTTTTTTTCCTCTTGGTTTCAGAAAAACTTCTCAGAAGTGACTAGTGCAGATGGCAGAGGAATGAAGCAGCAAACAGCGATGACACTTAAAGTGGTTGTAAACCCTTTTACACCACTTGTACCTACAGGTAAGCCTATAATAAGGCTTACCTGTAGGTACTGTAAATATCTCCTAAACCTGCATGGTATAGGAGATATTTACCATATACGCTTGCACTGACATCAATCCCTCCTTTCTGTTTCTTCACTAACAAGTGCCGTGACTGATTGCTCCCATGTGACTCTGGCCAGTCAGAGAGCCAGAGTCCACAGCGCCGGAAGGAAGATGGGCGAATATCGATGCGGCCACCAGCGGGGATAACGCGGGCTTAGTTTGCAGGTAAGTGCCACATAATGGGCTAGTATGCGATGCATACTAGCCCATTATGCTTTTACTTTGCAGGGGAAAAAAGAGCAAGTAAAACCCATTAGGGTTTACTTCCTCTTTAATGCTCTGGATTGAGACAAGTACACACTATAGAGGGATATGCTTTGTTCATAATTCATGTCTGAGGTTTACAACCACTTTAAAGTACATGTATAGCTGAACCTTTTTTGTTTTGGATACAGCAAGAAAGGAGGGAGGTTATATTCCTGGTAAAGACAATTCTCCTTTCTTCCTATTCTGATAATAACATTGTGACAAGAACTAAGGGGAGATCTTCCCAATAAGAACATGGAAAGTAAAAAGAAAAAAAGTTCTTGCCCATCCCCTCACTTAATCCAAAATGAGAAATCCATTTGGCCTGGAGTTGATTTATACCTGGTCCACACCTATGCAGCTTACAGTTTGCTTTTGTTCTGTTTCTTGTGGTGCGTTTTTGCACACGCATTTTTTACATGCTTTTCACGCTTTTTTTATGCATTTTGAATTTTGATGCCTTTTTTCTTTTTTGTTGGGCAGATTAAAAAGACAAAACGCTGCAAAACTGCGGCAAAAAAGTGACCCTTTCCAAAAATGCAGCGGCTGAAAAAAGCATAGATGTGAACGTGTCCCATAGGAAACAATGTTACATGGATTGTAGTGCGTTTTCTGCAAAAAGCACTAAACGCATAGGTTTGAGCCAGGCCTTATTGCAAAGCAGCGAAGAGATGAAAGTGTAGGTGAATGTTTGCTGCGTACAAACTGTTTTCTCAGTCTCTTGTTACACAGAAATTGCTTTTTCCACTGAACTCTTTCCATTGTATTATGCATTTTGTTTAACTTCTTCATGACCGTGCTATAGCTGATTGACAGCTACAGCACAATCGCACATTGCAAAGAGGGCGTCTGTTGATGTCGTTCCGTGATCATGCTTCCCACGCGCTCCTGTGGCGCGCATCAGCAGTGATGCTGTGTCCTTAGGACACACCTGATCACAGATCGGGGTAAAGAGCCAATCACAGCGGCTCTTTACCATATGACCAGCTGTGTCCAATCACAGCTGATTACAGTGTAAACAGATTTGATGACAGCGTGTGAGGGGAGGAGAGCCGATGAGCGGCAATCCACACAGAATGATCATCAGTGCAGCCCCAACAGTGCCCACTAGTGCTGCAAACCAGTGCTGCCTGTCAGTGCTCACCAGTGCAGCCTCATCAGCGCCCATCAGTGCAACCTCATCAGCACACATCACTAAAGGAGAAAAATTACTTATTTACAAAATTTTATAACCGAAACTAAGACTTTTTCTTTAAAAAATTTCTGTCTTTTTTTGGTGGTTTAGAAAAAAAAAAAAACCCTTTAGTGATTAAATATCACCAGAGGAAAGCTCTATCTGTCTCAAAAAAATGTTAGATTTTGTGTGGGTACAGCGTTGCATGACCGCGCAATGCTGTCATTCAAAATATGACGGCACTGAAAGATGAAAATTGGCTTGGGTAGGAAGGGGGTGAAAGTGCCCAATAGGCAAGTGGTTCCAAAACTGTTTTTTTTTATTTTTTTTATTTTTTTTATTTTTTTTTATAATCCATTTTTGAAAGCTTTTGTGAAAAGTGATTGTGTCTTATAGAACATAGATGAAAGTAATATGTGAATGTGCAGAAAGATGTTCCCCCTTAATGGCTGGCTACAAGTTTATAAAGAATGAAAGCAGTTCAGTAGTTGTTGCATTTTCCATAACTTTTCATCTGAAGACTCGTGTGATAAGTAATCAGATGTGGCAGCTCGCACCTCTGCCAAAGGCTGTGACAGATGACCACAGTCTCGTGTTTGTACAAATAACTCCCCAGCAACTAGTATTGGCCTACATTGTGGTTAAGCAGAACTCTGCTATATGTGTGCGTCTGCTAAGAAACGAAAACACCAGCATTCAGAGAAACGCATGCATGGAGTTCAGTTATGAAGAGCGTCGGCCTCCTTAGGTTTGTGAATAGATATTGTAAATATCAAAGTATATGTCTGAGCCCCCCCCCCAAAAAAAAACCCATGTAGTACATGCACATTTGCCCATGTTTGGCACAGGTTGTCTTGGATGCACCCCAGCATTGTGAGTGAACAAGGAAAGGAGAAGCAGCACAGTAATGAGCTCATCTGTCGCTCTGCTCTCTCCACCTATCGGCATGCTTCTTACATAGTTACATAGTAGGTGAGGTTGAGAAAAAGACACAAGTCCATCAAGTCCAACCTATGTGTGCGATTATTTGTCAGTATTACATTGTATATCCCTGTATGCTGTGGTCATTCAGGTGCTTATCTAATAGTTTCTTGAAACTATCGATGCCCCCCACTGAGACCACCGCCTGTGGAAGGGAATTCCACATCCTTGTCAGCACAGGAACTGGTTGGTTGCTTTTGCTTCGTCTCACACTCCAGCTCGCTGTACAGGGACTGCAAGAAGCTGATATCAGTCAAATTCAGGTACTCACATGACTTGTATTTAAAGAGAAAAAACACTTTGTATTAAAGTGGAAGTCCATGCTAAAACTAAAATCCCTGCATCTATAGCCACCAGCATTCTAACACTAACCTCTCTAGCCCTGAAAATAAAAAAATGAGTATACATTTTCTGCAGGCGATCTGTCCCAATCTCCAGCGGTGGAAGCTCTGCAAAGGACACATCTGACAAGGGCTGTGAAATGAATGGGAAGTGACGTCACCCATAGACTTACTATGGAACATAATATAAGGTCTGGTGTCACCCCAAAATCACCTCCATCCCCGATACAATACATAGAAGTCACCCTGGGACTTTAAATGAGGTGAGTATGGTTAGCCAATGATCATACCATGAGTAAATAAAAAATACGGGTTTATTTCAAGTTGTTGTGCATGTGAAACACAACAGCAGTAATTGGCAGGCCGATGGGGTATACATACAGTGTGAAAAGTAAACTGCCCACATACATAGGTAAATCGTATAAAAACAGTATACAGGCATCAAAAATATACAAGCACCAGTAGTACCCGATGCTTTTCGCAAGACCACCCTAATTTCTTCAGGCGTGGGTGCTTTGATATATCTGCAATACAAGTAATATACCAAGTGAATGTATGTGACACAGGATTGACATGGAGGTGAATGGTCAGAGAGGTCTGAGTACAAGACCCCATACTCGCTAATGGGCTGGGCCAGGTCATCAATCACTGACTCCACAGGTGGTGGCAGCAACAGACATCCAATGTCAGGAGCTGAGGGGGTGGAGCAAGAGGTAGCCCCAACAGGGGGGCACCCGGAGGATGGATATGGCTTTGGTGCGTGTCCCTGAAAGTCTCACCTTGTCCATAATGTATGGCAGCTATATAAAAGTAAGAGTATATGTATGTGTCAAAAGACCCTGCAAGTGCAAATATGCTTGATGTAGTAAATTAGTATGCATGTGAATATACATAAACCAGCATCCGCCTCCTCAGCTCCCGACCTGGATGTCTGTTGCTGCCGCTGCCTGTGAAGTCCAGTGGCGGAAGCTCTGATCCCACCCTGAGCTGTCATGTGTATGTATTGCAGATATATCAAAGCCTCCACCCCTAAAGAAGCCAGTGTGGTCTTGCGAAACAAGTTGGGTACTACTGATGCTTGTATATTTTTGATGCCTGTATACTGTTTTTATACGATTTATTTACCTGTGTATGTGGATTTTTTTTTTTTTTTTACACTGTATAGCCCATCGGCCTGCCTATTACTGCTGTCGGGTTTCACATGCATGACAAGTTGAAATAAACGTGTATTTTTTATTTACTCATGGTATGTTCATTGGCTAACCATACTCACCTTATTTAAAGTCCCAGGGTGACTTCTATGTATCTATGCATAGACTTACTATGGGGCTTCCTTTGACGGACATGTCCTCTGCACCCGCCCACACAACGAAGCCGCGGCTGACAGCTCAGCATGGGATCAGAGCTTTGGCCGCTGGAGATCGGGTCCGATCGCCTGTAGAAAAGGTATGTGTCCTGATTTCTTTTTTATTTTCAGGGCTAGAGAGGTTAGTGTTAGAATGTTGGTGGCTATAGATGCAGGGATTTTAGTTTTAGCATGGACTTCCACTTTAATGCTTACAGAGTTGTGTCTTAGATCTGCCTTTTGATTAATGCCCAGGTTATTAGCATTGGCAATCGGCAAACTGATTCCCCTAGATTATTGCTGGCTGTTTGCATGCATGATCTTTTTTTTTTTTTTTTTTAATGCTTTATTTAAACTATATTGCATGATCTTTTTTTCCCTCACCATTATTATGGTGGCCATTTCATTAAGGTGTAGATGAATGTATCACCCTTTATTGGAACTTTATTGGAACTTTCCCTAGAATGCTGGGTTAGCCTTCAGGCATGTATTACAGTGCAGGAGAAGGCAGTGGTTATGTAGCCTTCCCAGGATGCAGCTCTGCGTTCTCTGCATAAGGCCCCTTTCACACTGGGGCGGTTTGCAGGTGTTATTGCGCTAAAAATACCGCCTGCAAACCGCCCCTAAACAGCCTCCGCTGTTTGTTCAGTGTGAAAGCCCGAGGGCTTTCACACTGAAGCGGTGCGCTGGCAGGACGGTAAAAAAAGTCCTGCGAGCAGCATCTTTGGAGCGGGGAGGGAGCAATGTATTTACTGCTCCTAAACCGCTCCTGCCCATTGAAATCAATGGGACAGCGCGGCTATACCGCGGCTATAGCCGCGCTATACGAGCGGTTTTAACCCTTTTTCGGTCGCCAGCAGGGGTTAAAACCGCACCGCTAGCGGCCGAATACCGCTGCAAGAACGACGGTAAAGCAGCGCTAAAAATAGCGCTGTTGTACCGCCGACGCTCCCACCGCCCCAGTGTGAAAGGGGCCTAAGGGTAAAGTAACTCCCCTCTCCTTGTTCTCCCCCCATCCCTAAACACCTGCCTCCTCTCACCGATCCTGAGCTGTCCTGGCTGCAGCACCGCTCCTCCAATTATTAGTCTCACAGGAGACACAGGCAGGAGGGGGAGCCATATTTCCTGCTGCTATCAAACTCCTGTGAGGCGGAAGCATGGTTTACCGGCACTGTGTGTGTCTATTGGTGGACGTGGCCCAGATCGGGAGCTCATCCGCATGATTGCCCCCTTAGCACAGCGTTTGCTGAGGGGACACTTGGAGGAAAGAAACACACAGCGCCGGGGACCACCGAAGAAGGGGCTTAGAGACCGATTTGTGCAATATTGTTGCATAAAATGGGTAAGTATAACCTCTTCTTTTTTTTTTTTTTTTTTTTAATTCGTTTAGCCAAAAAAAATACCTATACTTTCACTTTAAATCAAGGCAGACTTAGGCCCCTTTCACACGAGGCGGGCTCCGTTTCTACGGAGCCCGCCTCGGTCCGCCGGCTCATCGGGAAATCTGTCCGTTGATCTCCGCTGAGCCGGCGGATGACAGGTCCCACTCTGCTCACTGAGCGGGGAGGGGCTTGTCAGGCGCCGCTGCCGCCTATGGAGGGATCGGACGAAAACGGACAGCGTGTCCGTTTTCGTCAGATCTCCCCCGATCCGATCCGCCAGCGACGTACCTGGACGTAGGGCCATCCGTCTGCTCTTCAGCGGATCGGACGGGGTCGGATGTCAGCGGACATGTCTCCGCTGACATCCAACGCTCCATAGACTAACATGGAGCGCCCGTTCAGGTCCGCCGTCAAAACTGACAGGCGGACCTGAACAGTCCGATCGTGTGAAAGGGGCATTATACACATCTCTATAATCATTATTACATCATTAAATGTATTTTTTAAACACGAGCAGTGTAAGTGACCTTGAATCTATATCTTGCAGTCCCTGTATAGTAGAGTTGGAATGTGAAAAAGAAGCAGTACAAGGAGAAAATCTGTTCATGTGCTGACAATCTAAAAAAAAAAGATGCAACAAACCACTTTTTTTCTTCTAAGGTTAACTGGTGTTTTAAAACAATTAGGAGCATATTTACAAAGTAGTTTCTCTGACATTCACTGCAGGTGAATCTCCCTGTTGCGTCTTGTAAATGACAGTGATTGATTCACCAGTGAATATTTGGTATGAATGTTTCACAATCCTGTTTTAGGATTATGCCCTGTAGTGTTATTGTATTAAAAAGTGCACTTTATTTATTTTTGCAATTTGTCCTGTTTGAGTGGTTCCATCTACAAATGAAACGCAGGTGTTTTTTTTTTTTTTTTAAATGTGACAGTAAAAATGTATTTTTTTTCTGCACCACCATCTTACAGTATATAGTGTGGCCTTGCCAGTCCTGCACATGTGCACCCAGCAGTGCTTATGACAGGGCTTGACAGATTTGCTTTTAATCTAAGAGCCAGCTAAAAAATTTAGGCCTGATGTGCATCATTTATGGTTAACACCCTGGTATGCCTCTCAACTTTTTCCTATTAACCTTCTTAGGATCCCGAAGAACCTAGTACATTTAAAATCATAATAATAAGTGAGGTACAGCACATGCTGGGACTTGTAGTCCCATCACAGTCTTCAATGGAGATACAGCACATGCTGGGACTTGTAGTCCCCCAGCAGCCCCTGCCCCCCGTTCACACACCCTGCAGGAATCCCTGTACTATTGGTGGTACACAGGTGTGTATTGCCCTGTCAAAGATGATACAACACCCCTCCAGCCCAGTGTCTGGATTCCAGCCCAACTGTCTGCCAGCTGTCCCTGCCCCCAGGACCCCTCTGACCTGCTCTATTCCACTGCTTCACTTGTCATGGACTCACCAGTAAAACCCAGGCGGAAGTGAGCGCCAGGCCCAGTCACCCCCGCCTCAGCCAATCACCACCTGGCTACTCCAGACTGGCAGGCTGCTCAGCCAATGGCAAGGTGGGCAGGAGCTGGCAGCTTCCTCAGTGCCAGGCTTGGAGCGTTTAAGGTGGTGTCTGCTTGGGCTGTACCATCCCAGCAAATAGGCTGACCAAATCCCAGGCATTGGGATGCAAATTCTAGTCGCCACGACATCCTGGTGCCTGGGATTTGTCGAGCCCTGGCTTATGGTAAAGTTACTATGGCATTGTGTAAACAAAACCCACAATAGAGCACTGGATGTCCACATGTGGGATTGTCAGCATATCCAGCGGTCTCGTGGGGAATCTTTTTGTTTACACCTTGCCATAACCCTAGTACACATGATGAGATTATCGGACGAATGATAGCCCGTTTTTTTTTTTTTTTTTTTTTTCTCCTCGTGCTAGTCTCCATATCCAAAAGAAATAGGTTACTAAAGTATGAAAATTCTCGTACGACAGAATAAAAATTCGTAAGTGATGTAATGTATTTTTATAAAAATTTTCAGACAAAAACTGTACTTATTAAATGAAAATCGTACGATCTAGTATCATACGAGAACAATTTTTGTGTTTGTCCCTTTGGAAAATTTGGGACGAAAACTGTGTACAAACAATCAGGTTATACGATCGATTCAAAAGCAGTATATACAATATTCTGATCGTGTGCATGGGGCTATAATATAGGCAACATAAGTGCCACTGAATTGGCTGTTACTATGGCAAAATGTAAACCAAACGATCCCCACTAGAGTGCTAGGTGTACATGTACAGGATATAAGCTCCTCAAATCCCAACCATGCAAATCCTGTTCAGGTGATGTCATTTTCGCCTAGAGGCAAGAAATACGGAAACAAAAACGGCAAGACGAGAAAAGGTTATTACCAAAAAAATAAAATTTATATGTGATTCTTTTAAAGGAGGTGGTACAAAATTGAATTCGGAATGTTGAAAGAAGGATGAAGGTCTGCTTTAGCAAGCAGTAGATAAAGCAATGAAATGTCCTAGCTGATCGTTACAAGTGATTTGGATTTAAAGATAAAACATAAAGATCAGTTGGAGAAAAAAAAGATTTGTATTCTAACCCCATACCTCCTATACTTTTTAATTTGTATAATTCTTGTTTTCTGTATTCATTAAAATGATATAAACGTTTATGATATATTGTGTGTTACGTTTCATACCATAATCACCTATGTGATGCATTACAATTGCCTGTTACCTTATATATACAAGAATGTTATTTTCTTTCTTTGTAAACCTGAACTATATTTAACTCAAAACAATAAAATATTTTAAAAGAGAAAAAAAAGATTTGTTCAGTTCTATCACTTGCTACATCTGGGTGGTAGCATTGTCGGTTTTAATTTGATGCAAGAAAAATCAATTGACAGTGATAAACTCTAAACATTTATCATTTTTTTTTTCAATTGATATAATTGATTTATCCTAACAATCCTCTTAAAGTATGTGGATTTTTGTGGGTGCTGCACGACTTTTTGGGATGTGTTTGCGGTGTAGCCTACGCAGGCCAAATACAGCTTTGTCTGTGGTTTGCATTCTGGAAAGGATAGTTCTTTAGGCCTCATGCACACTGGACATTTTTACAGCGGCTGTTTTGGGCGTCAGTCGTTTTTTTTTTCTGCAGCCAGTAAACTCCCCAGCATGTTATCCTATGTGTCCATGCACACTTAGGCTGTTATCAGTGTTTTTTTGGCAGGGGCATTTTGGCTGGAACCCCCCCCCCCCCCCCCCAGAATTGGTGGATTTTGAAGAGGAGTTTTTCAGTTGTATAAATGCTCGAACGTGGCTATTCGGCTTTTATCAGCATTTTTGAGCCATAAGTGGGAGTATAGTTTTGCTAAAAAACAAACGCTACTGCAAAAACTCATTTCTACAGCGACTGGTCCCTTTATTCATCCTTTGTTAATAGGATATAATAGCAGATATTAGGATTGGTATTAGGGCTGCTAAGTGAGTGAGTGTTCATTTACCTTACTTTATACAGACCAGTGGCAGATGTGCGAGTGCAAATGCAATTTTTTATAGAAAAATTGAGTAATTTCCTTGTGATTGTTTGAGTCTAAGGAGTATATTGATAAAGGAGTAAAGGTGACATTCTTTACAGATGAGTCATTTAAAACACGTCCCAGGAAGATGAACCTTCATTTAGTTTTGAGTGAATGTTATATTCACTGTTTTTGTAAATATACCCCTAAATGTTTTCTGGTGTTGTGATGTGGGTCTTGCCTGCATTGCTAAATTGTTGTTTTTTTGGTGACAAGTGTCACTAGAGACGAATAAATGGGACCTTGGACCCCTTTCACACTGAGGAGCTTTTCAGACGTTTTAGCGCTAAAAATAGCACCTGAAAAGCGCACCTCATGCTTTCACACTGGGGCGGTCCTGTAAGCAGCATCTTTGGGGCAGTTTGGGAGCGGTGTATACACCACTCCCGAAACACCCTGCCCATTGAAATGAATGGGCAGCGCTGCCGAAGCACCTGAAAAAGCGCTTCGGCAACACGGGCGCTTTTAACCCTTTCTTCATCTTCAGCAAGAACCTGCTGAGATTCGAACCGTGTATGAGCAGGCTGAATGTACCAAGTTGATTGATTGACCAACCAGCCCACTGGATTTACTTGTGATTATTGCTAGCGGCTGCTATAGCCGCTAGCAGTGATCTCTGTGTTCTCTCGGTGGGGGTGGCTTCCTGCCGAGAGAACACAATGGCTCAGCGGGAGGGATTCCACATTCAGCGCTGGCTGTGTTGATGGGGAAATCATGGTTGCAGGAAATAAATTCACACTGTCTATGGCCCGCCTTAGGCAAGGTTTACCCCTTAACCCCCCTTCCCCATCACTTCGATTGGTACTGATAAAAATTGCTGTAGACATGGTAAAGTTTGTATTGTCTATACTGGCATGGCATTCCCCCTCAGACCACGACTGCCTACCTTTTGAGGTGACTGGCAGGTGCCAAGCTTTGACAGAATTGTGCAATTCCTCGCTTTACTGCAAGAGAAGAAAGGTTGTAGCTGGGCCCCCTGGACATCCATTGGGCTCAAGTCTCCTTGCTAGGTTGTCTTGTGAATGATCGGACTCTGTGTCAACAAAACGCCTTCTGGGCCTCAAATTATCAGTTTGCCTTTGGTTTGCACCACCCCAAATACATAATGTGTTCCAAATACATGTCTATTAATATAAATTTTAACACTTTGTGAATCACAGAAATGTAACCTCATACTGCCATTTGGGGTGCAGATCCCCCAGGTAACCTATGTACATTTAGTCTCTACAGTGTGTCATTTAACATGCACTTATACTTCATTATTTTGCCATAAAGTGTGTTTTTCTTATAGCCGATAAAGGTAATCCTGCTTAATTACCTGTTTTACTGCTGGAAACCCTGGAAATGCTTGTTGCCTGGGATTTTTTTACTGGGAAGTTGTTTTGCCTGTGTAGTGCAAACAGTGTTGTACGGTAATAGACATGCTGTTTTTTTTTCCTGTAGACCTGTTTGCAGATTATACATCACGTTTAATGACCTATTACAATTATATGGTGGGAAAGCAGAAAACTCCGTTAACTGAAACCGACGTCTATTTTGCAACTGTGCCTGCCTACCCTTTGACAGGACAGCTTGCCTCTTTTTTTGTTTTTTTGAAAAATGCAATCCCCATATGTCTACTAATAATATTTCATGGTGCTATGTTTTTCCTTCATCATGCATAGGAGGTGGCCTGGCTGTCAGTAATTCCCTGTATTTAAAAGACCCTATTTATAGGCCTATTGGTAGTTAAAGCGGAACTTCACTTTATCTAAGCACCACAAACTGAAAATGCTGTTTGAATAATTTGTAGAATTCAAAGAAAACTCGCCCTTCCATCCATGTCTCTATTCTTTATTTTGGCCATCTTGAGCTAGGGCATATGATTTATGTAGCATTTACTTCCTAGACCTCATCTGCCCTCAGCTCAGGCAGCTTGAGGAATGTTGTAAAAAATAAACCAAGCAAGTTTATTATACCTTCCTATCTATTTAATGATGCTAGCAACAAAAGGATTAAAAATAGTTAGGAGCCTAAGGTAACCCCCCCCCCCCCCCAATACTTGACTTTTGTATCAATCCAGCGCTGTGCCCGGCTGCAGGTCTTCTCTCCTTCTCTTCCTGGTCTCGCAGGCATTGCTGAGAACAACGGGAGTCATTGGTTCCTGCTGTTAGTCACATCAGAGATGAGGCAGGGCTTAGCCACACTGTGTGCATCTATGGACACACACAGTCCGGTTCGGGAGCTTGTCTGCTTCCATTGCCAATGGCTTGCTAAGGGGGCAGAAATAGAAAAGGAGGAGTCAAGTTTTCCAGCAGGGGATCCCAGAAGAGGAGGTAAGCTGTGGCTCTCTGCAATATCATTGCACAGAGCAGGCAATTATAAACCTGGTGATTTTATTTAAATAAAGGTGATTTTAGTTCTGTCTTAACGTTTCTCCTGTCCACCTTTTAAGTAGCGAGTCCTTGGGATCTAATGTTGTACCTAGAATGGGGGGTAAATTGGGTATTGGTTTATTGGAGGCAAGCAACATTCTAGAATATCTATCTGGTCGTGGAAATAGCCTTTGTATTAAAAGAAAAGCTTTCTTTATTTAATTCTACTTCTTTTATCAAATTCACACGCAAGCAGAGATTTATGTTCTGTATTTTTTTTTTTCTTGTAGGCCTCGAAATAGAGGAAAAACCGCGTTGGAGGATGAAGATAGTATGGATGGACTTGAGGCAGCAGAACCAGAAAACTCTGCAGACACAGGTTAATATCCAGATGATGCTTCATTTGTACTTCAAGATTTTGAGTTGTTACTGCTAGCTTTTTCACACCAATTTGGCCTGCTGTGGTGCGTAAATGCATGCAGCTTGCCACACGTTGTCATGTGTTAAAAATCATTACAGTAGGCCAGCCCATTCACTTGAATTGGCTACTTAACATACCACAACAGACCAAAAGTCACACATGCAGCATTTTTGGGAGCACAGCGCACTACACTGCAACACATGCTGCACTGGAAAGGTGTGTTGGATGCCATTTAGAATGAGCGGCACAGCAGCACGCCAATGTGCATAAAACTTGTTAACACAGTGCAACACACACTTTTGACATTTTAGAAACACCAGAGCACTGCAGTATGCATATATGCACATCAGTAGTTACGATTTCACATTCTACAACTTGTACCAGGTCATTGACTTAGAAGGTATTGATTCCACTGAGCCAGACAACTAGAATTTCTCAACAATGCTCTCATGATTGATTTTAGACCCCTTTCACACTGAGGCGCTTTGCAGGTGCTATATCGTTAAAAATAGCGCCTGCAAAGCGCCCTGTAACAGCGGCTCCATTCACTCCAGTGTGAAAGCCCGAGCGCTGGCAGGGCGTCAGAAAAAGTCCTGCCAGCAGCTTCTTTGGAGCGCATTAGGAGCGGTGAACTCACCGCTCCTAAAGTGCCCCTGCCCATTGAAATCAATGGGCAGCGCCGCCGAACCGCTTGCAAAGCGCCGCTGTAGCAGCGCTTTGCGGGTGGTTTTAACCTTTTTTCGGCCGTTAGCCGGGGTTAAAAGCGCTAGCGGGCAAATAGCGCTGCAAAAACGAAGGTAAAGCGCCGCTAAAAATAGTGGCCTTTTACCGGCGACGCCCGGGGGGCTCAGTGTGATAGGGCTCTTAGTAAAATATAGTTGTTGGACCTTTTAGGTTGCTATTTTAAGATATTTAAATACCTGTGGATTCACAAAAAAATGACATAACTATGCTGTAAATATGTTCCAAAATATTGTAGTAAACATCTTTTGGTTCTGGGAGCTTTTCCTTCAGTAAGCTGATGAGCTGCCCAACAGACCTAACAAAAAGGTTAATCAGTATTTGAATCATGGCTTCTTTCTGGAGTGTTGAAGGACTTATGTGAATTCCTGCTTTCCAGCATTACTTTTAAATGTATAGTCATGTTGGGAGGAAGAGGGGAAGACACTTCAGACATACTCTATTTGTAAACTTTTCTGGATTTTTGTGGTGGTTAGAGTCCTAGATATCCCATTAGGCGTTTTCACAAGGTTTGCAATATCTTTAAAGGGTAACTCCACTTTCGCGGGAAATAAAAATAGCAAAGAAAAAATAATTTAGCGTATACAATTGCGACACAAGTCATATTGTAATTTGAATGTTATTAAAAATTACCTTTCCTTTTCAATCTGCAGCCGCTGTAATTTTCTGTAAATGCAATGCAATATGGCTACCTGGAGGTGTTCTGTACAGAATGTGTCATGACCACCCCCCAGAAACATTTCCTGCTTGTGTGATTGGCTCACCATTTTTCCCAGAAGTCTGCCTAAGGGCACTTTCACACTGCCAGCGCCCGGTCATCGGCGGTAAAGTGCTGCTCTTTTTGCAATTTGGGAGCATCAATGTGCGTTGGTTGATTAATTTGCCTACTTAAAAAAAAACAAAAAATGAATGTGTTGGACATGTAACGCTTTTATTAGTATCTATTGGGGGACAACTTTGTTATGTTGGGACACAGCAATTCTCCTCCCCATTACATAAGGGGGTGTTTTCATAGTCCTAAATTGATAGGAACTATTCTAAGGTTCAGTTGATACCTATGCCGGTATGGTGTTGCACACTCAATTTTATGCAGTCTTTTCATTGCAATATTGCCTGTGTAATGGCAGTGCACAAATGTGAATGTAGCCTGATAAGTCAGCAGAAGCAGAGAGCACAGGAAGTTATCACAAGATTTTTTATCATCAAGATCAACAGGTATTTTTTTGCACTTTTTTAACCGCTATACCAAAACACTTTTAATGGTATATTTAAAAGTTCAAAAGGGAGCAAATAGAAGAAGCTCATTGTTGGTATCCACACACACATATTTTATAAAGCACTGTACTGTCTCCTTAAAGTGATTCAAAAGGATATTTGTTGAAAATAATAAACATGTCAGTGACCTGCTCTGTACGATGGTTTTTCACGGAGCAGCCCTGATCCTCTTCTGGGGTACCCACCAATACTCTTGGCTCCCCCCCAATACCATCTGAGTACCCCCATAGCAAGCTCCTTGCTATGGGGGGGGT
Source organism: Lithobates septentrionalis (assembly GCA_037952835.1). Lineage (NCBI taxonomy): Eukaryota > Metazoa > Chordata > Amphibia > Anura > Ranidae > Lithobates > Lithobates septentrionalis. The sequence continues at coordinate 636,241 of JBBDGP010000098.1, forward strand.
ACTCATACAGGCTCGCTCCCGTACAGTCTCACAGCTAGAAGAAGGCAGCAGTGCATGCTCTTAGTTGCTAGAATGAAATGTATGTTATTCTTGCCTCTGGAGGGCATTGTGCTGTGGCATTTTAATCTACAAATTGCAGATTGAAATGGGTTTGCACGTCTGTGCTATATTTAAAGCTAAAAATAACAGGTTTGGTTTACATATACTTTACCACTTGCCTGCTGGGCGCTTTCACCCCCTTCCTGCACAGGCCAGTTTTCAGCTTTTACAATTGCACGGTCATGCAACACTGTATCCAAATGAAATTTGTATCATTTTCTTTTGGTGGTATTTAATCACCACTGGGTTTTTTATTTTTTGTTAAACCAAATGAAAAAATATAGAAGAAAAAAAAGTTTTTCTTAGTTCCTGTTATTAAAGTTTCTAAATAAGTAATTTTTCCTCTTTCACTGATGGGCACTGACGGGGCTGCACTAATGGCAGCACCTAATTTTAAATGTAGATGTCTCCTTGTGGATTTTCCGGTTATCGGCTCTCCTCCCCTCAGTGTGAGGAGAGTATTGCTAATAAACAGAAAATCCTGTTTTTACACAGTGATCAGCTCTGATCTGACACAGCTGGTCACATATAAAGAGCTGCTGTGATTGGCTCTTTACTGGGGAGAGGTTAAAAGCCCGCGGTTGGCTGAAAACAGGTCACGGGAGTGCAGAACAAACTGCACTTCTGTGACCTACAGCAGAAGTATAGCCAAAAAATTGCATATAGCCTCTGACTAACATACTGGTGAAGATCTCATATCCTAAGATAGGTAACTGTAAAAGGTATACTACTAGACACCTACGCGGAATGTATTAACCTAGTCCACATGCTACCTGTATGCGAACCTTTGCTGCATGTTGTACTTGTTCACTGTATTTCCTGGACCTGTATGTACACAAATGTATTCCATGTGATGATATGTACTGTATCTATGGATATGCTTTTTTATTCAACCTATTTGACAACAATAAAACACCTTTGTTAAAAAAAAAAAAAAACTTTTGATCAGGGTAATTTGGGTAGTTTCTGTTGCCATTATGATTTAAAAAGCGTTAACACAGTTAATTGATAATAAATGGCTTTAGCCAAACAGTAACCATGAGTGAAAGAAAAGTTTGTGTTCTCATTCATGTTCTCTGAAAAATGGCCAAGAAATCATAAATTCTCCCAGGGTATGTAAACTTATGAGCAAAACTGTGTATATGTGTGTGTATTGCTGTTTTTTTTTTTTGTTGTTGTTACCCTTGCATGAAATGAACCCACAATTTTCTATGACATAACTGGAAACTGACAAAATAATTGGCATACATAATTATTCCGTACTTGAAGGCTTTGTACACGTTGAAACGTTTTGGTTGTTTTGACTTTATATTAGTGTAGTTCTATTTCCTGAGCTGTTTGCTTTCCTTACTTTGTAATGCTGGGTTGTGGTGGCAGTTCGTAGTGTCATGGTTGATTGATTCATTGATTGGTTGATGTATTGCTTTAGCTACCCTGTTCCTATCCACCAAGAGGGTAGGGCAACTTCCCGTTACATGTCCCACAGTATCTGATACAGTCCTTGCCATCTGCTCTTTGTCGCATCACAAATGTGGGAGTGCCGATGTAATAAAAAACTTCTTCCAGCTGTGTTGTCTGGGAATGCTCTGCCTGTATGCGTCAGATCTACCATGTAGCTCTCATATGCACAAGCATTAGACTGAAGACACAGGTATTGTAGGCTATGTAGTAACTTCACAGGAAATGTCAGTTCTCACACAAGTCATGCATTGACCTGTGCAGTGCCATGCCCAATACCCCATATTTTCACTCAATCAGAGCTGAGATAGTATGTTTCAGCTCTTTTCATAGATGTTAAATAGAATTCAGATCCGAGCTCATCGAAGGCCACTTAAAGCAGTTGTAAACCTCAGTATTGTTAAACACTTGGTTTAAATAGTTTAATCTAACCATATAATACATCAATGTACGACTTCCTTGGTTTGCAGTGGTGCAGCTACAGGCATCATCTGGTATCAAAATTTTCAGCTGCTGGTTCCCTTTTAAGGTAGAGGTGATTAGATCACTTCTGCGAGCAGTGAAAGGGTGTCTACCACCATCCCCCCACCGTGGCTTCACAGCACAGTGAGAGAGGAACTGACATTTTTCTTCCCTCTCCGTGACCCCGGAAAGCGGGAGCAATGAGTATTTAGTCTCTTCCGGTCCCGCCTCTCTATTTACCTGGAAAGCAGCCGATCAGACCGTTCTGTGTCTGATCGGCTGCATTGGAGGCCAGAGGAGAGAATAGGGTCTAAAAGACCCCAGATCTCTCCATTAAGAGGACCTGTCACGGCCCATGCTGCCTTAAGGGATCTTGTAGCAATAAAGTTAATCCAAAAAATAAATAAATTAGAGTGTAAAAAAAATTGTTTTTAATAAAATGAATAAAAACTAATTAAAGCACCTCCATCCCTCCGTGTTTCTGCACAAATGCCAACACATATGCAAGTCCTGCAGGCATATGTGAACGCACCACACATGCGAGGTATCGTCACGTACATCAGAGCGAGAGCAATAATTCTAGTGCCAGACCTCCTCTCTAACTCTAAATGGGTAAACTGTAAAAATGTTTTAAAGCCTCTCCTATGGAGAATTTTAATTACTGTAGTTTGGTGTCATTCCACATGCATACCTAACATGTCACGCTTTAAAATTGTGTATCTATTTACTTGGCGTAACATCATCTTTTACATCTTGCCAAACAATTGGGCATTGTATTGTGACTGCAGTAAAATTCATTAAAGTGTATTTTCGTCCCACAAATTGCATTTTAAAAAACGCTGTGCTAATACCGTATGTCATAAAAAATTGCAGAACCCACCATTGTATTTGATAGGGCCTCTGCTAAAAATGTGTGTGTGTGCGTGTGTGTCTGTGTGTGTGCGTGTGTGTCTGTGTGTGTGCGTGTGTGTCTGTGTGTGTGCGTGTGTGTCTGTGTGTGTGCGTGTGTGTCTGTGTGCGTGTGTGTCTGTGTGCGTGTCTGTGTGTGTGCGTGTCTGTGTGTGTGCGTGTCTGTGTGTGCGTGTCTGTGTGTGTGCGTGTCTGTGTGTGTGCGTGTCTGTGCGTGTGTGTGTTATAAAAAGTCTACACACCCCTGTTAAAATGTCAGGTTTCTGTAATGTAAAAAAAATGAGACAAAGATCGATAATTTCAGAACTTTTTCCACCTTTTTAATGTGACCTATAAATGGTACAATAAAAAACTAAAATACCGTATATACTCGAGTATAAGTCGAATTTTTCAGCCCTTTTTTTTGGGCTGAAAGTTTCCCTTCGACTTATACTCGAGTCCGCGCTGTCTGTCTGCATGATCAGCGTGTCATGCAGGCAGACGGCGGCCGGCGTGTGCTGATAATGCACGGAGGCTATTCCAGCTTTCAAAAGCCGCGCCTCCTGCTCTTCTGTGATAGGCTGAACAGCTGTCAGTGTACAGCCTATCACGGACATTCTCTCATCCTCGTCCGTGGTATGAGAATGAGAGAATGTCCGTGATAGGCAGTCAGCGGTCAGCCTATCACAGACGAGAAGGAGGCGCGGCTTTTGAACTGTGGAATGGCCGCCGAACAGTATCATCACACGGCCGCTGTCTGAGGATGGAGATCGCCACAGGAAGGCTACACAGGACACAGGTAGGCTGCACATGCACACAGGACACACATGCACCCATGCACCCATGCACACAGGACACACATGACACACATACACACAGGACACACAGGACACACATACACACAGGACACACATGACACACATACACACAGGACACACATGCACACAGGACACACATGCACACAGGACACACATGTACAGGACAGACATGTACAGGACACACACACATGTACAGGACACACACACATGTACAGGACACACACACATGTACAGGACACACACACATGTACAGGACACACATACACACAGGACACACATGACACACATACACACAGGACACACATGTACACAGGACACACATACACACAGGACACACATGACACACATACACACAGGACACACATGTACACAGGACACACATACACACAGGACACACATGACACATACACACAGGACACACATGTACAGGACACACATGTACAGGACACACATGTACAGGACACACACACATGTACAGGACACACACACATGTACAGGACACACACACATGTACAGGACACACATGTACAGGACACACACACATGTACAGGACACACATGTACAGGGTACAGGTAGGCTGCACAGGACACAGGGAGGCAGGCAGCTGCAGATGGACATTATTGACCCTCTGCATTTCTCACCCTCGACTTATACTCGGGTCAATAAGTTTTTCCCAGTTTTTTGTGGTAAATTGGGGGTCTCGACTTATACTCGGGACGACTTATACTCGAGTATATACGGTAATATGGTTGCATAAGTGTGCACACCCTTAAACTAATACTTTGTTGAAGCACCTTTTGATTTTATTACAGCACTCTCTTTTTGGATATGAGTCTATCAGCATGGTACATCTTGACTTGGAAATATTTGCCCACTCTTCTTTGCAAAAACACTCCAATTCTTTCAGATTGCGAGGGGGCATCTTCTATGCACAGCCCTCTTCAGATCACCCCACAGATTTTCAAATGGATTCAGGTCTGGGCTCTGACTGGGCCATTCCAAAACTTTAATCTTCTTCTGGTGAAGCCATTCCTTAGTTGATTTGGATGTATGCTTTGGGTTGTTGGCATGCTGAAAAATGCAGTTCCTCTTCATGTTCAGCTTTCTAGCAGAAGCCTGAAGGTTTTGTGCCAATATTGACTGGTATTTGGAACTGGTCATAATTCCTTCTACCTTGACTAAGGCCCCTTTTCCAGCTGAAGAAAACCACCCCAAATCTTTTGGAATTCTGGCCAAAAAGTTCAACCTTGGTTTCATCAGACCATAACATATTTTCCAACCTGTTTTTGGGAGACTTCAGATGTGTTTTTGCAAAATTTAGCCGGGCTTAGATGTTTTTCTTCATAAGAAAAGGCTTCTGTCTTCCCACTCTACCCCATAGCCCAGACATATGAAGAATATGGAAGATTGTCACATGTACCACACAGCCAATACTTGCCAGATATTCCTGCAGCTCCTTTAATGTTGCTGTAGGCCTCTTGGCAGCCTCCCTGACCAGTTTTCTTCTTGTCTTTAAATCAATTTTGGAGGGACGTCCAGTTCTTTGTAATGTCACTGTTGTGCCATATTTTCTCCAATTGATGATGATGACTGTCTTCACTGTGTTCCATGGTATATCTAATGCCTTGGAAATTCTTTTGTACCCTTCTCCTGACTGATAGCTTTTAACAATGAGATCCCTCTGATGCTTTGGAAGCTCTCTGCGGACCATGACTTTTGCTGTAGGATGTGACTAAGAAAATGTCAGGAAAGACCTACTAGAACAACTGAACTTTATTTGGTGTTAATCGGATGCACTTTAAATGACAGGTGTGTACTGACTCCTATTTAACATGAGTTTGAATAGAATGTGCTTGCCTAAATCTATACACAGCTACATCCCCAGTTATAAGAGGGTGTGCACACTTATGCAACCATTATTTTCGTTTATTTTTACCTACCCCCCCCCCCCCCCCAAAAAAAAGAGAAAAAAAGAAAGATTTCAGTTTATTTTTCAATTGAGTTGTACAGTTTATAGGTTACATTTAGGCTAGAGCTGCACGATTCTGGCCAAAATGAGAACTACAATTTTCTTGCTTAGAATAAAAAGATTGTGATTCTCTCACGATTCTCGCAACGAAAAATCTTTCACATTATAGAAAAAAAAAATGGGCTAACTTTACTGGTTAGTTGTTTTTTTTAATTTTTTTTTTTAAAGTCATTTAAAAAAAAAATTTGCATTTGAAAGACCGCTGCGCAAATACAGTGTGACATAAAATATTGCAACAACCACCATTTTATTCTCTAGGGTGTCTACTAAAAAAATATATAGAATGGGGGTTCTAAGTAATTTTCTAGCAAAAAAAAATAATGATTTTAACTTGAAACCAACAAATGTCAGAAAAAGGTTTAGTGTTTAAGTGGTTAAACTTTTTTTCACTTACACACAAAGTCTACTCCATTGACAAATTGTTACAATGTTTATACTTAAAGCAGAGCTCCACCCGATTTTATGACAATAGCTCAAGAGGACTACCGCAATGTCCTAATGAAAAAATGGACCTTTTTTTTTTTTTTTTTTTCACTGTACCTTTGTTGTTCAGATCAAATTGTTTAGTTCCTGGATGACAGCCTGCGGATATGGGCGGGTTTAGTGCGGCTAACTCGTCATTTCCTATTAGCCGCACTGGCTCCTGGGAGCTTGTGTCATTGTTCCCAGGAGTCAGTGCGGCGGCCTGGCGCGAGTTATCGCGTGATTTCAATCCTGGAAGTGACGCTGATTATCTCAGTTGCCATCACAATGGGGCGGGACTTCCGACGACGCCACCCGTTGTGATGGCAACATGAGCTGTTTACGGAGATCCGATTTAAGGTTACTGCGCATGCGCGAGATCGGGAATACAACGGGCGGTGCATGCTGGTCGATCAGCGGCACAATATCCCGGAAGAGGATGCCTGTGGGTTTCACATGCCCACAGGCAAGATGAGAACCGTCAGCAGAAATGTTTAAAAGTTCATTCTTTGGGAGAAAACCGACATCCGAAATTAACAAAAACGGAACAAGTGAGTAACATATTTCACAGAAATAATCTTTGTCATTTTCCAAAAATTAAAAAAACGTTGTAGACAGTGGAACCCCGCTTTAAGTTCAACTGATAAAGAATGTTTTGATTCTTGACAGACTGCCCAGTTTTTCTCTTCATTTCTTTTGAGGGTTGTGGCTTCAGAAGAGCAGAGAGAATACTTTGCATAGAAAGAATCGGGAAACACTTTAGTCAGGATCGCGATAACGATTCTTGGCGATTAATTGTGCAGCTCTAATTTAGACTTAATTTACACGGGACATTTTACAACCTCCCCTGAACGATTTAACTTGACAGATGGTAAACGATGTTTGCATGCCGCGTTTGGCCGCGCTTGTGTTTTAGAAGAGTTTTTTTCCTCCAAATAGTAAAAAATTAAAAACGCCTGTAAATGAAATGCGGCTAAGCGCGAGTTACCGCGTTTACAAGCTGTTACAGGCCTTTGCCATTTCAAATGCCTCTGAACATCCATCCTGAACGCATTTTTTTGCTTTCCAAAAAATGGTTCTAAACTCAACTGCCTGGAAAAGATTATGAACGTTCCTGTGTACATGCACTGATAAGATAACATAGAGGAGAGTTCAGGGGCAGCTGAAAATAACGCCCAACTGCTCCTAAACGTCCGTTTACCAGCAGCAGTGTACATGAAGCTTAAAGGTGGAAAAAGTTCTGAAATGATTCATCTTTGTCTCAATTTTTTCGTTTTTTTTTTTGTACTTCACAGAAATCCTGACATTTTAACAGGGTGGACTTTTATATCCACTGTGTGTGTGTGTGTGTGTATGTATAGATATAGCTATCTATTTATAGATACACTACCGTTCAAAAGTTTGGGGTCACCCAAACAATTTTGTGTTTTCCATGAAAAGTCACACTTATTCACCACCATACGTTGTGAAATGAATAGAAAATAGAGTCAAGACATTGACAAGGTTAGAAATAATGATTTGTATTTGAAATAACATTGTTTTTACATCAAACTTTGCTTTCATCAAAGAATCCTCCTTTTGCAGCAATTACAGCATTGCACACCTTTGGCATTCTAGCTGTTAATTTATTGAGGTAAGCTGGAGAAATTGCACCCCACGCTTCTAGAAGCAGCTCCCACAAGTTGGATTGGTTGGATGGGCACTTCTGGCGTACCATACGGTCAAGCTGCTCCCACAACAGCTCAATGGGGTTCAGATCTGGTGACTGTGCTGGCCACTCCATTACCGATAGAATACCAGCTGCCTGCTTCTGCTGTAAATAGTTCTTGCACAATTTGGAGGTGTGTTTAGGGTCATTGTCCTGTTGTAGGATGAAATTGGCTCCAATCAAGCGCTGTCCACTGGGTATGGCATGGCGTTGCAGAATGGAGTGATAGCCTTCCTTATTCAGAATCCCTTTTACCCTGTACAAAGCTCCCACCTTACCAGCACCAAAGCAACCCCAGACCATCACATTACCTCCCCCATGCTTAACAGATGGCGTCAGGCATTCTTCCAGCATCTTTTCATTTGTTCTGCGTCTCACAAACGTTCTTCTTTGTGATCCAAACACCTCAAACTTGGATTCATCCGTCCACAACACTTTTTTCCAGTCTTCCTCTGTCCAATGTCTGTGTTCTTTTGCCCATCTTAATCTTTTTCTTTTATTGGCCAGTCTCAGATATGGCTTTTTCTTTGCCACTCTGCCCTGAAGCCCAAAATCCCGCAGCCGCCTCTTCACTGTAGATGTTGACACTGGTGTTTTGCGGGTACTATTTAATGAAGATGGCAGTTGGGGTCCTGTGAGACGTCTGTTTCTCAAACTAGAGACTCTAATGTGCTTATCTTCTTGCTTAGTTGTGCAACGCGGCCTCCCACTTCTTTTTCTACTCTGGTTAGAGCCTGTTTGTGCTGTCCTCTGAAGGGAGTAGTACACACCGTTGTAGGAAATCTTCAATTTCTTTGCAATTTCTCGCATGGAATAGCCTTCATTTCTAAGAACAAGAATAGACTGTCGAGTTTCAGATGAAAGTTCTCTTTTTCTGGCCATTTTGAGCGTTTAATTGACCCCACAAATGTGATGCTCCAGAAACTCAATCTGCTCACAGGAAGGTCAGTTTTGTAGCTTCTGGAAGGAGCTAGACTGTTTTTAGATGTGTGAACATGATTGCACAAGGGTTTGCTAATCATCAATTAGCCTTCTGAGCCAATGAGCAAACACATTGTACCATTAGAACACTGGAGTGATAGTTGCTGGAAATGGGCCTCTATACACCTATGTAGATATTGCACCAAAAACTAGACATTTGCAGTTAGAATAGTCATTTACCACATTAGCAATGTATAGAGTATATTTGTTTAAAGTTAGGACTAGTTCAAAGTTAGCTTCATTTAAAAGTACAGTGCTTTTCCTTCAAAAATAAGGACATTTCAATGTGACCCCAAACTTTTGAACGGTAGTGTATATTGTGTGTGTGTGTGTGTGTGTGTATATAATATTTGGGGGTTTTAAATACATTTCTAGCAATTTTTTTTTTAGATATTTATGGTTGTAGGTGTCAGAATTGCCTCAGTTGGCAAGTGGTTAAAGAGCAGGTCATGTGGATGCTGTATGTTCCCGAGCGATTCACGGACCTGCTGGTGGGCTTCTATGCTGTAGGACATCTACATCACTGGAGAAAATGATGTTCGCTGCCGGACAATGAAACGCAAGCATACCCTTCAGCAGGTGGTGTGGGGAGGACCGATTGAAGGGGAATCCACGTTAGGGCTGCAACTAACGATTAATTTCATAACCGATTAGTTGGCCGATTATTGTTTCGATTAATCGGTTAATAATCTTAAAGTTTGGTGTATAATTTAGTTAATATGTAAAGTTTTTTTTAAAAAAAGGCAATTTATTCTTAATTATCTCTATGCAGTGGTAAATATAAATAACCAACTATATGGTTAGGGAGCAAAATATCTAATCCACTCTGAGAATAACAGACAGAAGAGATATATACTGTATATACTATTAGAGGAGATATATACTGTATATACTATTAGAGGAGATATATACTGTATATACTATTAGAGGATATATACTGTATATACTATTAAAATGTGAATCTGGTAAATATCATCAGACTCCGAGATAAAAATTTATTATTTAACAAACAATGTCCTCCTTAAAAAAAATAATGGTATTTTAAGAACGTTCGTTCAATTTTCTAATCGTTAGTGGGGTCAAATCGACGTTTATTTTCAACCATAGTGACGGGAAAATTTTGAAATCGCAAACTTCATGGTCAAAGGAATTTTCAGACAGTGTATGTGGTTTTCGTTCATAAATTACATTCGTTTTAAAAACAGAATGTTAAAAACCAAGTGAAAATTTCAAACAACAACATTGTTTCATTCAGCGAAAGTACAAAGATTTTTTGTCTGAAAATGGATCAGTGTGGTCAGCATAAGGCTCGGTGCACACCTATGCAGTTTGCTTTTGATCTGTTTCTGCAGTGCTTTTTCTGTGTGTTTTGACTTTTGCGCACGTGATTGTGCTGCGATTTTGCGTTTTTGCATTTATTTTTGGCCAATTTGTTGTTGGGAAGATTAAAAAAACAAAAACTGCTGCAATAATTATATGCTTTTCTGCAGCTTTTCCATTGAAGTATATTGAACCAAAAAAAGCACTGTTTTGCATTAAAAAAAAGTCCTCGACCCTTTCCAAATAGGCAGCGGCTGAAAAAAGCATAGATGTGAACATGTCCCATAGAAAAACATGTAAATGGACTGTAGTGCGTTTCTGCAAAAAGCACTAAACACATAGATATGAAACAGGACTAAGACGTTTAGTAACATAATGGGGTTAAAAAAAACTAAAATTAGCCCTTTATAGTACAAAGAAAAACAGATAATCACTACTGTAAGGAGTTCATTTTTTTACTGTAGAACTGTGAAAGTAATATTTACAGTAGCGATTATTTGCTCTTTTTGTACTATAAAGGGCTTGAGTTTTTTTTAACCCAATTATGTTACTGGCCGATTAATCGATTATGAAAATAGTAATCGATTAATTTCACAATCGATTCGTTGTCGATTAATCGATTAGTTTTTTCAGCCCTTATCCACGTAACGTAAACCAGCATAGACGGGCGGGGGTTGGGAGAGCTCGACTTTGTACTGACTACGGAAGGTGTCGGCACGCTGTGCTCTTGCACAAACAGCGAGGTGACAAGACAAAAACGCACTAGTCTAGCATGGATTGGCTTCCATGTTTAGCGTGGTCCGTTTACTCTTAGGAGGAGTGGCATAGGCAGGCTCAACCAGGTATTAGAGAACACCCGCAGGCATAAATTAAACAGCGACAATAAAGAGCACAATAATATACATTAAAGGGCCAGCATCAAGATTTTTCTTTTGTTGGGTGTACAAACTCTTTAAGAATATTCCATAGTTTTCTTCTTAGACATTCTTGAGTTTTTTTAGGTGTGCGTTTTGGGTCATTATCCTGTTGGAGGATCTATGACCTGCATTTGTGGCAGAGCTTTTTGACACTGGATAGTACATTTTGCTTCATAAATTCTTTGATATTCTTGAGATTTCATTGGGCCCTACACAGATTCAAGGCATTGCATGACAGATGCAGCAAGGCACTTCCAAAACCTAACCAAAACGTCTCCATGTTTCACACTAGTTCTTTTCTTTGAAACCTTCATTTTTCATCTGTGACCATTGTTGAGCTGATGTGACTTACCAGAAAGCTCCAGTTTTGTTTGATCTGTCCAAGGGACATTCGTCCAGTAGCACTGAGGCTTGTCCATATACATTTTACTAAATTCCAGTCTGGCTTTTTATGTTTTTCTTTCAACAGTAAAGTATCCCTGGGTCATCTTTCTTTGAGCACACAGCTCATAAAGCAATAGATGGTACAATCAGAAACGTATGAACCTTGGCGTTCAGCTTGGATCCCTTTAGAAGTTTCACTCTTTGTCTACCCAGTTGCACTTTTAGCTCAATCCGGGATTGATTTTTTTTTTCTTGTGGCCACATCTGGGGCGATTAGCTACACTGCCAGAGGTCTTAAAGGAGAATTCCAGCCTGAGCTTGTTTGGCTGGGCTTCTTCTATGGGTCACAGGAGTGCAACTCGTTTTGCACTCATGTGACCCGTTTTCAGCAGAGAGCGGCTCTCTGCTGACTTCATTGGAAACCTTCCGGGCACCGCGTCATCATGACAATGAAGTCTAGATCTGCCAGGTGCCTGGACTGATGCCTGTCTCAGCTTCTCAGCGAGCCGCTGAGAGACTGAGAGGGCCTATCCCCGCCCCTTCACAGCTCAGTGCTCCAGTGAGCATGGAGGAGCAGAGAGGAGAGCTGCTGATTTCCAGTTAGCAGCTCTCCTTTCGGGGATCTGTGAGAACCGAGCCATTGGCGGTGTTGAATGGCTCGGTTCTCAGTGTAGAGACGCCGGGGGACAGATGCCGCATCGGTCCCATGCTGCATCCACCTAGGTAAGTATAAAAGGGGGGAAAAAAAACCCCATAATTCTCTTTTAAGGAAGTTCTATAGTCCCAGCTTACACTTTCATTTTATAACCTCATCATTGTAATAGCAATACTTTTATGTTTTAAGTGCCGCCTGTCTGCTGGCCATCCACAACTTCCTGGATTCCCTGCATGCTTTACAGCTTTTCCTCTGCTGTGTACGTTCAATTTCTAAGGACTTCATATTACATGGTACCTTGCTATCTGCAAGCAGTGATTCCTGTGCAGCCTCCTGAAACTCCTCCTCTCAGCACCTCTGTAGTTCAGAAGACTGGCTCTGTGAAATGGGTAATACAGTAGTGCCTACTCACAGTATTTTGAAAAAAGTATTCCAACCCTTTTTCCACATTTTCCACATTTTGTCATGTAACAACCAAAAGTGTGGCGTGCATTTGTATTCACCCCCCTTTACTCTGATACCCCTAACTAAAATCTAGTTGAACCAATTGCTTTCAGAAGTCACCTATTTAGTAAATGGAGTCCAACTGCGTGTAATTTAATCTCAGTAAAAATACAGCTGTTCTGTGGAGCCCTCAGAGGATTGTAAGAGAACCTTAGTGAACAAACAGCATCATGAAGACCAAGGAACACACCAGACAGATCAGGGATACATTTGTGGAGAAGATTTAAAGCAGGGTTAGGTTATAAAAAAAATATCCCAAGCTTTGAACATCTCACGGAGCACTGTTCAATCCATCATCTGAAAATGGAAAGAGTATGGCACAACTGCAAACCTACCAAGACATGGCTGTCCACCTAAACTGATAGGTGGGGCAAAGAGAGCATTAATCAGAGAAGGAGCCAAGAGGCCCATGGTAGCTCTGGAGGAGCTGCAGCGATCCACAGCTCAGGGTGAAGAATCTGTCCACAGGACAACTATTAGTCGTGCACTCCACAAATCTGGTCTTTATGGAAGAATGGCAAGAAGAAAGCCATAAGATGTTCCGTTTGCAGTTTGCAAGAAGCCATGTGGGGGACATAGCAAACATGTAGAAGAAAGTACTCTGGTCAAGTGAGACCAAAATTTAAATTTTTAGCCTAAAAGCAAAAGGCTCTATGTGGAGGAAAACGAACACTGCACATCACCCTGAACACACCATCCCCACCGTGAAACATGGCGGTGGCAGCATCATGTTGTGGGGATGCTTTTCTTCAGCAGGGACAGGGAAACGGGTCAGTTAGATGGAGCCAAATACAGGGCAATCTTAGAAGAAAACCTGTTAGTCTGTAAAAGACTTGAGACTAGGGCAAAGGCTCACCTTTTAGCAGGACAACAACCCTAAACAGACAGCCAGAGCTATATTATAGTGGTTTAGATCAAAGCAAATTCATGTTAGAATGGCCCAGTCATTGTCCAGACCTAAATCCAATTGAGAATCTGTGGCAAGACTTAAATTGCTGTTCATAGACGCTCTCCATCCAATCTGACAGAGCTTGGGCTATTTTGCAAAGAAGAATGGGTAGAAATGTCACTCTCTAGATGTGCAAAGCTGGTAGAGACATCCCTAAAAAGACTTGCAGCTGTATTTGCAACGGAAGGTGGTTCTACAAAGTACTGACTCAGAGAGGCTGAATACAAATTTATTTGTAAAAAATTTGGAAAACCATTCATCATTGTCCTTGCACTTCACAATTATGTGCCCCTTTTGTGTTGGTCTATCGCATAAAATCCCAATAAAATACATTTACGTTTTTTGTTGTAACATGGGAAATTTCAAGTGGTATGAATACTTTTTCCAAGGCACTTTGCATTTCACAGATTTCAAGGAAGGAAATGTGAGGGGATCTTCATAAAGCAAGTCTACAAACTTTAGGATCATTCAGTTTAAAAGGAGTAGGCTAGAAATAATTGAAATTCCATGTGGAAATAAATATATTACACTTTGACCATAGATACACATATTCATATCTTAATAATATACAGTAGTTTTTTAAAGCTTAAAGGGGTTGTAAAGGCAGAAGTTTTCCTATCTAAATGCATTCTATGCGTTAAGATATAAAGCTTTCTGTGTGCAGCCGCCTGCCCCCCCCCCCCCCCCATGCTTACCTGAGGTTCTTCAGCCATCCGCGATTCTCCTTCTTGATTGGCTGAGACACAGCCACGGCTCCTGCTGCTGTCAGTCCGCTAGGCAATCAAGGGAGAGGGGGGCATGGCCGGGTCGGTGCTCTGTCAGAATGGGCACAGGGAGCTGTGGTTCGGGTGCCCTTATAGCAAGCTGCATGTTATGGGGGCACTGAACAGAATGGAGGGGTCGAGATCACAGAAGAGTGACCAGAGAAGAGGAGGATCTGGGCTGCTCTGCTTAAATCCACTGCAACAGAGCAGGAAGGAATATAGCATTTTTTTAAGACTTTACAATCACTTTACCTTCACTCTCAATCAACACTATTTTAATTCTTCTGCTGCTAGCACTGATGATTGTTTAGGAAAGTATATTGTATTTGCGTGTGTGTGTGTTTTTTTTTTTCTTTACATTTCCTCAGTTACTTCCTGGTTTCTAGGCCTAGGCAAATTATGTCATACATTCTAGGAGTCTTCAGGAGGGGAGGAGGTGTTTTCTCGGCTAAGCACACCCATCTGCATGCATGCGTGAGTTGAGAGCAGATGAATTCCAGGAAGTAAAATGCTGCATAAATCATCTGTCTTTACTCAAGATGGCCACAGACAGAAATGCTTGGGGGTGTACTTCAAGGTGATTTCTCAAGATAATAAAGCATGGAGACTATAAATGAGTTTGCTTTGAATATTAACCACTTGACCACCAGAAGGTTTTACCCCCTACATGACCAGACCATTTTTTCATCACTGTGCTACTTTAAATGCAAATTGCGCGATCATGCAACACTGTACCCAAATAAATATAATAATTCTTTCACACAAATAGAGCTTTCTTATGGTGGTATTTTATCACCACTGGGTTTTTTATTATACAAACGAAAAATAAATAAAACATTTAGAAAAAAACAAAACAATATTCTCTACTTTCTGTTATAAAAAATATCTAGTAAAATCAAATATCTCCATAAATTTAGGCTAAAATGTATTCTGCTACATGTTGCAAGTGCTGGTAGTGATTGGAGGCTGATCCTGCTACTGCTGCGTTAAAGACACTATACTATTGGGGACTCTAGTATAGTTCTCATCGTGATCAAGGTACTGTTCCCTACATACACTATACTAGTAATGGCGTGATCAGTGACTTACGGTGTGGCAGGCAATCTAGCGCTAACTGACACTGGCTGGGTGGCACACTAAGACTGACATCACTAGTGACACTAATACAGTGATCATTGCTAATACTGTACACTGACACTGTACAAATGGCACTGGCTGGGTGACAGGAGTGATCAGGAGGGCCATCAAGGGGTTAACTGTGTGCACGACAACTGCATGCGTTCTGCTTTTACTTAAAGATCTGACTAGATTTCTCCCCTTACTCTGTTCTGAACAGCAGGGAGAAATCCAGCCAGGGTCTGACTTTACAAACACTGAGATCTTTGCTGTGATTGGCCACAGCCGATCAGCAGTTATACAGACAAAATGATTGGCTGTAACCTGCTGACAAACTCGTGCTGTGGCCATTCTCCGCATGGGCGATGTATGGGCACGTCACCTAGCCTGCAGCTGCTGCCCGCTCAAAGTAAATATACTGTGAGCCGGCGGCAAGTGGTTAAAGAATTAAGTGGCTTTTTTGGTTTGTGGTGCTCAGATGCGCTGTAGTTCCACTTTAATAATAACTGTAGTCACAGGAACTCCAATCTGCTTGGAGATGGTTTCGTAACCTTTATCTATGGCATACTGGTCGGTCTTTTTGTTGTGATCTCCTCAGGCAATTCTTTCCTTTTTCCTTTCTTTGGTCTGTGTTCAGTGTGGTGCACACAATGTTTCCAAACAGTAGAGGAACTACTTTTCTCTATTTAAACAGGCTGACTTATTGATTAGGGGTTTGAAGATGTGTGACACTAATTAGAGAACTGTTGGTTGGAATTATCAATATGACCCAATTATATATAATCTTTTCTATCTATACAGGCCATGTGTGCTTTTTTTTTTTTTTTTTTTTTTTGTGCTTTTGCTTTACTCTGACAAACCGAAGAGATTCAAGTATACATGATACAATTGCTTTTAATTGAATCACTTTTCAGGAGGAATGCATCATTGTTTCAGTGAGCTAGGATAGCAACAAATTTTGTTTTCATCTGTCTGTATGTGTGTATGTCTGTCTATCTCAGTCTTGCTGATAACCCAATATAGACTGGGTATTTTAAATGAGTATTTTTCTTGTAGATGGTTTCAGTTGATAAAGAAAAGTTAAAGGTGTAATTTACTGCGGCACTATCTCTGTATGTTTCCCCTGCTTTTCGTGTGGGGACATTTCATATAGAGTAGTAACTGTGCTGTGGTAGACTGCCACCAAACAGATCCACATGACCACCGATCATGATTTCGTTGCACACCTGCATAAAATCTGTTTTGCTAGACAGTGACTTTTATCGCTGCATCTGTGCCCTCGGAGCAAGGTGGAATCAAGGCTGCAACAAATTAGTCCATAGCTTATTATTTATCTTAACCGGTTGCTGACCGCCTCACATATATGTACTGTGGGGCGGCGGCTCCTACAGGGGAAACCACTTATCTGCACGTGATCTCCTCCGGGTTTGCAGCACGCACATGCGCCGCCTGCAAACGGCTTATGCTGTGATTGGACACAGCGGGGACAATCGGCGGGTACACGGACCCGCCAGTCGTTCACGAGAGAGGCAGAACGGCTGTCTGTCTATGTAAACAAGGCAGAACGCCGTTCTGCTAGTAAGGGAGACAGAGATTCTGTGTTTCTGCTAAGCAGGAACACATCTCTGTCTTCTCACAGCCAAAGCACACAGTTAGAAAGCACTCCCTGGGAGCACTTTTAGCCCTTTGATCGCCCCTGATGATAACCCCTTCCCTGCCAGTGTCATTAGTACAGTGACGGTGCATTTTTTTTTCACAGATCACCGTATTGGTGTCGCTGGTCCCCAAAAAGTGTCACTAAATGTCAGATTTGTCCGCCGCAATGTCTTTGTCCCACTAAAAATCTCTTATCGCAATTTACTAGAAAAATAAATTAAAATTCCATAAATCTATCCCTTAGTTTGTAGAAGCTTTTAACTTTTTTGTGCAAACCAATCAATATAAACTTATTGGGATTTTTTTTTTTACCAAAAATGTAGCAGAATACATATTGGCCTAAACTGATGAAGACATTTCATTTTTTACATTTTTTATTGGGGCGTTTTATAGCAGAAACGAATACTTTTTTTTTTTTTTCAAAATAGTTTTTTTTTGTTTTGTTTATAGCGCAAAAATAAAAACCACAGAGGTGATCAAATACTACCAAAAGAAAGCTCTATTTGTTGGGGAAAAAAAAGGACACTAATTTTATTCTGGTACAGCGTCGCACGAGCGCGCAATTGTCAATTAAAGTAATGCAGTGCTGTATCGCATAAAGAGGGGGGGGGGGGGTAAACCTTTCGGAGCTGAAGTGGTTAAAGTGGTTCTAAAGTCTCAAGAATGCATGAAGTTAAAAAATCTTCTGTGCAGCAGTGCCCCCAGGCCCCCCTAATACTTACCCGAGCCCCATCTCGAACCAATGATGTGCATGAGAGCCCCGGCGCTCCGTTGAACCTTCCTCTTCATTGACTGAGACAGTAGAGGGAGCCATTGGCTCCTGCTGCTGTCAATAACAGCCAGTTAGCCAATGAGGAGGAGGGGGGGAGGCAGAGCTGCTTGGGTGCCCCCATTGCAAGCTGCTTGCTCTGGGGGCACTCGGCAAGACGGGGAGACCCGGGAAGAGAAGGATTGGAGCTGCTCTGTGCAAAACCACTGCACAGAGCAGGTAAGTATGACTTATTTGTTGTTTAAAAAAAATAAAAACTTTTAATATCACTTTGAATTTCAATACAGCGTCAAATACTTTAAAAAATGGTAAACCACTCTTCTATTATTTTTTTTCAGACATTAAAGAAAAACCTGTGGAAGAGGGTGCCCAGACCGAAGCAACGGACGCTGAGCAGCTAACACCCATCCTTCAGCGCTCTTTATCCGAGGAGTCTGAGCCCTCCACTGCCTCTGTGGGAGTTGAAGCCAAAAGCAGGTCTGTGTACACTGATGCTGAGTCAGGGCTGGGGGAAGGGCCTCTGTTTAGGGGGAATAATTGGGCAGGGAATGCTGGGAGTGGGATCTGAAGCATTAGCAGGCTGCATGAGCATCTGCAAAACATGATCCTGGATGTCTTAATTATTGCAAAAGAGAGCGATGGAGAATGATGCATCCAATGTCTTTTAGTTAACAGTTGGTTAAAAGGTTTCTAGGGTATGAACTTGTAAAACTGCCTTTTTACTGGCTCCTGACGTATTGCTTTAAGTTGACAGGCAGCAGTTTCCTTTATTTCTTAAAGCAATTGTTACGGCTTAATTAACTTTTTTAATAGTCTTTCAAATCTGGTTTGGAATCCTTTAATACGTTACGTTGGCTTGTGTGATATCGAAGAAACAAACCCCAACAAGAATGGTTATAAAGACAGGATTTGTAGAAAATGTTAAGAATACTCAGCTATTTGTAAAAATATTTTAGCAAAAATACTACACTGCTACAATGGTTTTAATACATTTTTACATATATTATAAGAATATACCACTGTATTCCTCCTTCTTTTAAATCTAGTTCATTTTGTCTTTATCTAATATAAAATTTGACGGTATAACCAGGGCAGTTAAATTTGCTGCCATCTGTGAGATATCTCTGCTAGCAGAAAGAAGGAAGTAGCAGAAGTTTCAGCGTTAGACGTCATTTACCTTTTATGGTCTTCTTACTATGCTAAGAAACACACATGATTAATGATGCAAAATATGAAGCGATTGCATTTAGAGTGAAACTCGGCTAGTAGGATTTCAGAAAGACAAATAGTACCAATGGATACTTTCCATGGTGTTTCTTCCATATTAGTATTTGCAGTCACACTTGTGTCCTGTTGGAACATTTAGATACTTCTAGAGAGATGTGTCCACATTTGTTGGTTAAATACTGTGTTACTGATAGAATTTAAAGAAGTATGGCCAAAACTTTTTTTGGCTATACTTCTCCTATGAATCACAGGAGTGCAGTTCTTCAGCTGACAGCTGGCCAAAGTCTGCTGTCAGTTGACGTTACTCAGCTGTTCCAGGCCGGGGAAACATCTAGACTTTACAGTCGGGATCCACACAGATTTCTGGACTGGCAGCTGGCTCGGCCTCTCAGCTGCATCTCTGGGAGATTGAGCCAGCTTCTCCCTCCCCCTAACCAGTCCAGCATTCCAGTGAGCGCTGAGAGGGGCACATGGCAGAGACGGTGACTGAGAGTCGCAGCTCTCTGCTCAGAGAAGAGGAGAGAACTGAGCGATCAGCCGTGTTTGCTCAGTTCTCACTGCTGAGGAGGCAGCGGACAGATGCAGCATCCACATACAGTGGATATAAAAAGTCCACACACCCCTGTTAAAATATCAGGTTTCTGTGATGTAAAAAAAATGACAAAGATAAATAATTTCAGCACGTTTTCACCTTTTTAATGTGACCTATAAACTGTACAACTCATTTCCACAACAAACGGAAATCATTTAGGTGGGGGGAAGTAAAAATAAAATAATATGATTGCATAAGTGTACACACCCTTAAACTAATGCTTTGTTGAAGCACCTTTTGATTTTATTACAACACTGTCTTTTTGGTTATGTGTCTATCAGCATGGCACATCTTCTTGACTTGCCAATATTTGCCCACTCTTCTTTGCAAAAACACTCCAAATCTGTCAGATTGCGAGGGGGCATCGTCTGTGCACAGCCCTCTTCAGATCACCCCACAGATTTTCAATCGGATTCAGGTCTGGGCTCTGACTGGGCCATTCCAAAACTTTAATCTTCTTCTGGTGAAGCCATTCCTTTGTTTTGGATGTATGCTTTGGGTCGTGGTCATGCTGAAAGATGAAGTTCCTCTTCATGTTCAGCTTTCTAGCAGAAGCCTGAAGGTTTTATGCCAATGTTGACTTGTATTTGGAACTGTTCATAATTCCCTCTACCTTGATTAGGACCCTTGTTCCAGCTGAAGAAAAGCAGCCCCAAAGCATGGGTATGATGTTCTTTTGGTGATGTGCAGTGTTGTTTTTGCGCCAAACATCCTTTGGAATTATGGTCAAAAAGTTCAATCTTGGTTTCATCAGACCATAATATATTTCCCACCTGCTTTTGGGAGACTTCAGATGTGTTTTTGCAAAATTTAGCCGAGCTTGGATTTTTTCTTTGGAAGAAAGTCTTGCCACTCTTCCCAATAGCCCAGACATATGAAGAATACGAGAGATTTTTGTCACATGTACCACACAGCCAGTACTTGCCAGATATTCTTGCAGCTCCTTTAATGTTGCTGTAGGCCTCTTGGCACCCTCCCTGACCAGTTTCCTTCTCGTCTTTTCACCAATTTTGGAGGAACGTCAAGTTCTTGGTAATGTCACTGTTGTGCCATATTTTCTCCACTTGATGACTGTCTTCACTGTGTTCCATGGTATATCTAATGCCTTGGAAATTCTTTTCTACCCTTCTCCTGACTGATACCTTTTAACAGTGAGATCCCTCTGATGCTTTGGAAGCTCTCTGCGGACCATGGCTTTTGCTGTAGGATGCAACTAAGAAAAGTCAGGAAAGACCTACTGGAACAGCTGAACTTTATTTGGGGTTAAGCAGTGGCACTTTAAATGATGGCAGGTGCGTACTGACTCCTATTTAACATGAGTCTGAATGTGATTGTTTAAAGAGGAAGTAAACCCTGATGGGTTTTACTTCCTCTTTTGTTCCCTGCAAACCCTTCAAAAGTAAAAGCATAACGGGCTGGTGCATTGCATACTAGCCCATTATGTGGCACTTGCCTGCAAACTCAGCCCACACTGCCCCCCGCTGCAGGCCACATTCATCTTCACCCTCTTCCTTCCAGGGCCATGGACTCCGGCTGTATCACTGGCCAAAGCAGCGTGACGTCACTCCATGCGTGCAGGAGCCGCCAATCACGGCCTTCGCTCGGGAAGAAACCGCACGGAGGGCCGTTTCTTCACAGGGCATGCGCCGACGACCTCATCGGCGCACGTTTAGGAGATATTTACAGTAAATATAGGTAAGTCTTATTCTAGGCTTACCAATAGGTACAAGTTCTAAAAAGGGGTTTACAACCACTTTAATTCTGAACACAGCTGCATCCCAAGTTATAAGAGGGTGTGCACACGTATGCAACCACATTATTTTAGTGTTTTAATTTTACCCCCCCCCCCCCCCCCCCTCTAAAAGATTTCAGTTTGTTTTTCAATCGAGCTGTACAGTTTATAGGTCACGTTAAAGGTGGAAAAAGTTCTGAAATGATTTACCTTTTTACATCACAGAAGCCTGACATTTTTAAAAGGGGTGTGTAGACTGTTTATATCCATTGTGAGTGAGTATACGTTTTTTTTTTTTTTGTTAACCCCATACTTCTCTTTTAAAGGGGCTCTCTATAAGAACTAAAGTGGAAAGCCGCTTCAAATAGTACAGTGACCAAAGGTGGTGAAGGTTCCCTTGTGCTGCTTGCTTGCCAGAAATCTGAGGGACCAATTACAAGAGATGTTTCATCTTTCTTCAAAAGGAACAAACCACAAGTGACTCTGAATGCTTCATGAGCACCAAATAAAGCAGATCCATGCCAGTTCAGTGTGTGAAATCCCTGATACAGTTGAAAGCACTTTCCCTGTTCTTAGAACAGACTTTCTCAACTTTGTTACCCTGGAGCAACCCTTGAAATAATTTTCAGCTCCCATGGAACCCCTGCTAAAGATTATATCTACAGTTCATGGTATGTGATCAACAAAGAGATATGAGTAAACAAAATAATAAAGAATGTGCTGTGTTTAGGGAATATGACACACACAGCAGATCATTTTACAGCACTACTTTGCTTTGCTTTATTTATTTTCAATAATCATTACATTAATAATAATAATGGCCACAAAAAAAAAATCTGATTCTGAGAATTAACCGTGTGGCCACTGGAGAAGTGCCCTTTTCATTAGCTTTTAATAGAAAACCCACCCCTTGCTTTGCTGGTTAGTGTAGGTGGGAGATCTGTCCACTGCACAACGAACTCCCAGCAACCACTGGGGGCACTTTAGCGTTCCATGGAGCCCTAAATTAAGGCCCTTTCACATGGGCTGTCCAATCAGGTCCGACCTGTCAGTTTTTCAAGTTGACCTGATCGGACCTAGCACTTTCACTTATGGAGCAGCGGATGTCAGCTGTGACATGTCCACTGACATCCACCGATATCCGTTTCAATCCTGTCCGCAAAATCCAGACGGATGGTGGTCAAATTTCACCGCAGTCCGTTTTCACCCGATTTCCCCATAGAGGAGAGCGGGACTGTGTCCATCTCCTCTGTGCACAGTGAGCAGAGACTGTCCTGTTTGTCTGCTCAGCGGGGATCAGTGGACGGATCCCCTGCTGAGCAAGTGGAGTCCGTCAGGCAGAGGAGTCTGTGTGAAAGGGGCCTAAGAGAGGCAGGCTGTCTTAGAGTAAAAGGAATTTTTAATTTTCACCTAAAGCTTTTTACAGTATTTTAGCAGGCTTTGGGCCACTAATTTGCTAATATTTGTGATAGCATAGTAGTGATTGTGCGAGTGTTGGGTAAATATTAAACTGCTTGTAAAGGCAGGACATTTTTTACCTTAATGCATTCCCTGTGTTGATCTTGGGCTGTGCCCCTCTGCAGCGGCTCTCTCTCCCCTTACAGGCTATGGAGGCAGCAGCGGGAGCCATTGACTTTTGTGCTGCTGTCAGTCAGGAATCCTGTGAGGGACAGGGCAGAGCTACATTGTGCGTGTTTTATGGACGCACACAGCCTGGCTCAGGAGCATGACCATGGGTGCGTCACAATAAGAAGTGGCTTCCTTTGGGGGCCCACAGAGAAGAGGAGGTGGTGAGTGCGTTGTTGGGGGAAGAGGAGGTTTGGGGCCGATCTGTGCAATTGCACAGAGCAGGAAGGTATACCATTTTTTTTTTTTTTTTTTAATGAAAATTATAGTTTATATCCAGCGTAATTTTTTTAAATACAATCCGTAGTATTATAGGCCTGTTTTCTGGAACAACCATGTCAGTCTGGTCCAGTGATTCTTGCTAGAGGAATAAATCAGACTTCTGGTTGGTTTGGAAAAAGCTATCCCACATCCACACCACTGAAACTGACTCTTGTACTGTTCTGTGTACTAGATGCAGCAATACAAAGATATTGGGGTTGATTTACTAAAGGCAAATCCACTTTGCACTACAAGTGCACTTGGAAGTGCAGTCCCTTTAGATCTGAGGGGAAAATCTGAAATGATGGGAAGCTCTGCTGATTTTATCATCCAATCATGTACAAGCAAAAATGCTGTTTTTTTTAAAAAAAATTTATTTTCCTTGCATAACCCCCTCAGATCTACAGTGACCGCACTTGTAGTGCAAAGTGGATTTGCCTTTAGTAAATAAACCCCATTGTTATATCCATTTTTCTTTAATTGATTATATTTCGAAAGATTTAGTCAACTGCTGTGTCTAAGCCTCTAAAACTGTTTTTCCACCTTAGCAGATGCTACTGTATATAGGCTTTGTCACATTGCTGAAAGGTGATCTTGTGTCACAGTTTCAAGTTTGTACCTCGTTAATTGTCATTCTAATTTGCCATGTACCAGTTGTGGCTGAAGTGTCTCCTGACTGGGATAATGTTAGGCCTATTGGTCAGATAATGAATTTGTCCTATTAAGGCTCTTGAATTAGCAGAATGTTCCACAGAACCTTAGAACCCTTGACCTTACAGTGAGCTGTACAGAGAAATGCTGTCTACTACAGCTGAAGTAAACCTGTCACCTAAAATGACACCAGAAACAAACTGTGTACTAGATGAAAGATATTTCCCATTACTTTGCTGCAGATGCTTTTAGCACTATTTTAGAACAAAAAGTCAGGCACTCTGCCCCCCCTCTCTCACACATACACATCTTGCAAGGTGCATTTCTCCTCCTTGGTTATACTGGTAGCCAGACAGGCATGGCATGCTCATTGCATTGGGCATGTGGATATGCTGTGATATAGCACAGGGCACGGGTTCTCAGGTGATATATGTATATTGTGTAGGCCTGACCAAAGATTACCTATTTTCATATTACTGGGTTTTGTAATACTTTAAAGTTTTGTTGTTTTGGTTAAATAACAAACATGTCATACCTGCTCTGCGGAGTGGATTTGCACAGAGCAGCCCGGATTCCTCCTCTTCTTGGGTCCCTCGCTGGTGCTCCTGGCCCCTCCCTCCTGCCCCCACAGCAAGCAGCTTGCTATGGGGGCACCCGAGCCACTGCTCTGTCTTGTCCATTCAGACACGGAGCTGCGGCTCAGCCCTGCCCGCACTCTTTTCATTGGCTCACTGACTTTGACAGCAACAGGAGCCAATAGTACTCGCTGCTGTCTCAGCCAATGAGAAGGGAGTGTCCAGGACTGCCAAGTCTCTCTCGTGCATCATCGCTGGATTGAGATGGGGCTCAGGTTAATATGAGGGGGGCTGCTGCACACCAAGGTTTTTTTTAAATCTTAATGCATAAAATGCATTAAGATAAATAAAAATAATCTTCTGCCTTTAGAACCACTTTAAGGTTTGAACATGCAATACAGACAAAGATTTAGCTATTGTGATATAGAACGTCTTTAGAAATAAAACCAAGTTTAATGAACAAACAAACATTTTTTTTTTTGACAAACAGAAGTGCAGCTTTAAAAAAAACAAAACAAAAAAAAAAAACCTGTAAACTCTATTGGCTGTAATGCCAGGCTGCAAGTGGAGATGGGGAAGTAAATGGGAGTGAAGGAGTGCACAGGGCAGAGAACTGGGTGGTCTGGGGAGGCTGTTATTTACACGGTGCTAAGCACTGCTACCTTGCTGGGATGGGAAACACTCACCACATCACATCCACACACACATGAGACCAATAGAGTGAGTTTGCAGGGAATTGTTCTGGAGCTCCCATGCAGAAGGGAGACAGAGGGAGTCTGCGTCTTTCAGCCAATACAACTTGCCGATAGTCAGGGACTAGAGGAAAGCGGAAGTTCAGGTGGGTATTGGCGATTTTAGCCAACTATAATACAACTAAAACTAAAATGGCATTTTTGTCAAAAGACTATGAATAAAACTAAATCAAAATGTGACGTTATTTACACTCTACAATTATCTGGTTTAAGGATCCCAGTTTGGTGGATTTATCCTTTTAAGGAGCTCTGAGATATTTTACTTGCTCAATAAGCAGCATAAACCCAGAGTTTCCTTATCTTTATTTTTAAGTTGGACCCAACATTTAGCTTGTGTTTTCCTGGAATTCCAAAAATAACACAGCTGAATATTACTCACAAGTCCCCAGGAACTGCTTTAAAGGGATAACATTTAGCTTGTGTTTTCCTGGAATTCCAAAAATAACACAGCTGAATATTACTCACAAGTCCCCAGGAACTGCTTTAAAGGGATAAAAAAAATATTGGATCATGTAAAAAAACTGCATTCTGGTATCTGTATGCAGTTATAACATGGAAGATAGTGTTCAATTAATGAATTCTGTTTTGATTTTACACACTGTTATTCCTTCTGAGCAGTTTTTTTTATTTTGTTACGATTTTAAAGGCCAATCTACTCACCACGCTTCCCATCTCCTCTCCTCCTGCCTTAGTTGAGTATTCTGCTGCAGCTGCTCCTCCCCTTTGGAAAATTGGTTGTAAAATAACAAATATCTAGTATATACCTTTTATCCTCTGTGTTTCAGGAACATATTAAGTACAGTGTGTGTATTTTTTTATTACTTTGACTATTAGCGCTGCACTTATTGTTTGCATTTGTATTGGACTTGGTTTGTTTGTGTGCTAGCAGCTTTTTTGCATATCTATTGGGTTTAGCGCAGTATTTTCACCCTTTCACACACTTCATATTTTTTTTCTTAAACTATAAAGCTAAATAAAGGGGTTGTCAAGGCAGAAGGTTTTTTTTATCTTAAAGCATTCTATGCATTAAGATGATAAGCCTTCTGTGTGTAGCAGCCCCCCCAGCCTCCCTAACACTTACCTGAGGTCCCTCTCTGTCCAGTGATGTCCGAGATTCTCCTTCCTGATTGGCTGAGATACAGCAGCTGCGCCAATGGCTCCCACTGCTGTCAAAGTCGGTTAGCCAATCAGAGGGAGAGGGGGTAGGCTGGCTCTGTGTCTGAATGGACACCGGGAGCTGTGACTCAGCTCGGGTGCCCCCATAGCAAGCTGCTTGGTGGGGGGGCACTGAACAGGAGGGGGAGGGGCCAGGATCACAGAAGAGGGACCCGAGAAAAGGAGGATCCAAGTTGCTCTGTGCAAATCCACTGCAACAAAGCAGGTAAGTATTACTTGTTTGTTATTTTTATAGGAAAAAACACAAGACTTTACAATCTCTTTAGTAACCGGAATAAATGATAACTGATGTAAGCACTTGTGGCATTGATAGATTTTGTCTCAGCGCTTGTCAGTGTCACTTTAGCTGGTCAGTTTGGCTTTTCAGTATAAATTGTTATTTTAACTGAGAGCTTTAAAACCACATTTAAACGGAACTCTCACTCCTCATGAAACCGTTTTGAATATTCAGATGGGTATTTGAAAGCCGACCTCACCAATTCATTGGGCAAACTGAAGACTTGAGACCCTAGTCAGCCCCTTGTCCCCACCCTTTCTACAGATGCTGCAGTATAGCCACTGGCAGTTTTTAAGCCTCCCCAGTTGACTCCTCGCTAAGGATGTAGGTTTTCATGCTGTTTTGTGAATAGCTGCAGCGTATTTCCAGTATAGGCTTTGTACATCCACACTTCTATTCCTGTAATAATTAATGAGCACCTTAACCCTGCGTTGGTTTTTGTTTTACGTAATGGTACTTTTAACATTGTGCCTCTTTTGCACTTACTGTTCTGCGAAAGCTGATATGCCATTGTGTTTGTCTTCGCTGTGCCTAATGCTGGGTACACACGGGAAGTTTTGGGGGTTTTTTTTCAGTCAAAGATCGCTCTACTAACATCTCCGATGTTAATGAGACGATCTCCCCGCTCAGTTATTGTGTTCTGACAGGGGGGCTGCCCCTCTTTGGAACACAGTGATCAGTTCTTGCAGCCACTGACTGTGAGTGCTAATCGGATGCCGGTTTTCCAGCATGCTTGTTCGACGGAAGCTGATCGTGAGACCGGCTTTTGTCAGACCAGGAGCTGTACTCATGGGCCAAAAGTCAGCTGGTAACTTCCGAACTGACCGTTTTCAGCCCATCTGTACCCAGCTTACGACGCTGGCCACTTTGTATTGTTTTGAAAATTAATAAAAATTTGTTGGGGGGGGGGGGGGGGAATGTTTTACTGGATCTGCTCTGTAGTATTGTTCTAGTTCAGGGGTCTCCAATGTTTTTAGTAGAAGGACCACATTGTATATGGTACAAATATTCGCAGGCTGAAAAAAATCAGTTTAGTAAATGAATGATTCAAATTTAAATTAATAAAAACACATGCTCCAAGAAATAGGTTCACATAAAAAGCAATCCCCTTCACATGAGAGTTGCTGCAGGCCAGATAAAATCTTGTAGAGGGCTGGATGTGGCCCATGGGTTTCGCTTTGAGACCCTTGTTCTAGATACTAGCAGTAATGTACTATTTTTCTGCCTCGTGTTCTTTGATTTTATTGATTGGCAGCATAACTGCTGCATATGCTTTTATGCCTTGTTTCTTAAAGTATATGTAACCCTAAAAAAAATTGCTCCTGTCAAGGCACAAAATATAGCTCAGTGCTTTTGCCATGTCAATTGTCACTTTCTATGTTGTACAATACCTGGTTGATCCGGCCTGTTCCTGTGTTCCCCTGTGTGTACTGCTGATCCATGATGGCGTGCTCAGATTACGTGCCTCCATCAACCAGCTCTCTCCTCAGCGTCTTTGCATCTCCCCCTGTCTCTTCCATAGTTTGTGTATGAGCTGATCTCCTCCCCTCCCCCATCATTTCCATAGTTTGTGTGTTAACCGTGAAGCCAATTTACACACCACGCTTCCCATCTCCTCTCCTCCTGCCTTGATTGAGTAATCTGCTGCAGCTGCTCCTCACCTTTGGTAAAGTGGTTGTAAAATAACAAGCATCTATTATATACCTTTATCCTCTCTGTTTCAGGAACATATTAAGTACAGTGTGTATTTTTTTTTTTTTTTTTAATTATAACGCTAAATACCTTCTTTGCCCAGCTTTGCTGTGTGGTCACATGTCCTCCCTCTGCTAGCTTGCATCCATCAGAGGAGAACCTCAACCCCTCCCACTGTACTCCTTAGATCAAGGAGAGCAGAGGGAGGAGATGTGACCACACATCAGAGCTGGACAAAGAAGGTATTTAGCTTTATAATTTAAGAGAAACACAGACTGTATTTAATATGTTCCTAAAACAGATAGGATAAAAGAAGGGGGGAGTGTACAGTGTTGGTTGTTTTTTTTTTATTTATTATTTTTACAATTTTACTTAAATATTTATTACATTTATTTGCATTTTTATATTATTATATCGACCCTGTTGGGGGGGGGGGGGGGGGGCTTTGGTGAGATATCAGGGGTCTAAACAGACCCCTGATATCTCCCCTTTGAGATGAGGTAAGAGACTGAGGACACAGATTCCCCACTCCCTTTCTCTGCAGCCTCAGCTAGCTACTAGTATCAGTGCAACCCTAGTGTACAGTTTTGTCTGTTATGCAAAGAATAGAAAATTCTAAATTCATGGGTTGTAAGTGTCTGGATTCCTAAATTGTGCAGTTTGTTGCAGATAGTTGTGAACTCCGTATTATGGGAGATTAGAATTAGTCTTTCTCTTCATTTGGTCATCACTACCACTTTCTCTCCTTTCTGGTGACAGTCAGCAATGGATATATTTCTGGATAGCCGCATGGCTTCTTTAGACCACACCAATTATTTGCCTGTAATTCTTTGATAAGGGCTGGAAATTGTGCTGTTGATTTGAATTGAAACAAACGCATTGTTTTAGACGTGAGCATTTTTCAAAATGTAGCTTTGCAGTTGTTGCAAAAAAAAAAAAAAAGTGAAGTAAAAGGCATTACCAGTAAGACAACCTTGCTGCCAATAATGTGCTCAAAGCCCCCGGGTTAGCTTTGACCTTTTATATTCAGTGAGGGGAATGTTCCAAGACCGGAGCAACAACTGTGTTTCTGTCATTCAATTTCAAAGCTTAACTGAACAAAGCTGAAACTACAAGCTGATTGGTTACTATGCAGAGCTGCTCAGGATTATTCTGTCCACTCCAGTTTTTAGCTACCCACCACACACTCACTCGCTATCACTCTCACTCACACACTCACACACACACTCTCTCTCGCGCACTCTCGCTCGCGCGCACTCTCGCTCACGCGCGCACTCTCGCTCGCGCGCACTCTCGCTCGCGCGCACTCTCGCTCACGCGCGCACTCTCGCTCACGCGCGCACTCTCGCTCACGCGCGCACTCTCGCTCACGCGCGCACTCTCGCTCACGCGCGCACTCTCGCTCACGCGCGCACTCTCGCTCACGCGCGCACTCTCGCTCACGCGCGCTCTCTCGCTCACGCGCGCTCTCTCGCTCACGGGCGCCTCTCTCGCTCACGCGCGCTCTCTCGCTCACGCGCTCTCTCGCTCACGCGTCTCTCGCTCACGGCGCTCTCTCTCGCTCACTCGCGCTCTCTCTCGCTCACTCGCGCTCTCTCGCGGCACTCGCGCTCTTGCTCGCCGCTCTCGCGCTCTTGCTCGCGCTCTCGCTCTCTCTCGCTCACGCTCGCTCACGTCTCGCTCACGCTCTCTCTCTCTCCGCGCTCTCTCTCTCTCCGCGCTCTCTCTCTCTCCGCGCTCTCTCTCTCTCCGCGCTCTCTCTCTCTCTCTCTCTCTCTCCCGCTCTCTCTCTCTCTCTCCGCGCTCTCTCTCTCTCTCCGCGCTCTCTCTCCGCGCTCTCTCTCTCTCTCTCCGCGCTCTCTCTCTCTCTCTCCGCGCCTCTCTCTCTCTCTCTCCGCGCTCTCTCTCTCTCTCTCTCCGCGCTCTCTCTCTCTCTCTCTCTCTCCGCGCTCTCTCTCTCTCTCTCTCTCTCCGCGCTCTCTCTCTCTCCGCTCTCTCTCTCTCTCTCTCTCTCCGCGCTCTCTCTCTCTCTCCGCGCTCTCTCTCTCTCTCCGCGCTCTCTCTCTCTCTCTCCGCGCTCTCTCTCTCTCTCTCGCCGCGGCTCTCTCTCTCTCTCCGCGCTCTCTCTCTCTCTCTCTCCGCTCTCTCTCTCTCTCTGCGCGCGCTCTCTCTCTCTCTCTGCCGCTCTCTCTCTCTCTCTCCGCGCTCTCTCTCTCTCCCGCGCTCTCTCTCTCTCTCCGCGCTCTCTCTCTCTCTCCGCGCTCTCTCTCTCTCTCTCGGCGCTCTCTCTCTCTCTCCGCGCTCTCTCTCTCTCTCCGCGCTCTCTCTCTCTCTCCGCGCTCTCTCTCTCTCTCTCCGCGCTCTCTCTCTCTCTCTCCGCGCTCTCTCTCTCTCTCTCCGCGCTCTCTCTCTCTCTCTGCGCGCGCTCTCTCTCTCTGCGCGCGCTCTCTCTCTCTCTGCGCGCGCTCTCTCTCTCTCTGCGCGCGCTCTCTCTCTCTCTGCGCGCGCTCTCTCTCTCTCTGCGCGCGCTCTCTCTCTCTCTGCGCGCTCTCTCTCTCTCTCTGCGCGCGCTCTCTCTCTCTCTGCGCGCGCTCTCTCTCTCTCTGCGCGCGCTCTCTCTCTCTGCGCGCGCTCTCTCTCTCTCTGCCGCGCGCTCTCTCTCTCTCTGCGCGCGCTCTCTCTCTCTGCGCGCGCTCTCTCTCTCTCTGCGCGCGCTCTCTCTCTCTCTGCGCGCCTCTCTCTCTCTCTGCGCGCGCTCTCTCTCTCTCTGCGCGCGCTCTCTCTCTCTGCGCGCGGCTCTCTCTCTCTGCGCTCTCTCTCTCTGCCGCGCGCTCTCTCTCTCTGCGCGCGCGCTCTCTCTCTCTCGCGCGCGCTCTCTCTCTCTGCGCGCGCGCTCTCTCTCTCTGCGCGCGCTCTCTCTCTCTGCGCGCGCTCTCTCTCTGCGCGCGCTCTCTCTCTGCGCGCGCTCTCTCTCTGCGCGCTCTCTCTCTCGCGCCTCTCTCTCTCTCTGCGCTCTCTCTCTCTCTCTCTGCGCTCTCTCTCTCTCTGCCTCTCTCGCTCTCGCGCTCTCTCCGCGCTCTCTCTCGCTCGCGCTTCTCTCGCTGCGCGCTCTCTCTCCGCGCTCTCTCTCTCTCTCCGCGCTCTCTCTCTCTCCGCGCTCTCTCTCTCTCTCCCGCTCTCTCTCTCTCTCCGCGCTCTCTCTCTCTCTCCTCTCTCCGCGCTCTCTCTCTCTCTCTCTCTCGCTCTCTCTCTCTCTCTCCGCGCTCTCTCTCTCTCTCTCCGCGCTCTCTCTCTCTCTCTCCGCGCTCTCTCTCTCTCTCCCCTCTCTCTCTCTCTCCGCGCTCTCTCTCTCTCTCTCCGCGCTCTCTCTCTCTCTCCGCGCTCTCTCTCTCTCTCTCTCCGCGCTCTCTCTCTCTCTCTGCCGCTCTCTCTCTCTGCGCGCTCTCTCTCCCCGCTCTCTCTCTCCGCGCTCTCTCTCTCCGCGCTCTCTCTCTCCGCGCTCTCTCTCTCCGCGCTCTCTCTCCGCGCTCTCTCTCTCCGCGCTCTCTCTCTCTCCGCGCTCTCTCTCTCTCCGCGCTCTCTCTCTCCCGCGCTCTCTCTCTCCCGCGCTCTCTCTCTCTCCGCGCTCTCTCTCTCTCTCCGCGCTCTCTCGCCCTCTCTCTCTCTCCGCGCTCTCTCTCCGCGCTCTCTCTCCGCGCTCTCTCTCCGCGCTCTCTCTCTCTGCGCGCTCTCTCTCTGCGCGCTCTCTCTCTCCGCGCTCTCTCTCTCCGCGCGCTCTCTCTCTCCGCGCGCTCTCCCCGAGCGCTCTCGCACTCGCTCTCGCACACGCCCGCTCTCGCACACACCTCGCCTCGCACACACTCGCTCTCGCACACCTCGCTCTCGCACACACTCGCTCTCGCACACCTCCGCACACACTCACTCTCGCACACACTCGCACTCGCTCTCGCACACACACTGTGTTTTGAGCGGAAAAAACAAACAGTTTTGCTGTCGCAACAGGAACCGGTTATTTACAGTCTGGACTTCTCCTATGCTGTGGTGGTCCATCACAGAGCCAGTGCATTCATTTTTTTTATGTTGTCTGTCCTGTCATGTTTTTTTCAGCCGTTCTAGGCTATTCCACAATGTGACATGGCTAGGCAAGAGTCTAGCCGTGATAGCTGCTTACCTAGTACATGCACAAAGATGTTTACTCTGCACTAAAACAATAAAAAATGACTCTATCACCATTCTTCACTCATATGATTTGTTTTCAATCCTATGAGTCACGATGCAGGTAACTGAGCCAGTACTGAATGCTGCTGCCTCATTTACTGGTGACTAATATTATGCTAATCTGGATCTCAGCAAATGTACACATCTTTCTAAGCTTAATGACCATATTTAATGAAAATGTAGTTAAAGGGGAACTGTTGCTTCAGGTGGTTTATATATTTATTTATTTTTAGAATTGCATTTCCATGTGTGATTTCTGGATTTAAATTAATTTTAAATTAAAGTGGAATTAAAATGGTTCTAAAGGCAAGGCTTTTTTTAACATCATGCTTTCTCTGCATAAAGGTAAAAAAAATGCCGTAGTTGTAGCCCCCCCCAGTGGAAGCTATTGGCTATCATATCCATTTATTGCCAATCATATCCTGTGAGGAGGGACCAGGGGGTGGGGCCGTGCCTCACTAAGTGTGTCTATGGACACACAGAGCCTGGCTCAGGAGTGTGCCCGCAGGAGTGCCTCTATAACAGTAGGCTTGCTGTGGAGGCATTCATCGAAGAGGGGACCCCAGAAGAGGTAGTTGGGAACTGCTTTGTGCAGTATCATTGCACAGAGCAGGTAAGTGTAGCTTTTTTTTTTTTTGAGGGAGGGGGGGTTAGCCCTTATAAGCACTTTAAGGCAGACTTTCAGTCATTTTTCATCTTTTCATCTTTCCATCTATTAAATCTTTTGCCCTTGTTTTAACTTTGGATGGTAAAACATTTTTTTTCTGCCAGCAAATGCCTTATACAGCCCACTTCCTGTTTCTTGTCTGGTAAAAAGCCTAGGCTTATGACATCATGCACAGCTCTCTCTCTTGTGAGAGTTTGCAATTAAGGGAGGGGGGGATGAGTCATAAGAGGGCCAATCAGAGATGCAGAGCTGAAGGTGTGCCTCTGTGTGTCTGTTTAAATCCAGGAAGTGAACAGGCAGCAGCTTCAGCTGCCCACAGTTAAAATGCAGCCAGACTTGGTGGAGGGAGATTTCTACAGAATATGAATGATAACACAAAAATGGTTCTTTTACTCATGGTTAGTGTTTGGCTGAAGCCATTTATCATCAGTCAACTGTGTTTACTCTTTTTAAATCATAATGGCAACGGAAACTACCCAAATGATCCTGATCAAAAGTTTACATACCCCAGTTCTTAATACCGGGTAACATCAATGACAGCTTGAAGTCTTTTGTGGTATTTGTGGATGAGGCTCTTTATCGTCTCAGATGGTAAAGCTGCCCATTCCTCTTGGCGAAAAGCCTCCAGTTTCTGCAAATTCTTGGGCTGTCTTGCATGGACTACACGTTTGAGATCTCCCCAAAGTGGCTCAATGATATTGAGGTCAGGAGACTGAGATGGTCACTCCAGAACCTTCACTTCACTTTATTCTGCTGTAGCCAATGACAGGTCGACTTGGCCTTGTGTTTTGGATCATTGGAATGTTGGAATGTCCAAGTACGTCCCATGAGCAGCTTCCTGGCTGATGAATGCAAATGTTCCTCCAGTATATTTTGATAACATACTGCATTCATCGTGCCATCAATTTTGGCCAAATTTCCTGTGCCTTTGTAACGCTCACATCCCCAAAACATCAGCGATCCACCTCCGTGTTTCACAGTAGGAATGATGTACCTTTCATCATAGGCCTTGTTGACTCATCTCCAAATGTAGCATTGGTTGTGACCAAAAAAACGAAATTTTGGTCTCATCACTCCAAATGACTTTGTGCCAGAAGGTTTGAGGCTTGCCTCTGTGCTGTTTGGCGTATTTTAAGCGGGATACTTTGTGGCATTTGTGTAGTAATGTTTTTCTTCTGGCGACTCGACCATGCAGCCCATCTTTCTTCAAGTGCCTCTTCTTTATTGTGCATCATGAAACAGCCACACCACATGTTTTCTATAATCAAATCCTTTTTATTATTTTATATGAAAACGACATTGACACAATATGGACAAAACCACAAAAATAGAAATCACACCAAACTAAATCCCCCCCCCCCCCCCCCCCCGAAAAAAACCCAAAAAAGACCCCTTCCCTTCAACAAGCCCTGCCAACCCCCCCCCCCCCCCCCCCCCTCACTCGGAGTATATATGACACACAAAAGAATAACAATCTCCAGCATTACAAAGTACACAGTACACATTGGTTGACATGATACCCAAGTCATAGATTGAAGCCATCTAGACCAGATAACATCAAGCTTATTCAGGGAGTTCCTTAGGGAATATATATGCTTTTCAAAAATAACGATCCTATTGAGATCTACAATCCAATCGGACACAGTCGGTGGATGTGGAGAGGTCCACTTAAAGTGGATGCAAACCCGAAATTTTTTTTTGTTTGTATTTGTTATACTGTAGAGTATAAGATTTGCTATCATTTGAGCCCAGTCTTGCCACACAGAGTTAATCCATCTCTGAGCAACAATCCCCTTTGATTGTTCAGTGAGACAATTCTTGAAAAACTGAGAAAAACTTACTCCCCCTTGCTGTGAGTGACAGGTGATTTACATCTCATGCATTAGCCTAAGAGACATGCAGTATTTTTAAATTCCCTCCCCCACTCCTTTCTTCAGCAGCTCTGCAAGGATTGGCTGTTCCACACCTCAGCATGATTTGGCATGCTGAAGTCTTGTGGTTACTTTTCTGTCTTTTCGCTGGATGTTAGAGATCATAGCAGAAGTTCAGCAGAAGTTCAGTGTTAGAAATACACAGAGAAAATGCATATTGACAAGGGGAGTGTAGAGGGGGGCGGGGAGTCTACTAACATCACGACTCCACCCACCGAGCTCCAGACAACAGACCCACCCACAGAATCTGCAGTTTTTCGGGTCTAAGGATGCAGGAGGCATGTATATCCTTATAGATAACCCCTATGGCAGTAGTTTAGATAGGATGACATTAGGTTTACATCCACTTTAAGAGCAATCTGTCTACGGGCAACAAAAAGTGCGCGCCTTATAGTATTACCAGTAGGGGAGGTGTCACAGTAACCCAATATACATATAAGCGGTTCAAACAGGATATTAATATCCAATACCCTATTTAATGTACCAATCTCCTCCACCCAGTATCTTTGAAGTTTTTGACATCGCCACAAAAGATGTATTAATGTACCTGTGTTACTGCGTCTAGCACAGGCTGGCTCAGATTTCAGTCAAATTGCACAGAGAAACTGCAAAGTTCTATAGACCCTATGGAGAATAAAAATCTGAGTCAGTCTGTGTGATGGAGAAAGAGACACCCTGCACGGGGAAAGGAGGACATCGTCCCAAATCTCAGAGATGGGACCAATATCTTTCCCCCAGCCAACCCGAGAATGGATGGGGAAGTTCAATAGAAACCCATCTGACAGTACCCTATAAGTAACCAAGGTAAGACCTTTTTTTGACCCTGCCCATACTATTTTATCTAAGACCGGGATAGAGGGGAAAATATCTTAGCAGAAGAAAACTGGGCATGTAGAGCATGTCTTCATTGAAGGAATTGGTAAAACCATTTGGATTCTACAGAGAACTCTCCCCTCAGATCTTCAAAGGATTTAAGTATACCATTCTGATATAGCTGAGCTAAAGTAGTTATTCCTAGTTTTGCCCATCTCTGAAAGCCTCTAAGAGCCGAAATTTGAGAAAGTCTATCATTTTCCCATATGGGAGTGTATCTAGTGGGATATGAGACACCCATCATTTTTTTTAACTGTATCCCATACTTTACAGATTAACATACAAGTAGGCATATCTGCAAGCGAGACACCCCCTCTTGCATCATCAAGGACAAAGAGTGGAGACCGACCCTTAAATGCAAATAAAAAATAATTGTCGAGCAGGAAAGGATATCTGTTCAGACTCCCATCCGGCAAAATGCTGTAATTGGGAGGTGAGAAAATATAGCCTTGGATTAGGAACTGCCAGGCCGCCGGCATTTGTGGGATGCTGTAAAGTCTCCAGTTTGATACAAGGGGTTTTGTTCCGCCATATTAATCGCCTAAATATAGTGTTTATCTTAATAAAGATCCGGATAGGTATCCAAATCGGGGCATTATGTAAAAAAATAGAGAAGCTGAGGCATCCATATAATTTTTATTAAATTGATACGACCTATTAGCGATAAAGGGAGTTTAGTCCAGGTTTTACTCTGATTTTGAAATCTAATAAGTAATGGAAATATATTATCTACAATATATGAATGTGGGGAGTCTGACATAGTTATACCCAAGTATTTTATAGATGATACAATCTTAAAATGAGAAAGTATAGGTGGTAGTGGATCCTGAAGGGTGTCTAAAGGTATCAACATGGATTTCTCCCAGTTTATACCTAGACCGGAAAACCTTCCAAACTATTTAACGTGTTCCATTACTACCGGCAGGGATGAGCAGACATTAGACATGAAAAAGAGAAGATCATCCGCATATAATGATATTTTTTCCTCCATGTCTCCCCTAATCAGACCAGTAACATCAGGAGAGGCCCGTATAAGACATGCCAACGGCTCTATGGCCAGGGCAAAAAGCAGGGGAGACAGCGGACACCCCTGCCTAGTACCCCGGAAAAGTCTGAAATTAGGATATTGAAAGCCATTCATCCTAACCGATGCCCTGGAGCAGTGTATAACAACCGGACCCACTTACAAAAACCAGAGCCAAGCCCGAATTTATCAAGAATGGCCCACAAATATGGCCATTCGACACAAACAAATCAACATGTTTGCAGAGAGTCTTGTATTTCACCTGAAGTTATTTGTGGGTTTTTCTTTGCATCCCGAACGATTATCCTGGCAGTTGTGGCTGAAATTTTTGTTGGCTTACCTGACCGAGGTTTGGTTTCAACAGAACCCCCCATTTTCCACTTCTTGATTCCAGTTTGAACACTGCTGATTGGCATTCTCAATTCCTTGGATATCTTTTTATATCTCTTTCCTGTTTTATACAGTTCAGCTACCTTTTCCCGCAGATCCTTTGACAATTCTTTTGCCATGACTCAGAATCCAGAAACTTCAGTACAGCACTGGATGAAAGATGCAAGGGTCTGTCAGGAGTCCAGAAACTCATTGACCTTTTATACACACACACACTAATTACAAGCAAACAGTTCACAGGTGAGGATGGTTATTTTCAATAGCAATGCAACCCCCTTTGTGTCAACTTGTGTGCATGTTATTAGGCCAAAAACACCAGGGTATGTAAACTTTTGATCAGTGTCATTTGGTAGGTTTCTATTGCCATTATGATTTAAAGAGTAAACACAGTTGATTGATAATAAATGGCTTCAGCCAAACGCTAACCATGGGTGAAAGAAATGTTTTTGTGTAATCATTCATATTCTCAGAAAAATGGCCAAGAAATCATAAATTTTGCCAGGGTATGTAAACTTATGAGCACAACTGTATGTGGTGCTTTTATTTCTACTTTTAAGAGGATGGTCCTGGCTTCACATGTAGCGGGCTTTTAGTTTTTGGTATTTTTCTACATATGAATAATCTTATCAAAATGGGTTGTTGATATACTGTGTAAACCCTTAATATACTGTATATGCACAATAGGGCAGCCATAATTATTATTATATACCGGATTTGTATAACGCCAACCGCTTGCACAGCACTTTACAATATAAAGAGAGACATTACAATGCAGTTCAATACAGAAGGAATAGGCTGGCCTTGCTCATGGAGCTTACACGCCATTTTTTTTGGCATTGGGTTTCCTTAGTAGTATGTAGTAGTACTAGTATGGATTGTGGGGACCCCCCCCCCCCACCGTGGTGTGTGTAATTTTTTTTTCTTTCCACTGATAGGCTCATTGTTCACATTCTACTGTCACCTGGGAATCTATGGCTGGCAGCTGGGATGAATCAATGGTTGTAAGGATGCCGAGCGGCTCATGAACCACTGGAACAGTTTCAGGAAAGGTGGGAGGGGACATTCACAAATTTTTTTTTTTAAAGATAGAGAGAT
The DNA here is from genome assembly GCA_037952835.1 of Lithobates septentrionalis. Lineage (NCBI taxonomy): Eukaryota > Metazoa > Chordata > Amphibia > Anura > Ranidae > Lithobates > Lithobates septentrionalis. The sequence goes on from JBBDGP010000098.1 coordinate 674,939, forward strand.
TTGGGGTCTTTCTGACCCCAGATCCTCTCCATAAAGAGAACATGTCGTCATAAACCACTTTAAGACCAGACCTTTTTCTGACATTTGTTGTTTAGGGCTCATTTACACTTGCTTCGACTTCAACAAGGCTTTGAACACGCTTTGTTAACCACTTGCCGACCGCCTCACGCCTATATACGTGAGCAGAGCGGCACGGGCAGGCAAAATCACGTACCTGAAACGTGATTGCCTTCCCGCGGGTGGGGGGTCCGATCGGACCCCCCCCCCCCGGTGCCAGCTGCGGTCGGCATTTGGTTGGAAGCAATGAGAGACGAGGGGGAAGCCATCCGATCGTGGCCCCCCCTCGCGATCGCTACCAGCCAATGAGAAACATCCCCTGCCTCTGTATAGTACACAGAGGCAGAGGATGTGATGTCATCTCTCCTCGGCTCGGGAGTTTCCGTTCCAGCGCCGAGGGGAGATGACATGTAAGTGCACCAACACACACACACACACACAGTAGAACATGCCAGGCATACATTACACCCCCGATCCCCCCCCCCCGATCCCCCCCCAATCACCCCCCCCCCCTGTCACAAACTGACACCAAGCAGGTTTTTTTTTTTTTCCTGATTACTGCATAGTGTCAGTTTGTGACAGTTAGCAGTGTTAGGGTAGTGAGTGTTACCCCCCTGTAGGTCTAGGGTACCCCCCTTACCCCCCCTAATAAAGTTTTAACCCCTTGATCACCCCCCCTCACCAGTGTCGCTAAGCGATCATTTTTCTGATCGCTGTATTAGTGTCGCTGGTGACGCTAGTTAGGGACGTAAATATTTAGGTTCGCCGTCAGCGTTTTATAGTGACAGGGACCCCCATATACTACCTAATAAATGTTTTAACCCCTTGATTGCCCCCTAGTTAACCCTTTCACCACTGATCACCATATAACCGTTACGGGTGACGCTGGTTAGTTTGTTTATTTTTTATAGTGTCAGGGCACCCGCCGTTTATTACCAAATAAAGGTTTAGCCCCCTGTAGGTCTAGGGTACCCCCCTTACCCCCCCTAATAAAGTTTTAACCCCTTGATCACCCCCTGTCGCCAGTGTCGCTAAGCGATCATTTTTCTGATCGCTGTATTAGTGTCGCTGGTGACGCTAGTTAGGGACGTAAATATTTAGGTTCGCCGTCAGTGTTTTATAGCGACAGGGACCCCCATATACTATCTAATAAATGTTTTAACCCCTTGATGGCCCCCTAGTTAACCCTTTTACCACTGATCACCGTATAACCGTTACGGGTGACGCTGGTTAGTTCGTTTATTTTTTATAGTGTCCGGGCACCCGCCGTTTATTACCGAAAAAATGTTTAGCCCCCTGATCGCCCGGCGGTGATATGCGTCGCCCTAGGCAGCGTCAGATTAGCGCCAGTACCGCGAACACCCACGCACGCACCGTACACGCACCGTACACCTCCCTTAGTGGTATAGTATCTGAACGCATCAATATCTGATCCGATCACATCTATACTAGCGTCCCCAGCAGTTTAGGGTTCCCAAAAACGCAGTGTTAGCGGGATCAGCCCAGATACCTGCTAGCACCTGCGTTTTGCCCCTCCGCCCGGCCCAGCCCAGTCCAGCCCACCCAAGTGCAGTATCGATCGATCACCGTCACTTTTTTTTGTAGCGTTTTGGTGAACTGGCAAGCACCAGCGGCCTAGTACACCCCGGTCGTAGTCAAACCAGCACTACAGTAACACTTGGTGACGTGGCGAGTCCCATAAGTGCAGTTCAAGCTGGTGAGGTGGCAAGCACAAGTAGTGTCCCGCTGCCACCAAAAAGACAAACACAGGCCCGTCGTGCCCATAGTGCCCTTCCTGCTGCATTCGCCAATCCTAATTGGGAAATCACCGCTTCTGCAGCGCCCGTACTTCCCCCATTCACATCCCCAACCAAATGCAGTCGGCTGCATGAGAGGCATTTATATATCCTCCCAAGTACCCCTACCCAACGAACCCCCCCAAAAAAAGATGTTGTGTCTGTAGCAAGCGCGGATATAGGCGTGACACTCACTATTATTGTCCCTCCTGTCCTGACAATCCTGGTTTTTGCATTGGTGAATGTTTTGAACGCTACCATTCACTAGTTGAGTATTAGCGTAGGGTACAGCATTGCACAGACTAGGCACACTTTCACAGGGTCTCCCAAGATGCCATCGCATTTTGAGAGACCCGAACCTGGAACCGGTTACAGTTATAAAAGTTACAGTTACAAAAAAAAAGTGTAAAAAAAAAAAAAAACACAAACAAAAATAAAAAAAAAAGTTGTCGTTTTATTGTTCTCTCTCTCTCTATTCTCTCTCTCTATTGTTCTGCTCTTTTTTACTGTATTCTATTCTGCAATGTTTTATTGTTGTTATGTTTTATCATGTTTGCTTTTCAGGTATGCAATTTTTTATACTTTACCGTTTACTGTGCTTTATTGTTAACCATTTTTTTGTCTTCAGGTACGCCATTCACGACTTTGAGTGGTTATACCAGAATGATGCCTGCAGGTTTAGGTATCATCTTGGTATCATTCTTTTTAGCCAGCGGTCGGCTTTCATGTAAAAGCAATCCTAGCGGCTAATTAGCCTCTAGACTGCTTTTACAAGCAGTGGGAGGGAATGCCCCCCCCCACCGTCTTCCGTGTTTTTCTCTGGCTCTCCTGTCTCAACAGGGAACCTGAGAATGCAGCCGGTGATTCAGCCAGCTGACCATAGAGCTGATCAGAGACCAGAGTGGCTCCAAACATCTCTATGGCCTAAGAAACCGGAAGCTACGAGCATTTTATGACTTAGATTTCGCCGGATGTAAATAGCGCCATTGGGAAATTGGGGAAGCATTTTATCACACCGATCTTGGTGTGGTCAGATGCTTTGAGGGCAGAGGAGAGATCTAGGGTCTAATAGACCCCAATTTTTTCAAAAAAGAGTACCTGTCACTACCTATTGCTATCATAGGGGATATTTACATTCCCTGAGATAACAATAAAAATGATTTAAAAAAAAAAAAAATGAAAGGAACAGTTTAAAAATAAGATAAAAAAGCAAAAAAAAATAAAGAAAAAAAATAAATAAATAAAAAGCACCCCTGTCCCCCCTGCTCTCGCGCTAAGGCGAACGCAAGCGGCGGTCTGGCGTCAAATGTAAACAGCAATTGCACCATGCATGTGAGGTATCACCGCGAAGGTCAGATCGAGGGCAGTAATTTTAGCAGTAGACCTCCTCTGTAAATCTAAAGTGGTAACCTGTAAAGGCTTTTAAAGGCTTTTAAAAATGTATTAATTTTGTTGCCACTGCACGTTTGTGCGCAATTTTAAAGCATGTCATGTTTGGTATCCATGTACTCGGCCTAAGATCATCTTTTTTATTTCATCAAACATTTGGGCAATATAGTGTGTTTTAGTGCATTAAAATTTAAAAAAGTGTGTTTTTTCCCCAAAAAATGCGTTTGAAAATCGCTGCGCAAATACTGTGTGAAAAAAAAAAAATGAAACACCCACCATTTTAATCTGTAGGGCATTTGCTTTAAAATAATATATAATGTTTGGGGGTTCAAAGTAATTTTCTTGCAAAAAAAAATAATTTTTTCATGTAATCAAAAAGTGTCAGAAAGGGCTTTGTCTTCAAGTGGTTAGAAGAGTGGGTGATGTGTGACATAAGCTTCTAAATGTTGTGCATAAAATGCCAGGACAGTTCAAACCCCCCCCCAAATGACCCCATTTTGGAAAGTAGACACCCCAAGCTATTTGCTGAGAGGCATGTCGAGTCCATGGAATATTTTATATTGTGACACAAGTAGCGGGAAAGACAAATTTTTTTTTTTTTTTTTTTTGCACAAAGTTGTCACTAAATGTTATATTGCTCAAACATGCCATGGGAATATGTGAAATTACACCCCAAAATAAATTCTGTTGCTTCTCCTGAGTACGGGGATACCACATGTGTGGGACTTTTTGGGAGCCTAGCCGCGCACGGGACCCCGAAAACCAAGCACCGCCTTCAGGCTTTCTAAGGCCGTAAATTTTTGATTTCCCTCTTCACTGCCTATCACAGTTTCGGAGGCCATGGAATGCCCAGGTGGCACAAACCCCCCCCCCCAAATTACCCCATTTTGGAAAGTAGACACCCCAAGCTATTTGCTGAGAGGTATAGTGAGTATTTTGCAGACCTCACTTTTTGTCACAAAGTTTTGAAAATTGAAAAAAGAAAAAAAAAAAAATTTTTTTCTGGTCTTTCTTCATTTTCAAAAACAAATGAGAGCTGCAAAATACTCACCATGCCTCTCAGCAAATAGCTTGGGGTGTCTACTTTCCAAAATGGGGTCATTTGGAGGGGGTTTGTGCCATCTTGGCATTTTATGGCCTTCAAAACTGTGATAGGTAGTGAGGAGTAAAATCAAAAATGTACGCCCTTAGAAATCCTGAAGGTGGTGCTGGGTTTTCGGGGCCCCGTACGCGGCTAGGCTCCCAAAAAGTGCCACACATGTGGTATCCCCGTACTCAGGAGAAGCAGCTGAATGTATTTTGGGGTGCAATTCCACATATGCCCATGGCCTGTGTGAGCAATATATCATTTAGTGACAACTTTTTGTAAATTTTTTTTTTTTTTTTTTTTTGTCATTATTCAATCACTTGGGACAAAAAAAATAAATATTCAATGGGTTCAACATGCCTCTCAGCAATTTCCTTGGGGTGTCTACTTTCCAAAATGGGGTCATTTGGGGGGGTTTTGTACTGCCCTGCCATTTTAGCACCTCAAGAAATGACATAGGCAGTCATAAACTAAAAGCTGTGTAAATTCCAGAAAATGTACCCTAGTTTATAGACGCTATAACTTTTGCGCAAACCAATAAATATACGCTTATTGACATTTTTTTTTACCAAAGACATGTGGCCGAATACATTTTGGCCTAAATGTATGACTAAAATTTAGTTTATTGGATTTTTTTTAGAACAAAAAGTAGAAAATATCATTTTTTTTCAAAATTTTCGGTCTTTCTCCGTGTATAGCGCAAAAAATAAAAACGGCAGAGGTGACCAAATACCATCAAAAGAAAGCTCTATTTGTGTGAAGAAAAGGACGCAAATTTCGTTTGGGTAGAGCATTGCATGACCGCGCAATTAGCAGTTAAAGCGACGCAGTGCCGAATTGTAAAAAGTGCTCTGGTCAGGAAGGGGGTAAATCCTTCCGGGGCTGAAGTGGTTAAAGCTCTTGGAACACCAGTCAAAGCTCCTGTCGCTAAATGGTTAGCTTGCAGTCCTGTTTACACCTGCTTTTGCTTTACTTTGCTTTGGCTTCGCTTCAAAAATTATACCCCATGTAGCTTTAGTGGTGCCTCAAAGCGTCTTTAACCACTTCCGGACCGCCCACCGTCGTTATACGTCGGTACTTTGAAGGAGGATATCATTGTTATGGCAGCAGCTAGCTGCCATAACCCTGGTATCCTCATCTTCAGTGGGCAGTCCGGTTTAAGGTAAAAGTGGTCGCTGCGGCGGATTCGCTGCGAGATCACTTTTATTGGCGGTGGGAGAGGCCCCCCCCTCCCCGCCACGATCCGGTACCCTCCGCCGCTTACCAGAGCCGTCGGCTGCGGCGGAGGTGATCGCATCTGTTCCCTGCCTGGGTATGGAGACGAGTGAGGGGAAGATGGGCCCCCCCCCATCTCCATATCACTGCAGGGCGGAAGCCTGCCATTTTTTTTAAGTGACAATTTTTTTTATTATTGCATTTTACTGTAAATATGAGATCTGAGGTCTTTTTGACCCCAGATCTTATATTTAAGAGGTCCTGTCATGCTTTTTTGTATTGCAAGAGATGTTTACATTCCTTGTAATAGGAATAAAAGTGACACATTTTTTTTTTTAAAAACCGTGTAAAAATGTAAAAAAAAAAAGGTAAATAAGAAAAAAAAAACGCGCCCCGTCCCGATGAGCTCGCGTGCAGAAGCGAACGCATACGTGACTAGCGCCCGCATATGAAAACAGTGTTCAAACCACACATGTGAGGTATCGCCGCGATTGGTAGAGCGAGGGCAATAATTCTACCCCTAGACCTCCTCTGTAACTTAAAACATGCAACCTGTAGAATTGTTTAAACGTCGCCTATGGAGATTTTTAAGGGTAAAAGTTGTGACATGTTGGGTATCAATTTACTTGGCGTAACATTATCTTTCACAATATTAAAAAAAAATGGGCTAACTTTACTGTTGTCTTATTTTTTTAATTAAAAAAAGTGTATTTTTTTCCAAAAAAAAGTGCGCTTGTAAGACGGCTGAGCAAATATGGTGTGACAAAGTATTGCAACGACCGCCATTTTATTCTCTAGGATGTTAGAAAAAAAAATGTATAATGTTTGGGGGTTCTGAGTTATTTTCTAGCAAAAAAAAACTTTTTAACTTGTAAACAACAAATCTCAGAAAGAGGCTCGGTCCTTAAGTGGTTAAAGCCTCCACAGAAGTCTATGGCAAAGCTTGCTTGAAGCCCCACCGAAGCTTCACCAAAGCCCCATCACAGCACCAAGCAAAAGCAAGGTGTAAACAGGACTGTAAGCTAACCATTTTATTTAGCGACAGGAGCTTTGACTGGTGTTCAGAAAGCTTTAACAAAGCATGTTTGAAGCAAGTGTAAACTAGCCCTTACAAGTAAGAATATGTATTTTTTGCTAGAAAATTACTTAAAACACCCAAACTATCTATCTTATCTATCTTATCTATCTTATCTATCTTATCTATCTTATCTATCTTATCTATCTTATCTATCTTATCTATCTTATCTATCTTATCTATCTTATCTATCTATCTATCATCTCACAAAAGTAAGTACACCCCTTCACATTTTTGTAAAAAAAAGTTCTATCTTTTCATGTGACAACACTGAAGAAATGACACTTTGCTACAATGTAAAGTAGTGAGTGTATAGCTTGTATAACAGTGCAAATTTGCTGTCCCCTCAAAATAACTCAACACACAGCCATTAATGTCTAAACTGCTGGCAACAAAAGTGAGTACACCCCTAAGTGAAAATGTCCAAATTGGGCCCAATTAGCCATTTTCCCTCCCCGGTGTCATGTGACTTGTTAGTGTTACAGGGTCTCAGGTGTGAATGGGGAGCAGGTTTGTTAGATTTGGTGTTATCACTCTCATTCTCAACACTCAACATGGCACCTCATGGCAAAGAACTCTCTGAGGATCTATAAAAAAAAGAATTGTTGCTCTACATGAAGATGGCCTAGGCTATAAGAAGATTGCCAAAACCCTGAAACTGAGCTGCAGCACAGTAGCCAAGACCATACAGCGGTTTAACAGGACAGGTTCCACTCAGAACAGGCCCCGCCATGGTTGACCAAAGAAATTGAGTGCACGTGCTCAGCATTATATCCAAAGGTTGTCTTTGGGAAATAGACGTATGAGTGCTGCCAGCATTGCTGCAGAGATTGAAGGGGTGGGGGGGTCAGCCTGTAAGTGCTCAGACCATATGCCGCACACTGCATCAAATTGGTCTACATGGCTGTTGTCCCAGAAAGAATCCTCTTCTAAAGATGAAGCACAAGAAAGCCAGGAAACAGTTTGCTGAAGACAAGCAGACTAAGGACATGGATTACTGGAACCATGTCCTGTGGTCTGATGAGACCAAGATAAACTTATTTAGTTCAGATGGTGTCAAGCGTGTGTGGCGGCAACCAGGTGAGGAGTACAAAGACAAGTATGTCTTGCCTACATTCAAGCATGGTGGGGGGAGTGTCATGGTCTGGGGCTGCATGAGTGCTCCCAACACTGGGGAGCTACAGTTCATTGAGGGAATCATGAATGCCAACATGTGCTGTGACATACTGAAGCAGAGCATGATCCCCTCCCTTCGGAGACTGGGCCACAGGGCAGTATTCCAACATGATAATGCCCCCAAACACACCTCCAAGATGACCACTGCCTTGCTAAAGAAGCTGAGGGTAAAGGTAATGGACTGGCCAAGCATGTCTCCAGACCTAAACCCTATTGAGCATCTGTGGGGCATCCTCAAATGGAAGGTGGAGTAGTGCAAGATCTCTAACATCCACCAGCTCCGTGATGTCATCATGGAGGAGTGGAAGAGGACTCCAGTGGCAACCTGTGAAGCTCTGGTGAACTCCATGCCCAGGAGGGTTAAGGCAGTGCTGGAAAGTAATGGCCACACAAAATATTGACATTTTGGGCTCAATTTGGACATTTTCTCTTAGGGGTGTACTCACTTTTGTTGCCAGTGGTTTAGAAATTAATAGCTGTGTGTTGAGTTATTTTGAGGGGACAGCAAATTTACACTGTTATACAAGCTGTACACTCACTACTTTACATTGTAGCAAAGTGTCATTTCTTCATTGTTGTCACATGAAAAGATAGAATAAAATATTTACAGAAATGTGAGGGGTGTACTCATGTTTGTGAGATACTGTATATATAGGGCTGAAATTAACAGATTACTATTTTCAGAATCGATTAATCGGCCAGTATTATAATGGGGTTAAAAATAAATCAAATCAGCCCTTTATAGTACAAAAAGAGCAGATAATCGCTACTGTAAATACTACTTTCACAGTTATACAGTAAAAAAAAAAAGGAACCCCTTACAGTAGTGATTATCTGCTTTTTATTTTTTGTACTATAAAGGGCTAATTTTAGTTTTTTAACCCCATTAGGTTACTAAACATCTTAGACCTGGTTCACATCTTTGTGTTTTTTGGTGCCTTTTGCAGAAATGCACTACAGTTCCTTTACATGGTTTCCTATGGGACAAGTTCATATCTATGCTTTTTTCAGCCGCTGCATATTTGGAAGGGGTCAGGGACTTTTTTTTAATGCAAAACAGTGCTTTTTTGGTTCAATATACTTCAATGGAGAAGCTGCAGAAAAGCATGTAATGCGTTTTTGCAGCAATTTGTGTTTTTTAATCTGCCCAACAACAAATTGGCTAAAAAAAATTGCAAAAACTCAAAACGCAGCAAAATCATGTGCGCAAAAATCAAAATGCACAGCAAAAAGCACTGCAGAAACAGATCAAAAGCAAACTGCATAGGTGTGTACCGAGCCTTATGCTGGCCACATGGATCAATTTTCAGACGAGAATATTCAGACGAAAAATCTTTATACATTGGCTGAATGAATTTTCTCTTGTTTTTAACATTAAATTTTAAAATGAATGTACCTTATATACTCGAGTATAAGCCGAGTTTTTCAGCACATTTTTTTGTGCTGAAAGTGCCCCCCCTCGGCTTATACTCGAGTCACTGTGTGCCATCTCTGCATACCTGATCTCCGTGTCATGCAGACGGCAGCCGACCAGTGTACAAAAGCCGCGCCTCGTCCTCGTCTGTGATAGGCGGAACACTCAGTTTCCCAGCAGTGAGTCGGTGTTTAGTGTACCGCCTATCACGGACGTCCTCTCGTCCACATCCCACGGACGAGGACGAGAGGATGTCTGTGATAGGCGGAACACTGACTGCTGGGAAACTGAGTGTTCCGCCTATCACGGACGAGGAGGAGGAGCGGCTTTTGTACACTGGAATGACCGCCGTCTGACTGCATGACATGGAGATCAGGTATGCAGAGATGGCACAGGAAGGCTGCAATGGACACAGGTATGCAGATTGGCATCTTTCCTGTTATTATTTGCAGACTTTTTCCATAAAATGCAATAGTCCTTGAGCTCTGCATAAAAGTTAATTCTCATCTCTAGACGGACACCTACTGTTCAGAGATTTTCACTTGTGGAATGTTTTTTAAATCACCAGCCTTCTTGTTTAATCCCTTCTCAGTCATTCTTGCTCTGCTATTGAGATTTCAGTCAGCAGGTATTGAGTGCCTTTGTGAAATCATTGGGTACAAATTGACAGTTTTCATATAATACCTATTTATCTTTCTCCTGGACTGATTAACCTGCAGCAAGAAGCGATCTTGTATTTCATTTAATGATTGCAGCACACAGTGAAGTGAACTGTAGTTTATACTGTAAATTAACCCATACTTATTAGATTTTTTTGGCAGTTCATAAATTAAAGTATGCAGATCGGCACAGGGAGGCTGCAATGGGCACAGGGAGGCTGCAGATGGGCATTGTTGACCCTTTTTTCCACTTACAATAGCTGCTGCATTTCTCACCCTCGGCTTATACTCGAGTCAGTAAGTTTTCCCAGTTTTTTTGTGTTAAATTAGGTGCCTCGGCTTATATTCGGTACGGCCTATACTCTAGTATATACGGTAATTTCTGAACGAAAACCACATACACTGTCTGAAAATTCCTTTGTCCAAGAAGTTTCTATTTCCAAATTTTCCCGTCACTGTGGTTGAAAATGAACGACGATTTGACCTCACTAACGATTAGAAAATTGAACAAACGTTCTTAAAATGACTTTTTTTTTTTAAGTAAGACATTGTTTTTTAAATAAAAAAAAATTTGATCTCAGAGTCTGATATTTACCAGATAAATGTATATATCCTCTAATAGTATATACAGTATATCTCTCTTCTAATAGTATATAGAGTATCTCTTCTGTCTGATATTCTCAGAGTGGATTCGATATTTTTCTCCCTAACCATATAGTTGGTTATTTATATTTACCACTGCACAGAGGTATTTAACCACTTCCCGCCCGGCCTATAGCGGATTGACGGCCGGGCGGTGGTTCAGTTATCCTGACTGGGCGTCATATGACGTCCTTCAGGATAACATGCCGCAGCGTGCCCCCGGGGGCGCGCATCGCGGCGATCGGTGGACCGGTGTGTCAGTCTGACACACCGCTACACCGATCTTGGTAAAGAGCCTCCGGCGGAGGCTCTTTACCACGTGATCAGCCGTGTCCAATCACGGCTGATCACGCTGTCAATAGGAAGAGCCGTTGATCGGCTCTTCCTCACTCGCGTCTGACAGACGCAAGTAGAGGAGAGCCGATCGGCGGCTCTCCTGGCAGGGGGGGTCTGCGCTGATTGTTTATCAGCGCAGTCCCCCCACAGATCACCACACTGGACCACCAGGGATCGCCACTAGGACCACCAGGGAAGGGAAACATGTGGATGGCCAGGTATGTACCCCATGGCCATCCACATGTGCCCAGTCAGTGCCAAATCTGTGCCAATCAGTGCCCACAAATGGGCACTGATTGGCACAATTATGTTGCAGTGATGCCCAGCAATGCCACACTTAGGGGCATCACTGCCATCAATTAGTATCATCAGTGCCACCCATCAGTGTCCATCTGTGCCCACCTATCAGTGCCCACCCGTGCCTATCTGTGCCAACTATCAGTGCCACCCATAACTACCCATCAACGCCACCTACGAGTGCCCATCAATGCCACCTACGAGTGCCCAACAGTGCCGCCTATCAGTGCCCATCGTGCCACCTATCAGTGCCCATCAGTGCCACCTACCAGTGCCACCTATCAGTGCCCATAAGTGCCACCTATCAGTGCGCATCAGTGCCGCCTATCAGTGCCCATCATCAGTGCCCATCAGTGCCACCTCATCAGTGCCACCTCATTGGTGCCACCTCATCGGTGCCCATCAGTGCCGCCGTATCAGTGCCCGTCAGTGCAGCCATATCAGTGCCCATCATTGAAGAAGAAAACGTACTCATTTACAAAAAATTTTAACAGAAACAAAGAAAAACGTGTTTTTTTTCAAAATTTTCGGTCTTTTTTTATTTGTTGCGCAAAAAATAAAAACCCCAGAGGTGATCAAATACCACCAAAAGAAAGCTCTATTTGTGGGAACAAAATGATAAAAAATTTGTTTGGGTATAGTGTAGCATGACCGCGAAATTGTCATTCAAATTGTGACAGCGCTGAAAGCTGAAAATTGGGCTGGGCGGGAAGGTGTCTAAGTGCCTGGTATTGAAGTGGTTAAGAATAAATTGCCTTTTTTTTTAAACTTCACATATTAAGTAAATTATAACAACCACTTTTTTTAAGGTTATTAACCGATTAATCGAAACAATCGGCCAACTAATCGATTATGAAAATAATCATTAGTTACAGCCCTAATATATATTTTAAGCAGAGACCCTAGAGAATAAAATGGCAGTCGTTGAAATTTTTGTTTCGTTGAAATACACTTTAATGACATAAAAAAAACATTATATACCCCAATTTTTTTGTATAATATGAAAGATAATGTTACGCTGAGTAAATAGGTGCCTAACATGTCATACTTTAAAATTGCACACCCTTATGGAATGGCGCCAAACTATATAGTACTTAACCACTCCCGGACCACCCACCCTGTATATACGTCGCTACTTTGAAGTTACATCCCAGGCTTATGGCAGCAGATAGTTGCCATAACCCCAGTATTTTTATTCACGGCAGGCGGTCCGCATTAATATAAAAGTGGTCTCTGCAGCAGATTCGCGGCAAGATAATTTTTATGGGTGGCGGGAGAGGTGCCCACCCCACTCTTGCCGCGCCCCGGTGGTCTCCGCCGCTTACCGGAGCCGTTGGAAGCGGCGGAGACGATCCAGTCTGGTGGCCTGATGGGCAGGAATTTGAGTGAGAGCATGATGACCCCCACTTGGCTCTATGCCCTTGGAGGACCAGAGCAATGTCAAACGCCCCTTCCGCCCAACGGCCTTAAAGGCACAATTTTTTTTTTAAGGGGGGGGGGGGGGGGGACTTTTTTTTTTTGCTTTTAAGTGTAAATGTGAGATCTGAGGTCTTTTTGACCCCAAATCTCACATTAAAGCGGCCCTGTCTGTTCTACTGCATTCCTTGTAATAGGAATAAGAGTGATCCAAACATTTTTTTTTTTAAAGGGACAGTGTAAAAATCAAAAATTTTTCAAGTAAAATAAATAAGCAAAAAAAAAAAAAAAAAGTGAAATGCAGAACACATACACAAGTCACACCCACATATGTAAACGGTGTTCAAAGCACACATGTGAGGTATCGCCGTCGTTGTCGCGAAAGCAATAATTCTAGCTCAAGACCTCCTCTGTAACTCAAAACTGGTAACCTGTAGAAATTTTTAAACTTTGGCTATGAAGATTTTTAAGTGCCAAACTTGGTCGCCACTGGCGCAATTTGTAAGCATGACACGTCGGGTATCAATTTACTCGGCGTAACATTATCTTTCACAATATAGAAAAGAATTGGGCTAACTTTACTGTTTTATTATTTTTTCATTAAACAAAGTGTATTTTTTCCAAAAAAATTGCGTTTGTAAAACCGCTGCGCAAATGCGGTGTGACAAAGTATTGCAACAATCTCTTTATTTTTGTAGTGCCCTGGGGTTTAGTCAGGGAGCTTATCTCCAAATTCCTTGTCAGGGGTAGCTACCATAGTTAAATTGTTAGGGAGAAAAGTTTAGCTGCTTTGTTCTTTTCTCTTCTTCCACTAGGTGTCCGGGCACTTGGTGGTACTAGACATGAGAAGGGCAACCCAAAGTCAGGTTATGGGTATGTGGGTGTCCAAGCCAATGGGCAGGGATTTTCTTTAATCCCTTGGCCAGCTGGGAGAGCCTAAAAATTCGGGTGAGGTCAGGTGATCTGTGTTCTGTGCCATCCGGATTGGTGTCTGGGTGGACGTGTGTCGTCTGCCCCAGGCTGCTAGGCTGGAGATTGGGCCTATCCCGGGGGCATCTGGCTGCCAGGCTGTGTGAGGGCCTATTCAGAAGTAAGAGGGCAGGGCAGGGTTGGAATTTGCGCTTGCAGTCCAACCAAAATTGACGGTTCTGCTGGACGGAGAACCTGTCAGTGGTCAGAGGTAGAAGGGAATCTGTCGCCACAAAGGGACCAATCGCCTTTACCAGGGACCACAGTGAGTAACTGAAGCAAGTACCGGAACCATATTCTCACCGAAGGGCACGGTGGAGAATCTGGAAACTTCAGGCGGTGATCAAGTAAGGGACCCAGCCAGCGGAGGTGACGCTAGCAGAGCAGCCTTGTGTGCCAAGCTAGGGATCGAGCCGGTCAGCGGGGGTGAAGCTTGAAGGTATCCGAAGAGCCAAGCTAGGGACCCAGCAGGGAAGCGTGGGTGATGCTTGGTGGAGATACCACCGCAAGAGCCTTGGGGAGCTCACCCAGTGTCAGTGAATCAGAGGGTCCAGTGAGAGACTAGGAGCTCAAGGGGCTGAAGAACTACAAGTAGAAGTTGTAGAAAAGGTGAGAGAACTGTTACGTTTGAATTAGGAACTGTTAAAGGACTGTTACCATAGGAGAAAGCAATCCTGCATGTGCAGAAGTGGTGCTTTGCTTGGGGCCTTTCCCTGTACGGCTGTTCTCCTGTTGAAGTCTCGGAGTCTGCCAATTGAGTTGCGACTACTATTTGTGTCCTGGCCCTAACCCGCTTTCCCCCAAAATATATAAAAAAGACTGTCAAAAGAAATAAAACTCTTTTACGTCCAAGAAGTGTCTGGCGCCCAATGACTTTCACCATTTTTGCACCCACTATGCCTCACAACCCACCACATACTGAAGGATGTCAGCTATCTTTGACTTTGGAGGTTCCCATTAGACCAAAAGAGGTAAAAGACCCTACTACATTTTATTCAATATGGTGTCTGAAAAAAAAAGTATGTTTTGGGGTTCTAAAAAATTTTCTAGCAAAAAAAAAAAACAGATTGTAAACAAGTGTGAAAAATAGGCTCGGTCCTTAAGTGGTTAGAAATCTCCATAGGTGAAGCTTTAACCTCTTGACATCCGGAGGCCGTCATATGACGGCCTCGACTTTCGGGGGTTATATCTGAATGATGCCTGAGGCTACAGACATCATTTAGATACCGGCATTTTCAGCCGGCGATTCCGTACACCATAAGAATGATCATAGCGGCTGTTCCATCGCTTGATCGTTCTTACGGGCGGCGAGAGGGGACGTCCCCCCCTCCCGCCGCCCTCCGGTACTTCTACCGACTCACCTCAGCGATCGGTGAGTCGGATAGCGGATCCGCCGGCGCCGGATGCAGATCAATAGAGATTTCCGGCGGACCAGATGGTCGCCGGAGTCTCTATGATCGTTCGGAGGCCGGGCGCGATGTTATGACGTCACGCCCGGCCTCTGCATTCAAAAAAACGGCGCCGCTTCGGCTGGGAAGCGGTGATCGTTTTTTTTTTATTTTAGGCTTCCCAGCCTAGAGGTGAGATGTGGGGTCTTATTGTCCCCATATCTCACTGTAAAGAGGACTGATCATGTCATATTCCTATTACAAGGGATGTTTACATTCCTTGTAATAGGAATAAAAGTGATCCAAAAAAATTTTTTTTTTTAAAAAGTGTCAAAATAAAATTTTTTAAGTAAAATTAACAATAAAAAAAAAAAAAATTTTTTTTAACGCGCCCCTGGCCCTGTGAGCTTGCACGCAGAAGCGAACGCATACGTAAGTCCCGCCCACATATGAAAACGGTGTTCAAACCACACATGTGAGGTATCGCCACGAACGTTCGAGCGAGAGCAATAATTTTGGCCCTAGACCTCCTCTGTAACTCAAAACATGTAACCAGTAAAAATTTTTAAAGCGTCGCCTATGGGGATTTTTAAGTACCAAAGTTTGGCGCCATTCCACGAGTGTGTGCAACTTTGAAGCGTGACATGTTAAGTATCTATTTACTCAGCGTAACTTCATCTTTCACACAATGCAAAAAAATTTGGCTAACTTTGCTGTTTTGTTTTGGTTTTTTTTTTAAAGCATGAAACTGTTTTTTTTTAAAAAAAAACCGCGTTTGAAAAATTGCTGCGCAAATACCGTGCAAGATAAAAAGTTGCTAAGACCGCCATTGTATTCTCTAGGGTCTCTGCTAAAAAAACATATATAATGTTTGGGGGTTCTATGTAATTTTATACCAAAGAAATGATGATTTTTGACATGTAGGAGCGAAGTGTCAGAAATGGCCTGGATGCGAAGTGGTTAAACATTTCTACAGTTTACCAGTTTAGAGTTAGAGAAATTCTAGTGCTAGAATTACTGCTCTCACTCAGACGTTTGCGGCAATACCTCACATGTGGTGCAAACACTGTTTACATATGTGGGTGTGACCAACGTATGCGTTCACTACTGTGCGTGGGGACGGGGGCACTTTAAAAAACTAAAAATAAATAAATTTTTTTTAATTTTTACACTATGCCTTAAAAAAAAAAAATGTTTTGATCACTTTCATTGCTATTGCAGGGAATGTAAACATCCCTTGCGATAACAATACAGCATGACGGGTCCATTTTATGGAGGGATCTGGGGTCTAAAAGACCCCAAATCTCTCCTACCTATTAAAAGCAAAAGCGCACAAAAAATAATTTTTTTTTGAAAATCTTTTTTGCTTTTAAAAAAAAAAAAAAATCAAACATGTTTATACGGCCCGAGAACCAGAAGTGACGTCAACGTTGCTCCGGATCTCCAAGGGCATAGAAATGAGTGGTGGCCTTCTAGCCATCGCGTATCTCTATGGAAAAACCTAACACCGTTCAGTAACGTTAGCCTGGGAACCACCAGGAAGCGATCTTATGAATGACGTCTGTGGAACTAGCCTCTTATGATTTTTCACTCGATCAGTATTGCTGGCACCACTGATTTTTGTATGCAGAAAGAGGGGGAACTCTCCCTGCTGTCACGATACAATACCCTCATTGGAGGGATTCCCCCATCAACACCGAGTGTGTTGATGGAGAATCAAGTCACTTATTTTCTTTATCGTGCATCATGGGACACAGCCGGTTATTAACTACTTGGGTTATATGCCGCCAATAGGTAAATGGACACTGGTAGATCAAACAGGAAGTCCTCTCCTATATAACCCCTCCTACACAGCTACTTCAGTGTTTTGCCAGTCTGTAAGATGGTGGTCACTGATGAGATACATGTGCTCTAGGAGCATGCTTAGAGGTCTGGATGGTTCTATTTAGAATCATGGAGTTTATTCGGATCCATTCGAAAGAGCTGTTAGCCAAAATGGATGGTACCCGAGCCCCATTGGACAGGAGAGACGATTCCTTGAGGTTTGCCTGTAAATGCAGTCTTACGGCGCTGGACCCTGCGTAATGGAACCCTGTGCAGTGTTTGTTCTGACCAAGGTGTTTTCCTGCAGGGTGCTATACAGGTCCAGGGGAGTGGTTAAGGGGGACCCAGTGCCTGAATGTCTTTTATGACCGAGTTACTCATGATGGGTGAAGGCTGGACTCCTGTTAGACTCTGCCATAGGAATGGCAAGTCTGCATGTTGCAGTTTCTTTTTAACCACTTGACGACCGCCTCACGCCGATGTACGTCGGCAAAGTGTCACGGACAGGCAAAATCACGTACATGGTACGTGATTTGCCTTCCGCGGGTGGGGGGTCCGATCGGACCCCCCCCCGGTGCCCGAGGCGGTCGTCTTTTGTGCCCCGGCGATCGGTGGTGAGGGGGAGACCATCCGTTCGTGGCCCCCCCCTCGCGATCGCCGCCGGCCAATCGAATCATTCCTTTGCTGCTGTATGCTAAACAGCAGCAAAGGAAATGATGTCATCTCTCCTCGGCTCGGTAATTTCCGTTCCGGCCCGAGGAGAGAAGACATCAATGTGAGTGCACCAACACACACACACACACACAGTAGAACATGCCAGGCACACAACACCCCGATCCCCCCCCCGATCGCCCCCCGATCGCCCCCCGATCCCCCCCAATCACCTCCCCCCCCCTGTCACAAACTGACACCAGCAGTTTTTTTTTTTTTTTTTTATCTGATTACTGCATAGTGTCAGTTTGTGACAGTTACAGTGTTGGGACAGTTACTGTTACCCCCCTTTAGGTCTAGGGTACCCCCCTAACCCCCCCTAATAAAGTTTTAACCCCTTGATCACCCCCTGTCACCAGTGTCACTAAGCGATCATTTTTCTGATCGCTGTATTAGTGTCGCTGGTGACGCTAGTTAGGGACATAAATATTTAGGTTCGCCGTCAGCGTTTTATAGCGTCAGGGACCCCCATATACTACCGAATAAATGTTTTAACCCCTTGATTGCCCCCTAGTTAACCCTTTCACCACTGATCACCGTATAACCGTTACGGTTGACGCTGGTTAGTTTGTTTATTTCTTATAGTGTCAGGGCACCCGCCGTTTATTACCGAATAAAGGTTTAGCCCCCTGATCGCCCGGCGGTGATGTGCGTCGCCCCAGGCAGCGTCAGATTAGCGCCAGTACCGCTAACACCCACGCACGCAGCATACGCCTCCCTTAGTGGTATAGTATCTGAACGCATCAATATCTGATCCGATCAGATCTATACTAGCGTCCCCAGCAGTTTAGGGTTCCCAAAAACGCAGTGTTAGCGGAATCAGCCCAGATACCTGCTAGCACCTGCGTTTTGCCCCTCCGCCCGGCCCAGCCCAGCCCACCCAAGTGCAGTATCGATCGATCACTGTCACTTACAAAAGACTAAACGCATAACTGCAGCGTTCGCAGAGTCAGGCCTGATCCCTGCGATCGCTAACAGTTTTTTTGGTAGTATTTTGGTGAACTGGCAAGCACCAGCCCCAGGCAGCGTCAGGTTAGCGCCAGTATCGCTAACACCCACGCACGCACTGTACACCACCCTTAGTGGTATAGTATCTGAACGGATCAATATCTGATCCGATCAGATCTATACTAGCGTCCCCAGCAGTTTAGGGTTCCCAAAAACGCAGTGTTAGCGGAATCAGCCCAGATACCTGCTAGCACCTGCGTTTTGCCCCTCCGCCCGGCCCAGCCCACCCAAGTGCAGTATCGATCGATCACTGTCACTTACAAAAGACTAAAACGCATAACTGCAGCGTTCGCAGAGTCAGGCCTGATCCCTGCGATCGCCAACAGATTTTTTGGTAGCGTTTTGGTGAACTGGCAAGCGCCAGCGGCCTAGTACACCCCGGTCGTAGTCAAACCAGCACTGCAGTAACACTTGGTGACGTGGCGAGTCCCATAAGTGCAGTTCAAGCTGGTGAGGTGGCAAGCACAAGTAGTGTCCCGCTGCCACCAAAAAGACAAACACAGGCCCGTCGTGCCCATAGTGCCCTTCCTACTGCATTCGCCAATCCTAATTAGGAACCCACCGCTTCTGCAGCGCCCGTACTTCCCCCATTCACATCCCCAACCAAATGCAGTCGGCTGCATGAGAGGCATTTTCTTTATGTCCTCCCGAGTACCCCTACCCAGCGAACGCCCCCAAAAAAGATATTGTGTCTGCAGCAAGCGCGGATATAGGCGTGACACCCGCTATTATTGTCCCTCCAGTCCTGACAATCCTGGTCTTTGCATTGGTGAATGTTTTGAACGCTACCATGCACTAGTTGAGTATTAGCGTAGGGTACAGCATTGCACAGACTAGGCACACTTTCACAGGGTCTCCCAAGATGCCATCGCATTTTGAGAGACCCGAACCTGGAACCGGTTTCAGTTATAAAAGTTAGTTACAAAAAAAGTGTAAAAAAAAAAAATATATATAAAATAAAAAAAAATAGTTGTCGTTTTATTGTTCTCTCTCTCTCTATTCTCTCTATTGTTCTGCTCTTTTTTACTGTATTCTATTCTGCAATGTTTTATTGTTATTATGTTTTATCATGTTTGCTTTTCAGGTATGCAATTTTTTATACTTTACCGTTTACTGTGCTTTATTGTTAACCATTTTTTTGTCTTCAGGTACGCCATTCACGACTCTGAGTGGTTATACCAGAATGATGCCTGCAGGTTTAGGTATCATCTTGGTATCATTCTTTTCAGCCAGCGGTCGACTTTCATGTAAAAGCAATCCTAGCGGCTAATTAGCCTCTAGACTGCTTTTACAAGCCGTGGGAGGGAATGCCCCCCCCCCCCCCACCGTCTTCCGTGTTTTTCTCTGGCTCTCCTGTCTCAACAGGGAACCTGAAAATGCAGCCGGTGATTCAGCCAGCTGACCATAGAGCTGATCAGAGACCAGAGTGGCTCCAAACATCTCTATGGCCTAAGAAACCGGAAGCTACGAGCATTTTATGACTTAGATTTCGCTGGATGTAAATAGCACCATTGGGAAATTGGGGAAGCATTTTATCACACCGATCTTGGTGTGGTCAGATGCTTTGAGGGCAGAGGAGAGATCTAGAGTCTAATAGACCCCAATTTTTTCAAAAAAGAGTACCTGTCACTACCTATTGCTATCATAGGGGATATTTACATTCCCTGAGATAACAATAAAAATGATTAAAAAAAAATAAAAATGAAAGGAACAGTTTAAAAATAAGATAAAAAAGCAAAAAAATAATAAAGAAAAAAAAAAAAAAAAAAAAAAAAAAAAGCACCCCTGTCGCCCCCTGCTCTCGCACTAAGGCGAACGCAAGCGGCGGTCTGTCGTCAAACGTAAACAGCAATTGCACCATGCATGTGAGGTATCACCGCGAAGGTTAGCTCGAGGGCAGTAATTTTTGCAGTAGACCTCCTCTGTAAATCTAAAGTGGTAACCTGTAAAGGCTTTTAAAGGCTTTTAAAAATGTATTTATTTTGTTGCCACTGCACGTTTGTGCGCAATTGTAAAGCATGTCATGTTTGGTATCCATGTACTCGGCCTAAGATCATCTTTTTTATTTCATCAAACATTTGGGCAAGATAGTGTGTTTTAGTGCATTAAAATTTAAAAAAGTGTGTTTTTTCCCCAAAAAATGCGTTTGAAAAATCGCTGCGCAAATACTGTGTGAAAAAAAAAAATGAAACACCCACCATTTTAATCTGTAGGGCATTTGCTTTAAAAAAATATATAATGTTTGGGGGTTCAAAGTAATTTTCTTGCAAAAAAAAAAAAACTTTTTCATGTAAACAATAAGTGTCAGAAAGGGCTTTGTCTTCAAGTGGTTAGAAGAGTGGGTGATGTGTGACATAAGCTTCTAAATGTTGTGCATAAAATGCCAGGACAGTTCAAAACCCCCCCAAATGACCCCATTTTGGAAAGTAGACACCCCAAGCTATTTGCTGAGAGGCATGTCGAGTCCATGGAATATTTTATATTGCGACACAAGTTGCGGGAAAGAGACAATTTTTTTTTTTTTTGCACAAAATTGTCACTAAATGATATATTGCTCAAACATGCCATGGGAATATGTGAAATTACACCCCAAAATACATTCTGCTGCTTCTCCTGAGTACGGGGATACCACATGTGTGAGACTTTTTGGGAGCCTAGCCGCGTACGGAACCCCGAAAACCAAGCACCGCCTTCAGGCTTTCTAAGGGCGTGAATTTTTGATTTCTCTCTTGACTGCTTATCACAGTTTCGGAGACCATGGAATGCCCAGGTGGCACAAACCCCCCCCAAATGACCCCATTTTGGAAAGTAGACACCCCAAGCTATTTGATGAGAGGTATAGTGAGTATTTTGCAGACCTCACTTTTTGTCACAAAGTTTTGAAAATTGAAAAAAGAAAAAAAAAAGTTTTTTCTTGTCTTTCTTCATTTTCAAAAACAAATGAGAGCTGCAAAATACTCACCATGCCTCTCAGCAAATAGCTTGGGGTGTCTACTTTCCAAAATGGGGTCATTTGGGGGGGTTTTGTGCCACCTGGGCATTCCATGACCTCCGAAACTGTGATAGGCAGTGAAGAGTGAAATCAAAAATTTTCACCCTTAGAAATCCTGAAGGCGGTGATTGGTTTTCGGGGTCCCGTACACGGCTAGGCTCCCAAAAAGTCCCACACGTGGTATCCCCGTACTCAGGAGAAGTAGCTAAATGTATTTTGGGGTGCAATTCCACATATGCCCATGGCCTGTGTGAGCAATATATCATTTAGTGACAACTTTGTGCAAAAAAAAAAAAAAAAAATGTGTCACTTTCCCGCAACTTGTGTCAAAATATAAAATATTCCATGGACTCAATATGCCTCTCTGGAAATAGCTTGGGGTGTCTACTTTCCAAAATGGGGTCATTTGGGGGGGTTTTGTGCCACCTGGGCATTCCATGGCCTCCGAAACTGTGATAGGCAGTAAAGAGTGAAATCATAAATTTACGCCCTTAGAAATCCTGAAGGCGGTGATTGGATTTCGGGGCCCCGTACGTGGCTAGGCTCCCAAAAAGTCCCACACATGTGGTATCCCCATATTCAGGAGAAGCAGCAGAATGTATTTTGGGGTGCAATTCCACATAGGCCCATGGCCTGTGTGAGCAATATATCATTTAGTGACAACTTTTTGTAAATATTTTTTTTTTGTCATTATTCAATCACTTGGGACAAAAAAAATAAATATTCAATGGGTTCAACATGCCTCTCAGCAATTTCCTTGGGGTGTCTACTTTCCAAAATGGGGTCATTTGGGGGGGTTTTGTACTGCCCTGCCATTTTAGCACCTCAAGAAATGACATAGGCAGTCATAAACTAAAAGCTGTGTAAATTACAGAAAATGTACCCTAGTTTGTAGACGCTATAACTTTTGCGCAAACCAATAAATATACGCTTATTGACATTTTTTTTTACCAAAAACATGTGGCCGAATACATTTTGGCCTAAATGTATGACTAAAATTGAGTTTATTGGATTTTTTTTATAACAAAAAGTAGAAAATATCATTTTTTTTCAAAATTTTCGGTCTTTTTCCATTTATAGCGCAAAAAATAAAAACCGCAGAGGTGATCAAATACCATCAAAAGAAAGCTCTATTTGTGGGAAGAAAAGGACGCAAATTTCGTTTGGGTACAGCATTGCATGACCGCGCAATTAGCAGTTAAAGCGACGCAGTGCCAAATTGGAAAAAGACCTCTGGTCCTTAGGCAGCATAATGGTCCGGGGCTCAAGTGGTTAAAAAAGAAGAAAAAAAATCTGACTGTCTAGTTTTTCTCCCGGTGGCCACTGGGGGCAGTGTGTTGTTGGTCATGCTCTGTGTTCTTCTCAGGAGTATTAGGCTGCAGTGTCTCCTCTCACCACTAGAGGGTATGGGTTCACTCAGCATGGCCTAATCCTGTATAGACAGGAAATAGGAGGGCGGCCATTTTCTGGTGAACCATGTGCGCTGGAGGATAATCAAGGCCGCTGAAGCATAACTTCGGCCATAAGAGCTATGTTACCAGAGAAGTCATAAATCTTTACTGCATAAAGGTATTCTTGTATACTTACTGCCTAATCCTATCCTATAACTGTCTGTCGATACACCCCTGTATGGGTGAGCGAAAACTTTAAGGAGTTGTGTCTCCAGTATAGTGTGCGCTGTCCTGGAGCAGCATAGAGGCTGCATTGGATACATATGTGCTTGGCTAATCCTGCAAAACTAGTATGGGGCCTGGTGCAGTTGAGCAGGTGCACGCTTGCAAACTGGCTTAAACGCAGGTTTGCATAAACGCACGTTTGCCTAAATGCTTGCGTACAAACATATTGCATACAGTAGCTCACAAAAGTAATTTTTGTAAATATTTTATTATATCTTTTGATGTGACGACACTGAAGAAATAACTCAACACACAGCCATTGTCTAAACCGCTGGCAACAAAAGTGAGTACACCCCTATGTGAAAAGGTCCAAATTGGGCCCAAAATGACAATATTTTGTGTGGCCACCATTATTTTCCAGCACTGCCTTAACCCTCTTGGGCATGGAGTTCACCAGAGCTTCACAGTTTGCCACAGAAGTCCTTTTCCACTCCTCCATGACAACATCACGAAGCTGGTGGATGTTAGAGACCTTGTGCTCCTCCACCTTCCATTTGAGGATGCCCCACAGATGCTCAATAGGGTTTAGGTCTGGAGAAATGCTTGGCCAGTGCATCACCTTTACTCTCAGCTTCTTTAGCAAGGCAGTGGTCGCCTTGGAAGTGTGTTTGGGGTCGTTATGCTCTGCTTCAGTATGTCACAGTACATGTTTGCATTCATGGTTCCCTCAATGAACTGTAGCTCCCCAGTGCCAGAAGCACTCACGCAGCCCCAGACCATGACGCTTCCACCACCATGTTTGACTGTAGGCAAGACACATTTGTCTTTGTACTCCTCACCTGGTTGCTGCCACACACGCTTGACACCATCTGAACCAAATGCGTTTATCTTGGTCTCTTCAGACCACTGGATGTGGTTCCAGTAATCCATGTCCTTAGTCTGCTTGTCTTCAGCATACGGTTTGCGGGCTTTTATGTACATCATCTTTAGAAGAGCCTTCCTTCTGGGATGACAGCCATGCAGACCAATTTTATGCAGTGTGCGGCGTATGGTCTGAGCACTGACAGGCTGACCCCCCACCCCTTCAACCTCTGCAGCAATGCTAGCAGCACTCATACGTCTATTTCCCAAAGACAACCTCTGGATATGACGCTGAGCATGTGCACTCAATTTCTTTGGTCGACCATGGCGAGGCCTGTTGTGAGTGGAACCTGTCCTGTTAAACCTGTATGGTCTTGGCCACTGTGCTGCAGCTCAGTTTCAGGGTCTGGGCAATCTTCTTATAGCCTAGGCCATCTTTATGTAGAGCAACAATTCTTTTTTTCAGATCCTCAGAGAGTTCTTTGCCATGAGGTGCCATGTTGAACTTCCAGTGACCAGTATGAGAGAGTGAGAGCGATAACACCAAATTTAACACACCTGCTCCCCATTCATACCTGAGACATTGTAACACACAATG
Source organism: Lithobates septentrionalis (assembly GCA_037952835.1). NCBI lineage: Eukaryota > Metazoa > Chordata > Amphibia > Anura > Ranidae > Lithobates > Lithobates septentrionalis. Next base: position 699,465 of record JBBDGP010000098.1, read on the forward strand.
AGTCACATGACACCAGGAGTGAAAATGGCTAATTGGGCCCAATTTGGACATTTTCACTCTAGGGATGTACTCATTTTTGTTGCCAGCTGTTTCGACATTAATGGCTGTGTGTTGAGTTATTTTGAGGGGACAGCAAATTTACACTGTTATACAAGCTGTACACTCACTACTTTACATTGTAGCAAAGTGTCATTTCTTCAGTGAAAAGATATAATAAAATATTTACAAAAATGTGAGGAGTGTACTCACTGTTGAGATGCACTGTGTGTGTATGTATGTATGTATGTATGTATGTATATATATATATATATATAGATATATATATATATATATATATATATATATATATATATAGATAGATAGATAGATAGAGATATATCTTCCAGATTGTAAGCTCTGACGAGCAGTGCCTGCTGATTCTTCCTGCTTTGAATTGTAATTGTACTGTCTGCCCTACTGTTAAGCTCTGCATGAACTTTCGGTGCTATTTAAATCCTTAATATATATATATATATATATATATATATATATATATATATATATATATATATATATATATATATATATATACTCCCCATTTGCAAAGAAATGCAATACACCGCCTCTTCACTGGCCGTCAAATGTTCTCTGAAGAGTCATCTAAACATGGATGGCTCTTCAAAGAGCATTACACATGTGAACAAGTCCTTATTTTTGTACAATGACTGCTGTGATCAGGGACACTTACATTGGATTGTCTAAAATAACCATTTTTTTTTATATTGCTTTCAATTAAACACATTTTGCAGTGACCATAGAACTTTAACACCGGGCGCTTTCACTCCCTTCATGCCCAGGTCAGTTTTCAGCTTTCAGCGCTGTCACACTTTGAATAACAATTGCGTGGTAATGCAACACTGTACTCAAACTAAATTTTTTATCATTTTGTTTACACAAATAGAGCTTTCTTTTTAGTCGTATTTAATCACCACTGTGATTTTTTTTTTTTTTTTGCCTAATAAATAAAAAAATAGCAAAAACAAACAAATATATAATATATATATATATATATATAATTTGTTTGTTTTTGCTATTTTTTTATTTATTAGGCAAAAAAAAAAAAAAATCACAGTGGTGATTAAATACGACTAAAAAGAAAGCTCTATTTGTGTAAACAAAATGATAAAAAATTTAGTTTGAGTACAGTGTTGCATTACCACGCAATTGTTATTCAAAGTGTGACAGCGCTGAAAGCTGAAAACTGACCTGGGCATGAAGGGAGTGAAAGCGCCCGGTGTTAAAGTTCTATGGTCACTGCAAAATGTGTTTAATTGAAAGCAATATAAAAAAAAATGGTTATTTTAGACAATCCAATGTAAGTGTCCCTGATCACAGCAGTCATTGTACAAAAATAAGGACTTGTTCACATGTGTAATGCTCTTTGAAGAGCCATCCATGTTTAGATGACTCTTCAGAGAACATTTGACGGCCAGTGAAGAGGCGGTGTATTGCATTTCTTTGCAAATGGGGAGTATATATATATATATATATATATATATATATATATATATATATATATATATATATATATATATATATATATATATATATATATATATATATATATATATATATATATTTTTTTTTTTAAACACAATTTGACCAGAGCAAATTTAACGTTGTACAACTCCAGGAAAGTGATCAGTATTTTTTTTTTTTTTTTTTTTAAACACGTTTGTTTACAGCAATTAATTTCATTGTTACATGCAAGCATTTTACTGTATGAGATGCTGGGACCATCAGTTGTTTACAGCTGTCATGTACACATGGTTACAGTGGTTACATGGTACCGGCAGCGGGCTGGAACAGTGATCAGTCATTGGCCATGTCCCGTGGATAGATTGTGCAGTGCGATCCGGGAGGACGTCATACATCCACCCGGATCGCCGAGAGGCTGGCCCCGGCATTATTCGGCCGTAGGTGTGGTGGTGGTGGGGGGGGGGGTCACACACTCGCCCACTTAAACACACAGGCAAATCTGACAAGCCCCAGTAGCGTGAGACCAGGGTGTGCTTTCAGAAGATAATAAACTGGGGGTTTTAACTAATTTTCAGACTTTTTCAGAATTTTTTTTTTTTTTTTTAAATGTGTGTAAGAAATGGCTTTGGCAGCGAAATGGTCAGTGACTTAGTTGTAGAGATGAGGACTGTGGGAGTGATTTAGTAGTTTAGGGAAAGACAACTGAGCAGGACTGGCACCATTCAGTCCACAAAATTGCTGTTGGTATCCCACAACAAGAAGTTAGTAACTGACAGATCAACAGGTATTTTTCTGTAGGGTCTTTAATAGGATAAAACATGGTGGGGGATGTGCATGTATTGCAGCAGTATACTGCATATACAGTATTTATTTTTATTTTATTTCATTATTTTTTGTTTATATTTTGTCCTAACATGCATTTTTCCTTTTTTTTTTTTTTTTGCAGTGAACAACTTTGTGCGTTCTGTTACTGTGGTGAAAGGAGTCTCTTGGGGCAAGGGGAATTAAAACATTTCAGTCCATCTCCGGACTTTATCCTGCCATGGAAAACACTGACTGAGAATAAAGATCCTGATGGCAGTGATGAGATTTTCAAAGCCACCGGAAAGACAACAAAACGAGGGCATCGAAAGTGAGTATGCATGACAAGTGTATGGGATAGGGTTGTCTTTGACATATATGCCTCCAATATACAGTGATGTGGAAAAGTATTTGCCCCCTTACTGCCTGACCCTATGTGAAAAAGTTATTGCCCCTAAACCTAATAACTGGTTGTGCCACCCTTGGCGGCAACAACTGCAATCAAGCATTTGCGTTAACTGGCGATGAGTCTTTCACATCGCTGTGGCGGTATTTTGGCTCACCCTTGAATTGTTTTAATTTAGCCACATTGGAGGGTTTTCAAGCATGAACACCCTGTTTAAAGTGGATGTAAACCCCATTCATGAAATCTAACCTGGGCACATATATCCATTCATGAAATCTAACCTGGGCACATATATCATATACAATCTGATGTATGGAGGACAGGAATAGTTTTCCCTTAGCACCACATCCCATATGAAAATTGAACAGAGATAGGGAAAAGGGGCAATGAACGCCCCCGGGACTTTAAAGGTGCTTCAAGATACTCAGTGCATAAGACTAAAAAAACATATGCAACTAATACATATAAAAAAACACTTTTTATTTAACAATACATAATGACAAAACCAAATTATTTTTAAAAAGGAGATCCACTTATATGGAGAGGCAATATAGGCCCATCAAGCTACGAATACCATTCTGTTACTCGACATGTTTCGCTCACATTCTTGAGCTTCATCAGGAGTTATGGTATGTATATAGGTCTTAACAAGCCTGTTTAAAAGAAAAGAGAGGCTTCTCGGTTCAAAGGGGAGGCTGTGTCCCTCTCCCCTTCCGTGTCTGCCCGTTTATCCCCTTCAGCTTATGTGCGCTGCTGGATCGTGGTGTCCTTAGTGTTTTAGTCTCTGGTAAGGTGCCCTTATTCTGAGACCCTGAACCAGCGATTCTATACTTCAATAAGCTTTGAATTGGTCCTGTATTCATACTATATACACCTTTGATTCAACCCAAGTTTGTGACCATTCATTAGAAACATTTAGCCCCTCTGTGACCACTACGTTGGGGAGACGCCGTTATTGGAGACCTGCTCAGCCGTGGAAATGCGATGTTTTGCGTTCCCACATCCACAATCAATATATATTGATTTTTTCTTTTAAACAGGCTTGTTAAGACCTATATACATACCATAACGCCTGATGAAGCTCAAGAATGTGAGCGAAACATGTCGAGTAACAGAATGGTATTCGTAGCTTGATGGGCCTATATTGCCTCTCCATATAAGTGGATCTCCTTTTTAAAAATAATTTGGTTTTGTCATTATGTATTGTTAAATAAAAAGTGTTTTTTTATATGTATTAGTTGCATATGTTTTTTTAGTCTTATGCACTGAGTATCTTGAAGCACCTTTAAAGTCCCGGGGGCGTTCATTGCCCCTTTTCCCTATCTCTGTTCACATATATCATATACTTATCTTTCTCCAAAGCTCTGAGTCCCATGTTTTTTCTGCTGCTCCGTTCCTCTGTTATCCACATTATAACTTCTGACAAGTTCTCCGACACCTGAGATAAAACCAGCTGGAAATTTGTGTCGGGGTGGGTGCTATAAATAGATTAGCAGAGAGCTGGTCTATTCACAGCACAGCTCTGCATGTTTCTTCATTCTTCTGCCTATGTGGAGGGGGGAGGGTGTGTACCTTTTCTCCAATCAACTGTCGCACAGTGTATGCCCAGACTTCACACCCTGTGGTGGAACAGGAAGAAAAATTTCTAACACGATGTTCACTTTCTAAACAATGTAGAAAGCTGAAGACAGCAGATGTACAAATAAAACTTATGTAAAGAGATTTGTTTCATCTCTGTGTATCATTTGAAGCTGTTAACTTCACTGGGTGTATGTGAGGGGTTACATCTACTTTAAGGTCATGCCAGAGCAAGCACCCCAATCTGATTTAAGTACAGACTTTAACTAGGCCACTCAAAAACCTTAATTTTGTTTTGTGAGCCATTCAGAGGTGGACTTGCTGGTGACAATGTATTAAGGTAAAAAATAAATATATTTTACCTTTTAGAACCACCTTAAATTTAAAAAAGATCTGTTTAGTGCAAATCCCTTTTTTTTTTTATTTAAAATTTGTTAATCTATGAGGTACCATGTTTCTGTGTAAAGCGAAGTATGTATGTACGTGGCATAGGAGGCAACAACTTTACTTGCATATGCAGGTGCGGCTTTCTGCTTGTCTCATGTGATCCTCTTATATCTCAATATCTGACAGAAAGGGTCTACTTGAAAACAATACACTTTCTGCAGTCTTTAATCGTTTGAAAGTAAAGTTAGTCAATAATGTGAACCTGTGTTGACTTCAAATACCCAATCATACGTGAGAGATAAAAAAAAACAGGATATTTGCCATCACATCATCGGGTATTCAAAGTAAACACAGCTTTATATAATTTACTAATACTATGCATTCATAAAGTATTTAGATCCCCTTGACTTTTTTTTCAATTATGTTATGTTGTAGCCTGATACATTTGTTTAACCACTTCCCGCCCAAGGTACGTCCCAGGACGTCCTTGACTTTGAGCGGGTATATCTGAATGATGCCTGCAGTTACAGGCATCATTTAGATATCAGCTTTTTCAGCCGGAAATTCCCTACACCATAAGAACGATCATGCTGCTGTTCTGCCGCTTGATCGTTCTTACGGGTGATGAGAGGGGACCTCCCGCCGCCCTCCGGTGCTTCTACCGACTCACCACTTCCATCGATGAGTCGGGCACAGGATCCGCTAGCCCCGGATGGCGACCATAGAGATTTCCGGCGGACCAGATGGTCGCTGGAGTCTCTATGATCGTTCAGAGGCCGGGCGCGATGTTATGACGTCACGCCCGGCCTCTGCATTCAAACGAATGGCGCCGCCTCGGCTGGGAAGCTCTTTAATTTTTATATATTTTTTTTAAATTTCAGGCTTCCCAGCCTAGAGGTGAGATGTGGGATCTCACTGTAAAGAGGACTGATCATGTCATATTCCTATTACTATTAAGGGATGTTTACATTCCTTGTAATAGGAATATAAGTGATCAAAATTTTTAATTTTTTTTTAAAAGAGTCGAAATTAAAAAAAGTAAAGTAAAATTAACAATAATAAAAAAAAATTAAAGCGCCCCTGTCCCCGTGTGCTCGCATGCAGAAGCAAACACATACGTAAGTCCCGCCCACATATGAAAATGATGTTCGAACCACACATGTGAGGTATCGCCGTGAACGTTGGAGCGTCCCCTATGGGGATTTTTAAGTACCGAAGTTTGGCGCCATTCCAGGAGCGTGTGCAGTTTTGAAGTGTGACATGTTGGGTATCTATTTACTCGGAGTCATTTCATCTTTCGCATTATGCAAAAAAATTGGGCTAACTTTAATGTTTTTTTTTTTTTAAAGCATGAAACTTTTTTTTTCCAAAAAAAAAGTGTTCGAAAAATTGCTGAACAAATACCGTGCGAGATAAAAGTTGCAATGACCACCATTGTATTCTCTAGGATCTTTGCTAAAAAACCATATATAATGTTTGGGGGTTCTATGTAATTTTCTAGCAAAAAAAGATGAATTTTACATGTAGGAGAGAAATGTCAGAATTGGCCTGGATGGGAAGTGGTTAAATTCATTTTTTTTCATTCATCTACACTCAGTACCCCAAAATGAAACTGAAAACTGAATTTTAGAAATGTCTGAATTTATTAAAAGAAAAAAAAACAAAATATCACACTTGGGTTTGCAGACCCTTTACTCAGTACTTTGCTGAAGCACCTTTGGCAGCAATTACAGCCTGGAGATTTTTGGGTATGACACCACAAGTTTTGCACACCTGGATTGGGGGATTTTCTGCAATTCTTCTCAAGCTCAGTCAGATTGGATGGGGACCGTCGGACAGCCTTTTTCAGGTCTCTCTAGAGATCTCCAGTGCTCTGGCTGGGCTACTCTAGTACATTCACAGAGTTGTCCCTAAGCCACTCCTGTGTTATCTTGGCTGTGTGCTTAGGATCGGTGTCATGTTGGAAAGTGAACCTTCGGCCCAGTCTGAGGTCCTGAGTGCTATGGAACAGGTTTTCATTGAGGATATCTCTGTACTATGCTCTACTCGGCTTTCCCTCAACCCCAACCAGTCTCTGAATTCCTGCTGATGAAAAACACACCCAAAACATGATGCTGCCACCACCATGCTTCACAGCTGGGATGTTATTGGGCATGTGATAAGCGGTGCCTGGTTTCCTCCAGACATTATGTTTAGAATTGAGGGCAAACTGCTCAATCTTGGTTTCATCAGACCAGAGAATCTTGTTCCTCACTGTCGGAGTCCTTAAGGTGCTTTTTTGAAAACTGGAGTAGTTTGTTCGAGAGGCACTTCATTTCTTGTTGGAGGCCTAAAACTTTAAAGCGGAACTTAACAGTATCTGAGCACCGCAGTGTGAAAACTCTTTTTCACTTTTAATATTCATAGCAAACTCACCCACCCATGCTCTATGTTGTCGAGAAACCACTTTGAAAACACCCCCCTAGCATTTCTTGCCACAGCCATCTAGAGTAAGTGCAAATGATTCATGTAACATTCACTTTATTAAATCCATCTGAACTTAGAAAAGGCAGGGGGATGTGTATTTCTGAGAAACCCCCTTATCCTTTCCTCCTCATGAAAGAAAAAAATGCCCATGAAGACTCCTGGAAAGTATGACATGATTTGGGCCTAGGCCAGAAACCAGGAAGCAACTAAAGAAATGTAGTGTAATAAAAAAATAAAAATAAAATTAATATAATACACCTTTGTATCTATTTACTAATGCTAGCAGTATAAGGATTAGAAATCGTAAATGTTGACTGAGAGAGTTTAGATCAGCTTTGTGTCAAGGCAAAGAAGGAAAACCTATGCAGGACATCTCTACAATGCATAAATAGTTACCTGTGCTCCCCCCCCCCCCCCCTTCAAAGACCCTGCAAGTACAAAAAAAAAATACATGTTAATCTCCCGGAGATGTACTCAGCTACTAATTTTCTTTTGTGGCCTGACAACAACACACATCTTTCTTTTGAATGTAGTCAACCCTGACCAGTTCTTATGCTAAACTACTAACTACTACTAAACGATCACCTTGTAAAACAATCCATTCAGTTTAAAATAGAAATAAAATGCAAAACATTTTTGTATAGGTATAATAAAAACATTATAAATACTTTTTTTTTAAGTGATCACATTCCCTCGGTACTCAGGTGCATGAGAGCTGGGGGAGGAGAAAAAGCAGCACACTGAGCTTACCTGTAAATGGCTGTGCAGCGGGGGCATGTCAGGACAAGTCTGATTATTGGAGGAGATTACATGGAGATCCCAGCATAGCTAGAGAACTGAGCATGGTGTGTACTGCTTGGTGTGGTCAGTTTTTAATAGGAAAGCAGAGTGGCTGGCAGTAACACCAGGGATTTCATACAAAGGAAGCAATACAAAGAGAACAGGATACTTCCTCATGAAAGTACATGGTACAGCAGGCACATATCAGGAAAATTAATTGTTGGGGTAACAAACTTTAATCCATCCAACTATCTTTTTTTCCCCAAAGCTTAGGCACTAGTTGACTTGTAGTACCATGTAAAGAATTGAGAGAGCTCAATAAACGCTCTGAGATGACACATCCCGCTGAGAACACTGGACATCTTTGCATTTCAAACGTATATATTCAAAAGTATATTTACTTGTAAAACATAACAAAATACTTTCAATGATATATTTCACAGACCGACATACTAGCTTATAGGAGAAGGCCATTGTTGGGGTCTACCTAACATTTTAAAAAAATAAAATATTGTTCCTAGCATCAATTAGCTTTTCACTTACTGACTAGAGATGAGAGAAAATCAGCAGCAAGGGACATGTCACACTAGAAAAAACTCGCCAGCAACAGAACCACCATGAAAAGCAGAGAAAACACCTACCCATTTCTGTGTCCCTCTGGAACTGACTGGATGAGCAAGCTGTCAATGGGATGTGACATTCCGCAGCATTTTCCTTGACAGCCAAATGTTGGCTCACTCATCTGGATAGCGAGGGAGGGAACAAAGTTAGAGTTTACACTGGTATTTTTTAGGTCATATTGCAGTTGATTTGAGCATACATTAGTGGCCAGTGGGTGTATAAAGATGCTCACTCAAAAAACCTGGTCCAGTGATGTGCACTAGAGTCTCAGCTCTCTGGGGAATCTCCATCCTCATTGGCTGACTCCCGCTGCTTTTAATCACTGCTAATGAGGCGAGAGAAGGGACAGGACCGAGTCTCGGCTGTGTGTGTGAATTGACTCGCAGAGCAGCGGCTCGGGAGTGAGCCTCCTTGGGTTGCCCTCATTGCAAGCTGCTTGTTACGGGGGCACTCGGCAGGAGGGAGGTGCTGGGAGTGCCAGAGGTGGACCTGAGAAGAGGACCGGGGCTGCTCCATGCAAAACCATTACAGAGCAGGTAGGTATACAGTGAGGGGAAAAAAGTATTTGATCCCCTGCTGATTTAGTACGTTTGCCCATTGAAAAAGAAATGAGTCTCTAATTTTAATGGTAGGTTTATTTTAATAGTGAGAGGCAGAATAACAACAAAATATGCAGAAAAACGCGTTTCAAAAAAGTTATAAATTTATTTGCATTTTAATGAGTGAAATAAGTAGTTGATCCCCTATCAATCGGCAAGATTTCTGGCTCCCAGGAGTCTTCTATACAGGTAATGAGCTGAGATTAGGAGCACTCTCTTAAAGGGAGTGCTCCTAATCTCAGCTTGTTACCTGTATAAAAGACACCTGTCCACAGAAGTAATGAATCAGATTCCAATCTCTCCACCATGGCCAAGACCAAAGAGCTGTCCAAGGATGTCGGGGACAAGATTGTAGACCTACACTAGGCTGGAATGGGCTACAAGACCATCGCCAAGCAGCTTGGTGACAGGGTGACAACAGTTGGTGTGATTAGTCACAAATGGAAGAAACACAAAATAACTATAATTTTCCCTCAGTCTGGGACTCCATGCAAGATCTCACCTTGTGCTGTTTCAATGATCATTAAAACGGTGAGGAATCGGCCCAGAACTACACAGGAGAATCTTGCCAATGATCTCAAGGCAGCTGGGACCATAGTCGCCAAGAAAACAATTGGTAACGCACTACGCCCTGAAGGACTGAAATCCTGCAGGGGCTGCAAGGTCCCTCTGCTCAATAAAGCACATGTACAGGCCCGTCTGAAGCTTGCTAATGAACATTTGAAAGATTCAGAGGAGAACTGGGTGAAAGTGATGTGGTTAAATGAGACCAAAATCAAGCTCTTTGGCCTCAACACGTTGTGTTTGGAGGAGGAATGCTGCCTGTGACCCCAAGAACACCATCCCCAACGTCAAACACGGAGGTAGAAACATTATTATCAGACTCCTACTTACCAAACCGGTGAGTCCGCTTGGGCAGAGAGTAGGCTCCCTTACGCGTCCGACTCGCGGCCCCTGGTAAGGTAACAGGAAGCACAGGAGTGCGGAGTGGTATGAGAGCCTGTGAACTAGAGTCCAGATGCTGGTGGAATAGCAGTCTATGAACAGCAGGTGCAGGCTGGAACACAGGCGATGAGACTGAGCAGGATGGTCAGGAGACAGGCTGGGTTCGGCAACAGACAGGCAGCAAGGTACAATAGGAGCAGGCAGAAGCGGAGTCAAACAGGCCAAGGTCGGGTACAGGCAGCAAGAAGGGGAATCCAAGGGCAATCCGGGTCGTCAGGAGATCAGGTAAACAGGAAGACAAGACAGGAAACAGGAACTATGGCACAGGAAGCTGATGATCAGGCAGCACTGAACAGAGTGCCTGACAAACTTAAATAGGCCGGCTTGCTCACAGGCACTCCCTCTGGTGGCCAATCCCATGACCAGCAAGGTGAGCTCTCTGACAGTGCCCCCTCCCCAAGGGCAGCCTCCGGATGCCCAGCCGGGCCAACCTGGATGCATGAACATTTCTGAAAGTCTGCAAAAGTTCCGGGGCATGCAAATTGTTTTCTGGTTCCCAGGAATTGTCCTCCGGACCATACCCCTTCCATTTGATAAGATACTGTATTTGATTGCGCCTTTTCCTACAGTCCAGGATAGCCTCGATTTCAAACTCCTCCTCGTTATTGATCATAACAGGCTTAGGAGGACTGGTACTACGGTTGGGGAAAGGATCAGGAGTGACCAGTTTCAGTAAGGACACATGGAAAACCGGGTGTATTTTGAAGGAGTCCGGCAGACTGAGCTCGTACGCTACGTTGTTTATTTTTCTTCTCACCGAGAAGGGTCCCATGAATTTAGGCCCTAGTTTCCTAGAAGGGCAAGCCATTTTTAAGTTAGTTGTGGACAGCCATACTTGATTGCCAGGTTCCAGGATAAGCTCCCCGCGCCTCTTCTTGTCGAACGTCTTTTTATAAGAAGCCTGGGATTGGGCCATTGTTTCCTGCAGAAGTTTGTTGTTGGTAGAGAAGAATTCCAATGTCTCGGTCACTGCAGGGAGGGAGCATTCAGGTATTGAGCTGGGTAGAAAGGAGGGATGAAATCCATAATTGGCAAAAAATGGCGTCTGGTTGATGGCTGAGTGCAGGGAGTTATTGTATGAAAACTCCGCAACTGGTAGCAGAGAAACCCAGTCATCCTGGGAAAAGGCAGAGAAACAACGGAGGTATTGCTCCAAGGTTTGGTTGGTTCTCTCCGTCTGGCCGTTTGTCTGAGGGTGATAGGCTGAAGAGAACGCTAACTCAATTTCGAGGGAACCACACAACGCCTTCCAGAACCTGGAGGTGAATTGGACACCCCGGTCCGAGACGATATTAGAGGGAACCCCATGTAATCTCACAATTTCTTTAATGAAGATCTTCGCCGTTTCCACGGCTGAGGGTGTGCCTTTCATAGGCAAGAAGTGAGCCATTTTTGACAATCTATCAATTATGACAAAGATGGTAGAGAAGCCTTCGGATGGGGGCAGTTCCACAATGAAATCCATCGCGATCATTTTCCAAGGTCTGTCAGGGATGGGCAAGGGTTTCAGTAAGCCCCAGGCCTTCGTCCGAATATTCTTGTTTCGGGCACATGTGTGGCAGGAACTGACGTAATTCCTACAGTCCTCGGCCAACTGTGGCCACCAAAAGGTGCGCTGCACCAGTTCGGTTGTCTTCTGAGCCCCGAAGTGCCCAGCCAACTTGTGGTCATGGCAAAGCTCTAGTACTGGTACCCTAAGGCTCTCAGGAACCATGATCTTCTCCTTATGCCAGAGTAAACCATCTCTTAGGCTGGTCTCAGTGGGTTGGGGTATAGTTGTGGAAGCTTGCCTTATTCTGGAGATTAAATCCCCCTGAAGTAATAAAAAATTTCCTGCAGGCAGGATAGTGTCCGGAGGGACGGTTTCTTTGGAGTCATGGAACATTCGTGAGAGAGCGTCTGGTTTGATGTTTTTGGAGCCGGGTCTGTAGGTAATATGAAATTGAAAGCGAGAGAAGAAGAGTGCCCATCTGGCTTGTCGCGGTTTTAGTCTCTTGGCAGATCTCAAATATTCCAAGTTCTTGTGGTCCGTGTAGATTAGAATAGGATGTACAGCACCCTCCAAAAGATAGCGCCACTCCTCCAGAGCCGTGTTGATGGCCAGAAGCTCCCGGTCTCCTACATCGTAGTTTCTTTCAGACACCGATAATTTGCGAGAAAAAAAAGCTATTGGAAACAGAAGGGCCTTGGGGCCCTGACGTTGGGAGAGTACAGCTCCTACTGCGACCTCTGAGGCGTCAACCTCCAACACGAATGGCAAGGCAGAGTTAGGGTGTTTGAGGATGGAGGCCGACGTGAATAATCCTTTTTTAATTTTTCAAAGGCCAATTGAGCCCTAGGGGTCCAGCAGAATCGGGTTCCCTGTCTTGTTAATTCAGTAATGGGGGCGATGATCTTGGAAAAGTCTCTGATGAATTTCCTATAGAAATTGGAAAATCCAACGAAGCGTTGGACCCCCTTCTTGTCCGTAGGTGCGGGCCAGTCCAGGATGGCGGACACCTTTTTGAGGGTCCATTTTAATACCTTCCACTGAAATGATGAGCCCCAGGAATTGGATGCATTGGAGTTCAAATTCACATTTATCGAGTTTAGCATACAGCCCGTGTTGCCTGAGCCGGGCGAGGACATTCCGGACGTGCCTGCGATGATCAGTCAGTGATGATGAGAAAATGAGAATGTCATCGAGGTAGACGATGACGTAGAGATCCAAAAATTCCCGGAAGATGTCGTTCACAAAATGTTGGAATGTGGCTGGGGCATTGCATAGACCGAAGGGCATAACGCAATACTCGAAATGCCCAAAACGAGTGCGAAAAGCGGTTTTCCACTCGTCCCCCTCCCGGATACGGATTAAATTATAGGCTCCGCGAAGATCCAGTTTTGTGAAGACGGTTGCTGTTCCTAGCCTCTGGAATAATTCAGGCACCAGGGGTAAGGGGTAGCGATTCTTGATCGTTATCCGATTTAATTCCCGGTAGTCGATACATGGCCGAAGGGAATGATCTTTTTTTTCCACAAAGAATATGCCTGCGCCGGCCGGAGATGTGGACGGGCGGATGAACTTTTTCTTTAAATTCTCATCAAGGTATTGTTTTAGTGTATCCAATTCCTGCTCAGTCAATGGAAAGATCCTACCGAAGGGTACTTCGGTTCCAGGTAGCAGCTCTATAGGGCAATCATAGGGCCTGTGTGGCGGTAGAGTCTCAGCACCTTTCTTGCTGAATACATCAGAGAAATCTCGGTAGGGTTCTGGGATGGCTTGGTGTGAGTTGGTTTCAGGGTGTAGGCCGAGGAGTTGAGGTATCTCATGGGCCATTCTTGGCAGGCAATGTTGTTGGCAATAATCAGACAGAAACTCCACTTTCCCAGAAACCCAGTTGATATGGGGGTTATGGCCCAGCAACCACGGCATGCCCAGGATGACAGGGAACAGAGGAGAGGAAATGACATCTAAACGGAGGAATTCCTGGTGTTGAGAGTTTATAGTAGCTATTATAGGGATAGTCTCTTGAATGACAGGACCGGAACGGAGGGTGGAACCGTCTGCAGGATGAACAGCCAGGCTCTGGGTCTTGAGTCGGAGTGGGATATCATGCTGAGCTGCAAAGGCCTGGTCCATGAAGCAGCTGCATGCTCCGGAATCAACGATGACTGGAACTTGGATAGCCTTTCCGGGAAGCTGCAAAGTGACAGAGATGGTAAGGTGAGTACTAGGTTTTGGCATGATAGTAGCACATATACAAGCAGAAGAACGACACTTACGCGTCTTGTTGGGGCAGACGCTGGCGTAGTGCCCAGGTTCCCCACAGTAGAGGCATAGGTTAAGGTTACGTCCTCGTAACTTCTCTTCGGGAGTCAAGGAAGGACGGAGCAGACCAAGCTGCATAGGCTCTGATGTGTCGAAAACTGGAGAGGTTGGAGGAGCCAAAGGCCTACTAGGAGGACTGGGAACCTGTGGAAGCATCCAAGTGGGTCGATAGGCACTGGTAGACCTTTCGGTGCGTCGTTCTCTCAGACGACGGTCAATTTGGATTGAGAGGTTAATTAATTCTTCCAGGGTCTGAGGTATCCCAACCCGTGCTAACTCGTCCTTGAGTGGATCGGACAAACCCATTCTAAAGTGATGACGCAGAGCCGCGTCATTCCATGCCGTATCGGAACTCCAGCGCCTAAATTCAACGGCATAGTCCTCCGCTGCCCTGCGGCCTTGCCGAAGGGAGTGCAGGGAAGCTTCAGCAGAAGCGGTTAGTTGAGGATCCTCATAAAGTTGAGACATCGCCAAGAAGAAGGCGTCCAGACTTTCCAGGGCATCCGACTTTTGTTCCAGAAGGTGATGGGCCCAGGTTTGAGGCTCACCGGACAACAGGGAAATAACAAAGCCCACTTTGGTGGCTTCTAGGGAGAAGGTCCGAGGCTGCAGAGCAAAATAGAGACTACATGCATTCCGGAATGCACGGTATTTACTACGGTCTCCAAAAAATCTCTCCGGTATAGGTACTTTGGGCTCTGGAGGGAGCATGACTACGGAGGGTGCCCCGGTTGCAGACGAAGTCCCCTGAGGATTGGTAGGTGCAGACAGGGCCTGAACACGTTCCTCTAGTCGGGTATAGCCATCCTGTAAACTTTTGACTGCTTGGGTTAATCCTGCCAAGTGTCTGCAAAGTTCGTCCATAGGGGAGGCCCCCTGCCCGGACTCGGTCATGGCTGCCTGATACTATCAGACTCCTACTTACCAGACCGGTGAGTCCGCTTGGGCAGAGAGTAGGCTCCCTTACGCGTCCGACTCGCGGCCCCTGGTAAGGTAACAGGAAGCACAGGAGTGCGGAGTGGTATGAGAGCCTGTGAACTAGAGTCCAGATGCTGGTGGAATAGCAGTCTATGAACAGCAGGTGCAGGCTGGAACACAGGCGATGAGACTGAGCAGGATGGTCAGGAGACAGGCTGGGTTCGGCAACAGACAGGCAGCAAGGTACAATAGGAGCAGGCAGAAGCGGAGTCAAACAGGCCAAGGTCGGGTACAGGCAGCAAGAAGGGGAATCCAAGGGCAATCCGGGTCGTCAGGAGATCAGGTAAACAGGAAGACAAGACAGGAAACAGGAACTATGGCACAGGAAGCTGATGATCAGGCAGCACTGAACAGAGTGCCTGACAAACTTAAATAGGCCGGCTTGCTCACAGGCACTCCCTCTGGTGGCCAATCCCATGACCAGCAAGGTGAGCTCTCTGACAATTATGCTTTGGAGGTGTTTTTCTGCTAAGAGGACAGGGCAACTTAACTGCGTCAAAGGGACGATGGGCAAGGCCATGTACTGTCTAATCTTGGGTGAGAACCTCCTTGATAATGACCCAAAACACACGGCCAAGGCATCAAAGGATTGGCTCAAAAAGAAGCACATTAATGTCCTGAAGTGGCCTAGCCAGTCTCCAGACCTTAATCCCAAAGAAAATATGTGGAAGGAGCTGAAGGTTTGAGTTACCAAACGTCGGCTTCGAAACCTTAATGACTTGGAGAGGATCTGCAAAGAGTGGGAAAAAAAATCCCTCGTGAGATGTGTGCAAATCTTTTGGCCAACTACAGGAAACGTCTGACGTCTATGGTTGCCAACAAGGGTTTTGCCACCCACGTACGAAATCATATTTTGCGAAGGGGTCAAATACTTATTTCACTCATTAAAATTCAAATCTTTTTATAACTTTTTTAAAATGCGTTTTTCTGGATATTTTTGTTATTGTGTCTCTCCCTGTAAAATAAACTTACCATTAAAATTATAGACCGATCGGTATTTTATCAGTGGGCAAAAGTACAAAATTAGGGGATCAAATACTTTTTCCCTCACTGTACCGCAAATAATATTTAGAAGGCTGTAGGGAGCACAAATGAGGAAGCATTGATTAACAAAGGGGCCTATAGTAGCAGTGATCTCTAAGCAGTCTTGTATAATGTGTTTCCACTCTATGGCTGTCTCCTAAAGCATATCTCTGATCTGTTTAGCATGTCCACAGTTTCTGACAATTTCCTTTTGCCTGTTTGCAGTCTCTTTGATTTAGGATATTATATTAGTTTCCTAATTAAATAAAGGTTTTAATCACATCTTCCTGAAATAGCTGTGCCATATACCTTAGTCCCTTAAGCCTCCACATCTCAACCCCTTCCAGTTTCATCAGTTCCCCATAACTACTTTGTTCCATATTGGAGTATATAACGTATATAACCCTTTATTTCAGTAATTTTTTTACTTCCTCTCATACTTTGTCAAATCATTACCCGTAAAAAATATTTTATCAGACAATTGATTTCTAGTCTCCAATAGAGAAATTAATGAGTATTCGTCATACACAGATAGTAGCAGGCTCTGTATAGGATCAGAATTTGATACTACTGTCCATCCACAAAAATGTTGTAATTGGGAGGCTAAAAAATTATTTTTAGGATGGGGAATCGCCAGTCCACCAGCTTCTTTGGTTAGCATTAATGTAGTTAACTTTATAAGTGGTTGTTTTTTCCTCCAAATAAGTTCTCTAAAAAGAGATTGTATTTTTCTAAACCAAAATGCTGTGATCCATACTGGTGAATTATTAAACACATAGAGTAATTGGGGTCTGTTTACAGTTTTTAAAAGCTTTCTGTAGTATTACATTCACAAATATTGTGTGGCCATTTAATGATGTCTGGGGCTGCACTTGAGTCCCCCTATATATTTTAAGTTGACCAACACTGCTCTAGGGCGCTGAACTCACTAATGCCTCTCTCCCCGGCTTGGTTGTAATTAGGTACACAGGGTATTGGTGTATCAAAAACATCCAAGTAAGATAATGTACTATTCCAGTGATCGTATCTGCTTACGATAACTCACAAATACAGTAAGTCAGAGTAAAATCAGAATTCTTCATCTCTTTAATAGTTCCTAGTCAGTAGTCAAAGCTTCAGCATGACAACCAAGTAACCTTTTGATACAGATCAGCAATGGCAGCCCACATTTCTCTTATGACAAGTATAATTTAATCTAAAACTGTGTCCCAAAAATGTTGGCGTGCCCTGTTGTAGTATACCTAAGAGTAAAATGTGTTTATATGAGGACAAGTGACAAAGCTTCATCACATTATCACATGTATTCATGTACTGGTATAAGTATAGTTCTCCAACATTTAAAAAAAACTATTATTTTAATGGAAAATAAGGCGTGCAATACAGCTTCGTGAGTTTGATAAAGCCAGTCTCCCCCTATCAAGGTCGAATTTGCCTTTTCTGTCATTTTGCTATTACATTCTAACAATCGGGGTGTGTGTACAATTTGTTTTCTGTCCTGTTAAGTGTCTTTATGTTACATTTGCTGTAAAGTTTTTTGGAAATATGATGGCACGCTTTCAGGTTTTCAGTTTGTAGCGGGGCCTTCGTAAATTTGAGATTCTGTTTTAAGTCTGTAACAAATCAGGGAATCTCGGGGATTGAGATCCCACCCACATGTTGTGCACCAGTGGTGTAGATTGGGCTGGTAATAGCAATATTCCTTTCTCTACACTGTCTAGTTCACATCAAGCTGTTCAGACAGTACACACCATGAGAATAATCCAGCCAATACAGAAGCTCAAATTTGCCTCTGGCTATCCACCTGCTAATAAAACCCAAGAGGCGTAACATGAGGCCACTGGGATCAAATGTAAGAGGTTTGTGTGTTTGGCAGCTGTTTCAGTCTCTTCACCATAGGGAGTGCTGAGGTGTTGGGGATTGCCAAGAAAGTGTCATGGTTTTTCTTGCTCACCTGATATCTGTCAGCATCACTGCATTGTGCTGCTGATTCTGTGACAGATTATTGCTAGAGGATGGGTGGAGGTGGGACTTCTTTATGTCGACCTTTTATAATGAAACATTTTGATATCTATCAGAATACTGATGCTAGTGTTGGTCTATCCCAGAAGGTCTCCAAACTGCGGCCCAAGGGCCAGATGTGGCCCTCTGCTAGCCGCTATCTGGTCCTATTCCTCCCACTGACACCAACAATGGGGAACTATGTCTTCCACCGATACCAATAACAGGATACTATTCCTCCAACTAATAGGGGCACTACTCCTATTGACCACCAACCATGAGGCCATATTTATTTTCAGTGATGCTGGGCCAGTGACATTTTCTGTCTCTGCTGTAGAGGTCGACCGATATGGGTTTTTCTCTGGCCGATGCCAATATTTAGAAATCGCGGTGGCCGATGGCCGATATGTGATGCCGATTTTTTTGGGCCGATATATTTGGCCGATTTTTTTTTTTTTTTTTTTCCCTTCATCTCATAAAATCTAACAGTTAGACAGACCCCTTTCACACTGGGGCGTTTTTCAGGCTAAAAATAGCACCTGTAAAGTGCCTGTAAAACGGCTCCCCTGCAGTCTCAGTGTGATATCCTGAGTGCTGTCACACTGAGGCGATGCGCTGGCAGGATGTAAATAAAAGTCCTGCAAATGGCATCTTTGGAGCGGTGTATACCGCTCCTCCACCACTCCTGCCCATTAAAATGAATGCGCACCGCTGCCGAAGCGCCTGCAAAGCGTTTTGGCAGCGGCGCTTCAGGGGCGCAGGGGTTATAAGCGCCCCGCTAGCAGCCGAATAGCGCCTCTAAAACTAGCAGCGTTTTACCATCAACGCATGCCTGCTCCAGTGTGAAAGCAGCCTTAAGTAATAAGTGATACAGAAAATGTTTTACATTTAAACATTAAACAAAACAAACCTCCAATCACTTCACTTGTATGTATAATTTAGAAAACAAAAGAAAAAAAACTATCTTAAAAATTAAATACACAAAAACAGGTAATCAAAACTTTTGGACGAAAAAAAATGGGCTAACTTTACTGCTTTAGTGTTTTTTTTTTTTAAATTCATTACTGTATTTTTTTAAAAAAAATTGCGTTTGAAAGACGGCTGCGCAAATACCGTGTGACATAAAATATTGCAACAACCACCATTTTATTCCCTAGGGTCTCTGCTAAAAAAATATATATAATGTTTGGGGGTTCTAAGTGATTTTCTAGCAGAAAATACAGGATTTTTACCTGTAAGCAACAAGTGTCAGAAAAGATTAAGGGCTCTTTCACACCGGGCAGATCAGTCATGATCCGCCCCGTGAACATCCGCTTGCTCAGCGGGGATGGCTCCGCCATAGGGATGAATGTATGTCCGTTTTTCATCCGAAAACGGAAGGATGAAAAACGGACATACGGATCGTCCGTGTGAAAGAGGCCTTAGTCTTTAAATGGTTAAACTGAGAACTTCTACACACAGAGTTCAGTCTATTGATAAAAAGAACCAAAAGATACAATGTATCTTCTTATCAGACTTGGCAGGCTGCCCAGGGAGGAGAAAAGAAAACTTCAGACAGCTTGCATTAACTTCTATTACAGAAGTCATTTGCAAGTCATGGCTGAAGTTACAATCGGCCTTTTTTATCAGCACAATCGGCCGATGCCGATTAAGTAAAAAAACGCCAAATATCGGCCGATATATCGGTCGACCTCTACTCTGCTGGCCACAATCTGTCCCTCCTAAAGTTTAAAGGACAATAAACTGGCCCTTTGTTTGAAAAGTTTGGAGACCCTTGGTCTAGACGTTGCTTCACTAAGTGACTATAAACTCGTATACCCCATTTAATAGAATTGGCTGGATACATCTGTGTGCTCCAAAGTGCTTCACTCTTTTGCATAGTGAACTCAAGGGATGCTTGCTCAGCGCAACTGCCATTCTCAGAACATCTTGTATTTTTCAGTAAATAAAAGGCATTTCTTTTTCATACATCATGGGACACAGAGTCAGGCTATTATTCATTACCTGCTGGGTTATACTTCATCTCCAGGTGAATAGACATTGGTAGACCAAAGGTCTTTAGACAGGAAGTGATACCCTATTTAATCCCTCCCATACAGGAAGTACTTCAGTTTGTTACCAGTGTTTGCAAGGTGGATGGCATGGTTTGTTTGAGCTCTCTGCAGGGTGCTGTACAGGTCCAAGGGAGTGGACCCTAAACATGAAAAGGGTACCCAGTCTTTGAAAGTCCTCAAGTGACAGGAACTCGCCATGATGGGTGAAGTTTGGTCTCTTAATTTCTAAGCTCTCTGTGCCTGGACGGGTAAGTGAAACTCCTTTACCTAATATTGTGGGGTATCCCAGTGATTGTAACAAACAGTCAAGCTAGCTAGAGGCTGGACCCCTGTGTGCGGTGACCATACGGGGGAGTTTTATGCTAGCTGCGGGTGTTTGCAAAGTGTACCTTTTTTGCTTCGCAAAAGCTCCCCTGGACTTGGCAGTTTGACGGCCATGGCGCACATGCACGGTAGCCTTTATCTGGGTGTACGAAGATTCACGTCATACGTGAATACAGCCACGCCCGTTAGCCGGGGCCGCGCACGCACAGAACGTTCTGACGCACACCCAGCTTATTTAAGCTGCGTAGGCCAAGCATGCTGTGCTTCCAGAAGGCAGCTTTGGGACACAGAGCAGGCTCTGAACAGGCACTTGCAGCAGTTCATTTCTCCTTACCCGGGTCAGATGAGTCACCAAGTGTTGCTTGGCAGGCTAAAGGTGCTTAGCAGGATTGTTACATAGGGGCTTGGTGAGCCCTATTAAAGGGTCTCCCTTCTGAGGTGTTTTTAATACTACGCCCAAGTACAGTGAAACCTTGGATTACGAGCATAATCCGTTCCAGGAGAATGCTTGTAATCCAAAGCATTTGCATATCAAAGCGCGTTTCCCTATAGAAGTCAGTGGAAACGAAGATAATTAGTTCCACTTTGACTTCTATTGCATGCAATACTGCATGTGGCCTGAGGTGGGGGGGGGGGTGCCCGAGAGACTCGAAAAAACTCAGAGATGGCTCGGATGCACTTGGAAAGGTTC
Organism: Lithobates septentrionalis; assembly: GCA_037952835.1. Taxonomy (NCBI): domain Eukaryota; kingdom Metazoa; phylum Chordata; class Amphibia; order Anura; family Ranidae; genus Lithobates; species Lithobates septentrionalis. The sequence goes on from JBBDGP010000098.1 coordinate 720,502, forward strand.
GGAAACACCCGGGAACAGAGTATTTCCCACCAGCTTTGAGTGTCACTGGCGCCCCGCACCTCTGGCCGAATGCGGTACTGCACACCGCAGAGGCTTGAATCCTGCTTGTTTTGTGAGACAACACTCGTAAAGAGTCAGGATTTAAAAAAAAAATATTTGCTCGTATTGTGAAATGCTCGTTAACCGCTTTACTCGCAATCCGAGGTTCCCACTGTATTCTCTCTCTGTGTGGCTGGTAAATGTTTTCAAAAAAGAGGAGCAGGACTAACACTACAGGGAAGGGCACGACTATGTCATCAGTAGTTCCTGATGAACCTAGTCGTATCCCTAGTGTTGTATCACCTGAAGCACCAGAGGCTTCTGGGCAATCTGAGCCGCTGCGTCTATCTGGCATTGTGCCTACAGTCAACGCTGCTGCTCTACCCTTTATCACCAAGGATAAACTGTCTTCAGCCCTAGCCGGGTTAGAGCATAGAATTGCTGGCATGATTGCCTCCATCCTGCAGGGTGGCAAGAAGCATGACAGATCCGCCTCCCCGAAGCCGCCTAGTCTGAAGAAGGAATGGGTTGAGGATGAGGAAGAGCTTAAAGCTCAGGATTCTGTAGAGGGCCCGGCAGATGAGTCTACTTCCGAGCAATCTGGACAAGAAGTTATCCAGTTGATGTCTGCCTTTCAGTCGCAGAGGCTTTCGATCCTGACTCTGGCTGGAATGGTTCGTTCTGCCTTTAAGTTGCCTCTTGCAGAGGTGACTGAGCCCCCCTGGTCCTCTTTGGGATCCCCGAGGCTTCTTCAGGCCACACAGTCTTTCCACCTACACCCTCTGTTGGAACAGGCGGGGTATGCTGATTGGGAACATCCTGACAGGATTTTTGTTCCTCATAAGAGGTTTTCCCTTTTTTATCCCATGGATGAAAAGTTCACTAAAAAATGGAGCATGGCAGCCATAGATGCAGCAGTCTAATCCTTAAACAAGAACATAACTTGTCCGGTAGATAATGCACAGGGCTTGAAAGACCCTGTTGACAAGAAATTTGAGTCATTATTAAAGGCTTCCTTTTCTTTGGCCAGTTCTGCTATTCAGCCAGCTGTTGCAGCAATTGGTATCTACCAGTCCGTAAAGGATAAGGTCAAATGGCCTGATAGGCCTAACCAGGAGGATGATCTGCCTGAAAGTAGGACAGATATTCCTCGAGCACTGTGTTGCTGTTGACGCCATAAAGGATTCAATACAACAGGTTTCTCATTTGGCTCTCTTGTCTGTACATATGCGCAGACTTTTGTGGCCTAAGAACTGGTCAGCTGAGCTTGCTTGTAAAAAGTTATTGGCAGATTTCCCTTTTTCATGGGGAACGTTTGGTGATCATTTGGACAAATATATACAAAAGATTTCTGGAAGGAAGAGTTCTCTACTTCCTGTGAAGAAACGCACCAGACATCCCTCGATTAATACAATTATCTACTGATACAGTCCTCTCGGATGGAGTCTGTCCACTCAGTAGTAGCCTCACTCCAGAGGGGAGACTTTCTAGCCTCCATTGAAATAAAAGACACGTATTTACACATACCTATCTTTAAGCCTCATTAGAGGTTCCCACGTTTTGCAGTAGAGGAACGTAATTTTCAGTTTGTGTCTCTACCCTTCGAGCTTTCTACAGCTCCCCGGGTGTTCACAAGGGTCCTAGCCACCAGTACTGGGTCGTTTAAGGGCCCAAGGGATCCTGGTGCTCGGGTATCTGGACGACTTCCTGCTCAGCGATCACTCATTAAATGCTCTACAACAGAGCATAATATGCACAGTGCAGTATTGAAAAGCTTAGGCTGGATTATAAATACAGAAAAGTCAGCCTTGAAACCAGCTCAAAGTCTAAAGTATTTAGGTCTGATCCTAGGTACCGTTCAAGCAAGAGTATTTTTGCCAGCTGTAAGGATCTGTGCCCTGAAGGTTCAGGTGCGTCAGATAAGGGGCACCAGACAACCCTCCATTCGGCTCTGTATGGTATCCTCCTTAGAGGCAGTGCCCTATATGCTCAGTTCCATTCCAGGCCTTTACAACAAGACATCTTGTTGGCTTGGAACAAAAGAGGATAATCCCTGGATTATCCAATGTGCTCATCTCGGGCACGCTTAAGCCTAAACTGGTGGTTACAGGATCAGAACCTGCGAAAGGGAAAATCCTTTCTCCCGTTAACTTGGAGAGTACTGACTACAGATGCCAGTCTCTCAGGAGCGACCCTAGAAGGGCTCAGGGGAAATGGTCAGGAACAGAACAGATCCTGCCCATCAACGTCCTGGAATTACGGGCAGTATGTCTGGCCCTACGGTCCTGAACAGTGGAGCTTCAGGACTGCCCTATCAGGGTTCAGTCTAACAATGCCACTGCAGTGGCCTATATAAACCACTAAGGCAGTACCAGGAGTCCTTCAGCTCTGAAGGAGGTTAACCACTTACTAGCCTGGACAGAGGGACATGTGCCGATTTCTATCGGCAGTCGATATCCCGGGAGTAGAAAACTGTAAATTTGCCAGCGTTAAGGATGGCCAGAGGTCGACCTATTGTCTTCCAGGTTCAACAACAAGCTACAGCAATTTGTGTCCCGAACGAGGGATCCTCTGGCAATTGGAACAGATGCTCTGATAGTTCCATGGAGCCAGTAATCCCTGGTTTATGCTTTCCCTCCAATCCCTCTCCTTCCACATTTGTTGCGCAGGATTCGGAGAGAGGGGTTTCCAGTCATTCTGGCGACACCAGCCTGGCCCAGAAGGCCCTGGTTCCCGGAGATTGTGGGACTGACAATAGACGGGCCATGGACGCTTCCACATCGCCCCGATCTGTCTCAAGGTCCTATATTTCACCCCAATTTACAGTCTCTAAATTTGACAGCATGGATATTGAAGCCAGGGTGCTGAAGGACCATGGCATCTCGGGACCAGTAGTGTCTACCCTAGTGAATGCTAGAAAAGCTGTCACAAGGAAGATTTATCATAAGGTCTGGAAGACTTATATTGCTTGGTGTGAAGCCGGAAATGGCATCTTTGGAAATACGTGATTGGGAGAATTCTCTTTTCTACAGTTGGCTGTGGAAATCAGATTGGCTTTGAGTACAATCAAAGGTCAGATTTTGGCCTCGTCAGTATTCTTCCAAAGGCCTTTAGCATCCCATTCGTTAGTCCGAACCTTTATGCAGGAGGCGACTCGTTTGCTTCCCCCCATTAGGTCACCTATGTGTCCTTGGGACTTGAACTTGGTGCTGTCTGTGTTACAGAAACAACCATTTGAATCTATCAAGGAAATTTCATTAGACTTGCTGTCACACAAGCTAGCCTTCCTGATGGCCATCACCTTGGCTAGAAGGGTGTCGGAGTTGGTTCCCCTTTCGTGCAGGGAACCATGCTTGATTCTTCACCACGACAGGGTAGTGTTACGACCTGTTCCATCCTTTTTGCCAAAAGTGGTGTCGGCCTTTCATTTAAATCGGGACATTATTTTGCCTTCTTTTTTCTCTCAGCCGCGCTCGGCGGAAGAGAGATGACTGCATTAATTGGACGTTGTTCAGACAGTCAAGGTTTATTTGTCTGGATCTGCAGAGATTCAAGGATCATACTCCTTTTTTTATTTCACCAAAAGGACCCAAGAAGGGGCAGGCAGCTTCCAAGGCTTCCATTGCCAATTGGGTCCGTCAATTGATCATTCAGGTCGTAGGCCTGAAACATAAAGCTCCTCCCTTTTTTAGGGTGAGAGCTCATTCTACCAGGGGTGTAGGAACCTCCTGGGCTTTTCGCCATCAGGTATCTGTGGCTCAGATTTGTAAGGCTGCTACCTGGTCTTCAGTGCATACATTCTCAAAATGTTATAAAGTTGATGTTCGAGCAGCCAAGGATTCGGCTTTCGGCCGCATTGTACTGCGGGCTGCTATATAAGTTCTGATGGCTATTGTTTGGCAGGGTGTCTCCCTCCCCTCAAGGCTATTGCTCTGGGACATCCCAGCAGATAATGAATATTAGCCTGACTCTGTGTCCCATGATGTATGAAAAAGAAAATAGGATTTTTTTCGTCATACTTACCTGTAAAATCCCTTTTGTTTGAGTACATCATGGGACACGGAGATCCCTCCCCTCTTTTTTGAGGATTCAATGCTTGCTACAGAACTGAAGTACTTCCTGTACGGGAGGGGGTTATATAGGGGATCACTTCCTGTCTAAAGACCTTTGGTCTACCAGTGTACATTCACCTGGAGATGGAGTATAACCCAGCAGGTATTGAATATTAGCCCATCATGTACTCAAAGAAAAGGATTTTACAGGTAAGTATGACAAAAAAAATCCTATTTTTCTGATTGGATGGCCAGGATCAATCAACCCACGTCCTCTTAGCTTAGGTAGTTCTTGACCCATCACTGAACAGTGAAGGGAATCTGCTTTCTCTTTTTATCGGCATGCTTCTTGTCAGCATGTGAACTGGTTGACTAATTTTGCTGTTTCCCACTAGGCCGCTGTAACTATGCAAAAAAAAGAAAACCCAACAAAACAAAAAAAAAAAAAAAAGCTATAAGGCTTCATGCACACTTGAGCTCAGAAACACTACTTTTACAGTCTGCCTCTAAATCCCCCTCCATGTTAACCTATGTGTCCATGCACACTATAGGCGTTTAGAGGCAGAAAAAATAAAACATCACTTGTGCCACCCTCAGGAGAGGAGCTTTTAAGCATAAAAAAACTCCTGACGCACTTAAATGAGGGTAAACTTGTGTAAATGCATCCAATCGTGTATTAACACTACCGGAGTAAATGAACATTCCGGCCAGTGAAATAAACGCCTAAGCGATTGACTTGCCTAAAGACGCCAAAATGTGGCTTAAGCCTAGTACACACGGGCTGAATGTCGGATGGCAAGGCGCGATTCAATAGAAGCCGGCCATTTGTCTGCCTTCTATCGAATGGGCATGACCGAAAAAGGTTTGCCGACTGGCTCCCGATCAGCGCTCTTAGGCAATGGATAAGATCACTGACTGCAGTGTTCTGGTGGGGGGTCATCCCCGTGTGAGAACACAACACCACAGCTGAGGAGATTGCTGTACTAACATTGAATAGTTAGTACAGCGGCTCCTTGTGAGCTGTCCGTTTTTTTTGTTTTTTTCACCCCTGCTGGGTTGAATGAAAAAAACTATTGGTGTTTACTAAGCTTTAGGAACAAATTTGCAGCTGCTCTTCTCCAGAAGAAATGCATTTAGAACATGTGGCCTCATTCTGTTTTTAGTGGTATAAAATATTGGTTTTCAATGCAGACACTCATAGAGAAATGACACTGTCAACTGTTATATGTAGTTGATGAACAATATCAGTTAGAATTTGGCCCCAGCTAATATGGGACATTTTTCTAATGCTGCCATTGCACAATCTGGAGTCAGACCAGTGGTATCCTGCCTTCTATATAGCAAACACAAACTTTTCACATAGGACTGACTTGGGTAAACAGTCGTTTTCTCAGCAGATGATTAGGCAAGTGGTGCTGTGTTTTGTTCCTCCAAGTGAAAAAGGTTAGAAAAGATAAAGGAGTTAGTCTATTTTTGCTGTGTGATCTAGTTATTATAGAGGAGGCGGCTGTAGGACCCTGTGGTGTATTTAATCTCCTTGCAGCAACTGTAGCTGTGCACCAGTAATGGGGCTACTTCATTCCCTTCAGTTATTTAACACTTTCAGTTCCTTCACTGCGTTATCCAGGAAGAAATGAATTCTCATAAAAAGAAAAACTATTTGAAAAATGAATTCAGTGCTGAAATTTTAACTTTGCATGATTTGGAGGAAAATGAAATCATGATTCTCACTTGCCTGATAATTTTTTACCAGATGCGGTTTCCCTTGAAGTAAATGTAGACCAAATAAATCCTGCATTGACACACGTTTAAAGTGATATTAAAAGCAATATTTTTTTTTTCTTTTTAAATAACAAAGAAGATTTCCCCCCTTAATTTTCTGGGGACAACCCAAAATGTGGGATTTTCTTTTACTTTCACGTTCAATAATAATGGTAAATAGGGTGGGGGAATCTCCTAACGGGGACACAGACAGCAATAAAAACTGAAAGGTGTTCTAATCCATCTCCACTTTAGTTAAAACTAAAAAAAAATGTTGCCTTTAGTTATACTTTTAATGTATATCTAAACTCGAGAACTAAAATGCCATAAGGACAGTTCGCCAGTCCTTAGATGTAGTGGATGCTGTAGTTTTCTTTTTTCAGGCTAAGAGTATTTTCTGCAAGGACAGATTATACCCATTTTATTCTGGTAGAGAATGAATGTCTTTAATTTCCTGTGTACTCAGCTGAACTCTCCAACAATGTTATCAACATACTAAGGTATCGTCTATGAAGTACAAACCTGTATCTTATGTAATGAAGAAGAATGGAAGGCGGGTGTTCTGTAGTCCTGACTTAGGGTAACAATGGTTGCTAGAGATACAGTACAATGAGTAAACATTGGTCGCCCTAGGACAGGAAGGGTGGTATTGGCAGCTTTGGAGCTCTGCATCGGTAAAGCAGATGTCTGCCAATTCCTACGAAAGTATGTGATAGCTTTCCATATTTTATTCTTTTAGCTGTACTTTCATTCAACATGATGTAGTGATATGGGTGTGCAAGAACTGCTGTGTATGTAAGCTTCCCTTCCATTGCATGAAAAGTAGGTAAACGTGTTAACTGGTTGTTTTGTTTCAGCATTTCCACAGTTTTTCACGTCTTCCCTGAATATTAGCTGCATACTCCCACTACCCCAAACAAATGCATTCCATTTTCTGAGCACCATTTTTTTTTAGCTTTGAGGCCTACACCTCTGTTTTTTTCTCATATTATACGATGGCTTGTATACTGTTGTTATGGCTTTGCAATAATTCGTCAACCACCTTACTGGCAACTGTCCCTTGTCAATGATTGGATTTTTCTGCTCTATTTGCAGTGTACTGTCCACGCCCCTGAAAATGTAATCATTCTGCTGTATTGTTTAAAAACCCTTCAATAAAAAAAAATATTAAAACAAATATAATCCTAACTGACAAGGTGACATTTGTGAGTATTATGGCGCGCAGGGACCACCTGATGATTTCAGTTCATTTTGATCCTTTGATTTTGTTTTGATTAGATGTGATGAATACTAAATCATATAATCACTATTTGAAATCTGTTCCCTTTGTGAAATCGTCTGCTTATGTGTGCCAACATTTCCAATGGCTAAGCATGGATCGAAATTTGGCCGGTTCAGCAGGGACCGGCTAAATTTCAATCAACGTAAAGGCAGGCTGATTGTATGTGATTGTGGGTACAACTAGCCTGTCGGATTTTTCTACATATGGTTACTGCCTGTGGTTATAGCTGCTAGCAGTAATCATTGTATTCTACCGGCCAGGAATGCTCAGAATGTGGCAGAATACAATAGCGCAGCCAGAGGCATTCCCCCATCAACACTAACCGTGTTGATGGGGGAATTGAGCGATTTTCTTTCCTTCCGCCTGTGGGAGAAGGAAAGAAAATCATACAGTGAGGGGAAAAAAGTTTTTGATCCCCTGCTAATTTTGTACGTTTACCCACTGACAAATGATCAGTCTATAATTTTAATGGTAGGTTTATTTTAACAGTGAGAGGCAGAATAACAACAAAAATATACAGAAAAACGTGTTTCAAAAATATTATAAATTGATTTGCATTTTAATGAGTGAAATAAGTATTTGATCCCCTATCAATCAGCAAGATTTCTCGCTCCCAGGTGTCTTCTATACAGGTAACAAGCTTAAAGGGAGTGCTCCTTATCTCAGCTTGTTACCTGTATAAAAGACACCTGTCCACAGAAGCAATCAATCAGATTCCAATCTCTCCACCATAGCAAAAACCAAAGAGCTGTCCAAGGATGTCAGAGACAAGATTATAGACCTACACAAGTCTGGAATGGGCTACAAGACCATCGCTAAGAAGCTTGGTGAGAGGGTGACAACAGTTGGTGCGATTATTCGCAAAAGGAAGAAACACAAAATAACTGTCAATCTCCCTCTGTCTCGGCTTCCATGCAAGATCTCACCTTGTGGAGTTTAAATAATCATGAGAATGGTGAGGAATCAGCCCAGAACTACATGGGAGAATCTTGTCTATGTCCTTAATCATTCTCTGCATTAAAGTAAAAAAACCCTTCGGTGTGTCTGGATCTCCAAGCACCCTCTTATACTTGCCTGATCTCATTCAAGCTCTGTACCTGAGAACAGCGGCTCTCTCCCTTCTCTGCCACTGGCTCCTGCTGCTGTCCTTCAAATTGTGGGGTGTTGGCATGCCCTAGCCACGCTGTCTGTGTCTATAGATTCAGGCAGCATATCTCGGAATCGAGCCTGCACGAGTGCCCTCATAGGAAGCCCACTTGCTCCAGTGAGATGTTTAGTGATGGCGTTTGAAATGCAGCTTGACTGTAACACCATAAACTCTCATGCTGGGCATTTATTACCTAAAGAACATTAATGGTGAAAATATGCTTAACCGGTTCCCGACCGGCTCACGCAGATGAACTGTGGCAGAATGGCTCTCCTGGGCAAAATCCCTTATGGGTACGTCCTTCCATTTAGCTGGCAGAGGGCGCGTGCCCACTGCACAGCTGGGGACCCGATGCGTGGGGCTCGCGGGCATGATCGCCGCCGGGCACGCGAGATCAGTTGCTTGAGTCCCAACACGGGGATTTGTGTGTGTAAACACACAAATCCCTGTTCTGTCAGGGCAGAGGAGACATATCGTTTGTTCCTAAGTACTATATGTCTCCTCCCTTAGTAAGTCACATCCCCATACAGTTAGAACACGCTAAGGGAACACACATTTGACCCCTTGATCGCCCCCTAGTGTTAACCCCCTTCCCTGCCAGTGACATTTACACAGTAATCAGTGTAATTTTTTAGCACTGATCGCTGTATAAATGTCAATGGTCCCAAAAATGTGGCAAGTATCTCATCTATCCGTCGCAGTACCGATAAAAATTGCAGATCACCGCCATTACTAGTAAAAAATAAATAAAAATGCCATAAATCTTTCCTATAGTTTTGTAGACACTATAACTTTTGCGTAAACCAATCAATATACGCTTATTGCGTTTTTTTAAAAAAAAAAAAAAAAATATGTAGAAGAATGTATATCAGCCTAACCTGCTGATAAACTTTTTTTTTTTATTTTGGGGATATTTATTATAGCAAAAAGTAAAAAATATTGTTTTTTCAAAATTGTCTTTTTTTTTTTTTTTTTTAATTTGTTTATAGCGCAAAAAATTAAAACCGCAGAGGTGATCAAATACCACCAAAAGAAAGCTCTATTTGTGTGATAAAAGGGCGCAAATTTAGTTTGGGTACAGCATTGCATGACTGCGCAATTGTCAGTTAAAGTAAAGCAGGGCCAAATTGTAAAAAGTGCTCTGGTCAGGAAGGGGGTAAAATCTTCCGGGGCTGAAGTGGTTAAAGCCAAGTTGAAGTCACAGAAGTAAATATGCGATCAGATAGACAATGATGATTATCCTATGTAATTGACACCAGAAAAATGGTAGTGTTGGTAATTTACACTGACCTGGTTTGAAACCCTCCATCCGCTCCTTCTCTGTGAGCCAAGTCTTTGTGAGGGATGAACTATGCAAGCTCAGTAGGTGGGCAGAAGGAAACAGAATTTCTGCAAAGAGAAAAGAATTTTAAAGCATTTCCACATAAAAATCAGTCACAGCTTTTAACTGGCAGGGGTACGTGACTATTTAAAGGGTAACTTTCCTGGGGGGGGGGGGGGGAAGATAGATATAGAAAAATATATATAGAGAGAGAGAGAGATATAGATATATAATGTATACAATTGCGAATCAAGTCCTATTGTAATTCAATGTGTTTAAAAATTACCTTAACACCCCCTTAAAAAGTAATTTCCTGTTTGTGTGATTAGCTTACTGACTTTCCCAGAAGTCTGCACTAAGATACAATTCAGGTTTTTGGCATCTACTGCAACTAAAATGTAATTTTGTGCTAGATACTCCCAAAATAAAATCATGTCTAATGGTATGCAGACTTTGCCACTTTCCTCATTAGGGCCCTGCAGGTGCAGCAGCTGTTTAATAATAAAAACATTCCCATACAGATTCACTTTGCACATGGACACAGACAAGCCGCTATTTCTTCAGAATAACAAAAGGAATCTAACAAAGTTTGTTAAAATACTTGCAATGTACATGGATCACCTGGGTGGGGGAATATTTTTTTTTTCTCAACGAAAGTGGAGTTACTCTTTAAGGATGAAACCTGGTGGGTCATAATTGGATGTTAACTCTAAATTGATTCTCTAAGGGTTTGTGTTTTTTTTTTTTTTTTTTTTTTTCCCAATAACAAACATGTCATACCTGCTGTGTGCAGTGGTTTTGCACCATCCTCCTTTTCTCAGGTATTCTGCTGGCGCTCCTGGCTTCTCCTCCTTGACCAGTGCCCCCATAGCAAGCCACTTGCTATGGGGACACTGGTGCATGCTCCCTCCCAAGCCCCACTCTGACACAGAGCCGCAGCTTGGCCCCACCCCCTGCTTCCTCTTCATTGGCTCACTGGCTGATTGACAGCAGTGGGAGCTAATGGCTCCTGCTGCTGTCTCAGCCAATGAGGAGAGAGAGACCTGAAATAGCCAAGGCTCCTATGCACACGCTGGATCAAGAGGGGACTCAGGTGAGTATTAGGAAGCACTGTGGGGGGGGGGGAGCAGTGCACAGAAGGTATTTTTTTTTTTTTACCATAGTGGATAGAATGCATGAAATAAACCTTTTGGGTCATAAAGGCATTTTTAAAAAAAATAAGAAATGTTACTTACCTGCTCTGTTTTGCTCAGAGCAGTCCCAGTCCTCCTCCTCAGGTCCCCCGCCAGCACTCCTGACACCTCCTTCCTGCCAAGTGCACAGAATACATGAAGGTTTAAAAAAGTAAACTTTTAGCCTTTACTACCACTTTAATCTTTAAAATCTCCAGATTGTATAGTAGAGCATGGTACTAAATAGCAGGTTTATCATAATCCCTGAAATGGGAATTCCATGTACTAGAACTACCAGTTAATTTACACAATAGCAAGTTAAGTAAACTTGTCATTTGTTATTTTGTTACTGTGGACTACATATTCTAAATTTTTGAAAATACTGTAGTTACCAGCAGGTGTAGCTGGAGCATTAGCTAAAGGAAGGGGCCATTGTTCAATGGAACCGCATTGTAACAAGCACTGTCAAGTAGAAGTAGGATGTTGATTGAGCCGGATTTATTTCCTCACTCTACTCTCAGAACTTGATTGCAGATGAAGGCAGGTGCAGACAACTGAATTTTGCACATCACCTGGAGATATCGAGAAAGAAGCTTCCGTTTCCGTCTGCTAGTTGTGATTGTGTAGGCTTAAATGTAAGCTCTGCGTCCCTGGAACATTTTGGGACAGATTGGTTTCTGCTGCTGTCCCTCATGATGAGAGCTGCCCATGGTCTCTCTGTAAAAAGCCAAATTGATTTATCTTGGAACAGCTCTAGAGTCCCCGTGTGCTGCTGATGTAATCTCTCTTAGCTCTGCTGTGGCCAGTGGCCAAGACCCAGCATTGAGCCTCTGTTGTGCTGCATGCATCTGATTGGCTGGCAGAGGTGGCAAGGAGCCAGGGTCCTAATCAGAAGGGAAGTGGAAGACAACAATAACAAAGGGGACAGCTTCTCCCGAGCCCCACGTGGAATGCCTACTTTTGTTTGGTTTTTACCCTTTGTGTGACAGTTAATGCTCAGTAAAGGTAAGGAGAGGCCAGCACAACAGACTTGTTTATTAACTTGATGTCTTCTGTCATCCTAGTGATGTAGCTTGTTCAAACAAGGCAGTACAGAAAGTTATGAATATGTGCAAAGTTCTGTAAGCCATAGCAGTCCAAGTTCAGTTCCATAGTTATCTCTAATCGACTGCTTTGTTGTAATCCTCATTGCTATTTTGACTGTTTTCTCAAATAGGACACTATGTCCTGGAATATATTCAGAACAGTTCTGGTGTATGTTTTGTTAGTGATGGGGTCAGAGTGGATCTACAAACTCTTTTCTTCGCTTCAGCACCGATTCACAGCATCAACTACGCTGATCACACGGCCAATGGTTTGTGTTGGGAGTACAGAGTTACAAAACCAAAGTGTTGAATTTTTAATTTCTTTTTGTTAGAACTTTCTTAAAATGTAACAAGTGACATATCGATAAGTTCTGTTCACCACAATGGTGTTGGGATGAGGTGGTTTCTGTTACAACCCACTTCACTAAGAAAATGTACTGCATGCAGTATTTTTTTTTTCAGTTCAGACCACCACGATGTTGTGACATAAACTTATGCCATAGAAAATGAGGCAAATTGCTTTGTCTTTGCGTTGGGACTGTGTTGGGCAACCACTTTAAATACCTAATTTGAAGAAACATATTCTGGACTTTCTTCAGCAAATGGTCAAGTGCTAAACATACACTATATTGCCAAAAAGTATTGGGACACCTGCCTTTACACGCACTCTAACTTTAATGGCATCCCAGTCTTATTTCATAGGGTTCAATATTGAGTTGGCCCACCCTTTGCAGCTATAACAACTTCAACTCTTCTAGGAAGGCTGTCCACAAGGTTTAGGTGTATGTCTATGGGAATGTTTAACTGTTGTTCCAGAAGCGCATTTGTGAGGTCAGGCACTGATGTGGGATGAGAAGGCCTGGCTCACAGTCTCTACACTAATTCATCCCAAAGGTGTTCTATTGGGTTGAGGTCAGAACTCTGTGCAGGCCAGTCAAGTTCCTCTACCTCAATCTCGCTCATCCATGTTTTTATGGACCTTGCTTTGTGCACTGGTGTGCAGTCATGTTGGAATAGGAAAGGGCCATCCCCAAACTGTACCCACAAAGTTGGGAGCATGAAATTATCCAAAATGTCTTGGTATGTTGACACCTTACGTTCTCTTCACTGGAACTAAGCCCAAGTTCACATTGGGCGTCATTTGACATGTCAAATTGCATGCCAAATCACACCGATCCCAAAAGTTGTTCCTGTACCACTTTTGGTGACTTCTGGGCCGATTTGAATAGACATCTGTGCATGAACCTGCAAAGATGTCTGTCAAATCCCCCCCGAAGTTGGACTGCATTGCCAGTTTAAAATCGTGCGAGTTCAGATGAAGTGTGAACATAGGCTTAGGGGAAGCCCAACCCCTGAAAAACAACCCCACACCATAATCCCCCCCCCCCCCCCCTCCACCAAATGATTTGAACCAGTGCACAAAGGAAGGTCCATAAAGACATGTTTTGCAAACTTTGTTTCTTTCCCACTTTTGACTTTCATTAAGATTTTCTAAAAGCTGAAAGGAAATGTTAGCAGCAAAATAGTGCAGCATTCAGCAATGAGTTAATAGATCTTTATCAGTAGGGTCCACAGTTCAAGGTTTAGTATCTGAAATGTTTGAAGAGGTCTTGTTTGAAATGTTGTGACTTTTACTTTACCATTACAGCTTGCCAAATACCTGTAGTGTGTCTTGATGTACAGCTCACACTTAGAGGTGAAGGAAGGGTTTAAACAAACTAACAAAAAAAAAAAAAACCCATATTAATCATCAAAGTTCACCTTTGGTAACATGTTACCTGCTACACCTGTATTTAGGGTATACCATGTTACCAAAGAGCACCTGCCTGCGCCCCTCTGATCCCCTGCTTTGACAGCGGGCGGGGGGATCTTCTCCCCACACACACTGGAAAAATTTAAAAAGAGAACGGCTCCCCTCACACGGCATCATTTATTCACAGCAATCTGTAAATGAATGAACTACAACTACCATCTGCCACTGGCAGACTACTTGTCGCTCTCAATGAACTGCAAGGGCATTGTTGAGCGCTCTTGTAGTACATTGATTTTCCTGCTCTCCAGTAGCTGTCTGTCTGTACAGGAGGTACTGGCAGACAGCTATACTGAGAGTCTGCAGGAGCCTGACTCTTCATTGCAATGCATTGCAGGCTTCAAAAAGAAAAAAAGTTTCTTACATGCAAAAATATGTTCCTTTTATTATTACCCACCCTAACGCTGAATCTGCTGCTGCCACTGGTTGTGTGCATTTTGATGATCTGCACTGTCTGATGAAACCAGAGCACTGTTTTTTAGCTGTCCTTAGTGTGTGTGTGTGTGTGTGTGTGTGTGTGTATGAGTGTGTATATGTGTGTGTATGAGTGTGTATATGTGTGTGTGTATATATATATTTTTAGCCTGGTCTATAGAACATATCTGTATGCTACAAGGTCCTCTATTAAACTCTTATGCACTAAATGCTCAGGGGGAGAGACTTATATCTGCATTTTCTGTATCCTGAAAAACATCATAATTGTCTCCATTGCTAGGTTACAGCAGATGTGGTACATCCTGGATCTTGTACACAAATTAGTTGGGAATGTTGCCTCCCTTGCCACACTGAATCCCCTAGTATTTTGTGGAACACATGGGGAAATCGCCAGCTAATTGTCCTGGCTATTTAAAATCCAGCAGGAATTCTGAGGAAATGGAGGGAGCCTCATGACAATAAAGCTTTCATTAACAAATATGCATTATTTTTTTTTTTAAATGGTGTAATATTCCAAAAGTGAAAGTATAAAACTCTGCTTGGATAGCACAGCTTTTAATGCCATTTTACGAATTGGGATTTTAGTTTACTGTGAAAAATGTGAATCATGATAGTGTCACAAGAGTGCTTACTGATCACATGTCCTCTTTAGGATATGTGTGATTTTATAATAAAACTGCAATAATCACTTTTGGGTTTTACAAACGAGCAGTTGAGTTTTATCTGTGCAGTTTTAGTATCAGAATTGCTTCATGCTTGCAGTCGACAAAAACTTTTTAAAAGTGGATGTAAACCCGAAAATGTATTTTTTTTTATATATCATACTGTAGAGTATAAGATTTCCTATCATTTGAGCCCAGTCTTGCCACACATAGTTAATCCATCTCTGAGCAATCCTCTTTTATTGTTCAGTGAGAAAAATCTTGACAAACTGAGAAAAACTTGTCAAATCCTCCCCCTTGCTGTGAGTGACAGGTGATTTACATCTCATGCACTAGCCTAAGACACAGGCATTATTTTTTAGTTCCCTCCCCCACTCCTTTCTTCAGCAGCTCTGCAAGGATTGGCTGTTCCACACCTCAGCATGATTTGGCATGCTGAAGTCATGTGGTTACTTTCCTGTCTTTTCACTGGATGTTAGAAATCATAGCAGAAGTTCAGCAGAAGTTTAGCAGAAGTTCAGTGTTAGAAATACACAGGAGAAATGCATATTGACAAGGGGAGTGTAGAGGTGGGCGGGGAGTCTACTGACATCACGACTCCACCCACCGAGCTCCAGACAACAGACCCACCCACAGAATATGCAGTTTTTCGGGTCTAATAACAGACAGGGGGGACATTTTGACAGGTAAAGATACATGCAGGAGGCATGTATATCCTTATAGATAACCCCTCTGGCAGTAGTTTAGAAAGGATGACATTGGGTTTACATCCACTTTAAACAGTGCCTGTGCATTACCACTTGCGTTTCCATTCTTGCATACTTTTGGGGAGGGGTTGGGGTTATCCCATTCTTCTACTGGGCCCCCTGTGCATGTCAGTGCATCTGATTATTTAATGTACCACAACACAGAGATGTGAATACATGTGCAGCTTTGTTTGCTGCATTGGCCAAAAAAAAAATTTGTTGCAATTTTAGTGTGTTGAACTTAATTGAAGTGTAATGTAATGTCACCAAAGGCCAGTAAGTGTGTGAAGACTACACAATTTCTACCCCTCTCCCCTTCTTCAGCACATACAGAGTGGGAGTTGTACACATTCCTGATCACTCTACTTGAGAAGAGTTTCTGTGCACTTTACAGTGCGGTCACCTCACTGGATTTCTGGCAGGATCAGTAGGTTATATTTTATACTTGTCAAAAGTAAATTTTTAAAGAGTGCTTTTAATGGTTTATTTAACAGACAAACTGGGAGCAAATATAATGTCGCATTTTAGATTTTACATGTAATTTAAGGACTCAAGGAAACTGTCTGGGCTGACCTCCATTACAAGTTGTGTTTATGCACATGCATAGGTGTGAACTGGTCCTTTTTTTTGCTAGGATGCGTTGAAAGATTATTTTGCAGAGAAAAGAAAAACTGGATTAGAGTTCTCAGAGGTCTGCAGTGTATTGTGATTTAAATCCTGACACAATGCTGGGAATGTGGTGCTATTAAAAAAAATTTGGTTAATTTGAGTTGGCTCAGTTCCTTCTCATTTGAGACTCGTGATATTCAATTAGTAGTAAAGCATAATTTTTCTCGTTTGAGGGACACTGGATTCAGAGATAGTTGGGTTATGCTGCCATCCACAGGAGAATTTGTATACTGCCAATTGAAAGTGACCAGCCTGGTGTAGCTCCTCACACTCCCAGCATGAGATTTTTGTTAGTGTCCTAGGAGGATGGATGCCATTTGTCTACTGGGAGAAGTTTAACCAGCTTCCTTTTTTTTTTTTGAATTCCTATTGAATCAATACTTCTGTAAATGCCGCTTAAAGCGGGGTTCCACCCAAATTTTGAACAATATCTGTATGTATTCTCTTCCTTGCCTAGATGCTGACATGCCGTTTAAAAAAAATTTAATCGCCTTAATTACCTTTTTTATTTTTCTATTCTTCTTTGCACTTCCTGGTTCTCCTCCCGTGGGAGTAGGCGTGTTTCTAGCCTCTCCCAGACTCCGCACAGTCTCCTGGGAGCTAGTCTCAGGCTTCCCAGGATGCCACTGAGCATGTGCGGGAACGAGCAGTGAATGCTGGGAGCACAGCATTCACCACATCCAGGAAATAAATGCTTGTGGGCTTTAAATGCCCACAATGAAGATGGAAACCGCCTGCAGTGAATAATATAAGTTATTCTTTCCGACGAAATCTGACACAGGCGGACATATTACACACAATATGTGAGTATAATGCTGAGAAGAAAAGTTTGTGAATGAACTCAAAAAAAAAAAAAAACAATAGATAGGTGGACCCCCGCTTTAACATCCAGATTGGCATATCCTCAGCATTATATTTGGTGGACATACTGAGACCCCTCTAGACTGGCCAATTGTGAGGCCTACCTAAAATGTGATCATCTGGCACTGGGCTCCAAATTTTGGCAGTTTCTAGACCTTTTTGTACAGTTTTAGCAGCAGAGCTCTTTCCAGATTCAGGGCTATGGCACAGATTCTGGTGTTGTGAGTAGGCCCTGTGATATGCCTTGTTGGATCTTTTGGGAGCCATTATAATACCCATCGTTACTTTTCTTTGTTCCTCAACATGTTAACCTTTTACAAAGTGCTGTGTCAGTAGGTTGATGCACACTCTGCACTCTCGCTTCTGCTATTCAATGTGGGGTTGCACCTTCCTGCTGTTACTCTCTATCTAAAGAGACGCAAAGTTCCACCTCTGTTAGTCTTTGCTACTGCCTACAAACGTCCTGTATAGAGAATTGGAAGCTCCAAATAAAACTGTTTACATTTCCTATATTTTTAGCTTTTCCCACTAAGATATTCTTGTTTTCTGCCACCATTCGGTCCCTGCACCACCATGTTTGTGACATTGAAAGGCCCACTGGCTCCTCTGGGTTCAGCCAGCTTGCCTCCTGATGACGTGGCCCTGGGCACCCCCCCCCCCCCCCTCATTTGTGAATGAAGGGCTATGCCTCATGGGATATGTGACATGCATATCCCAGGAGGCACAGTGAGCATTGTGCGTGTCATTCACCTCAAAAAAGGTGAAAAAAACATTCTATTCAAGTAGAGGACGGGTGCATTGGAGGGAAGTTTATTCTGAGGGCGACGTTCCACTTGATTCCAAAACTTTGTTTTCTCTGTGTCAGGCCCTGCATTGCAGCCTGCCTTGGTCATGAGGTTGGTTCGTCAAACATTATGGAAATTGGCTAGATTAATTGGGCCCTTTGGTGTTTTTTGTTGTGTTCTCCTCCAGTCGGTTGGACTGCTTTTTTGAATGTCCCAGTTGTCATTGAATCCTGTGTTTTAATAAACCATAAATAAAATAGGATTTTGGTACTTGGTGTAAAATAATTTTCTTGCCATTCACAAAGACTCTGGCACATGGTCTTGCTTTTGGTACTTGTTAGAAGAGCTGAGGTATGATCAGAGTTGGTCTCCCAGTTTGGTCCCCAGTATAAGCGTTTGAGTATCCCTGAGCTACTGTGAGCATTACATCAAATGTAGGAGCAGTAGACATTTTTAGTTGTAGCTGTTTTGACTGACTCCTTTAAATGTCCAGCTGGCTGAATTCATTAATTCTACACCCCTGAGCATATCTCACTGCAGCCTGCTGTGTGTTTTAGGCTTTTTTTCCTCTTTTCCTGCAGCAGTTATTTTCCATTACAGAACCAAGTCTGAAGTTAACCGTGTATGCACGTATCCACCATACCATGTACCCCGCAAGCCCTGCTAATTCATGCCTGGCACACACCTGGTCATAATCGCTTTTGTGGAATGAGCAGCTTTCCCAAATGTCTCTGCTCTGAAGACTGTCCAAGCAATGAAATATCCAATTAATTTCCATCTAGCACATAAAATAACCTATTCTCTTTGAGGCCTGTCGATTTATCTTGTTCTGTAAAATGATTGTTTATTTTTTCCTCACGATGTGCCATTCTCGATGGGTAATCTTGTCTTGGCTCCAGTGAAGCAAGTCGTGTCCCAGGCTGGTGTGGTGACAGTGACAAACCATATCTGACAGCTTGATAAACTGGCAGTGGAGAAGGCAGGGTTATCAAGCAAACCTTTTTCTTCTTAATTGAACACTGCAAAGAAATGCTGATTAATGATACAATTTCTCACTAAAAGAATTTTAATAAGCATACTTTTATTATTTTTTTTATTTCCCTCTCAGTTGTTAGCCAATACTTTTTACATTTTTTCATTTAAATGTGAAATATTAGACATATTTAAAGTAGAGCTTTTAGTTTTGCAGCTTAGTACATACTGAAACATAGAAATGTTACCTTTTGGTTCCAGACCATTTTCCGGTGGCAATCAGGCAACACCCACTGATAGAACCAACATTACATTGCTTCGGGAAGCTGTGCGCCCAAGCTGCCTTATCTTCCACACCAGGACCCCTAACTCCGATAAAATCAAATCCTGACTTTCCCCTAGAGATGTCCTGCCATTTTCTTTCAGATATCTGGCCTTCAGACCAAATCCGAATTCATCAATTCTTTCACAATGGGAATCTTCTCTCTGCCTCGCGCCTTGCCGATATGACGGCTAAACCTCCCATCCCTCCTTGGACATACTTAATGATTTCTCACTACAAAAAAACTGTAGACAAGAACTTGTACTGCTCTAGACAACTAACCCTTATAGCTACCACACACAATCTCCTCTTTAAAGACATTAGCCCTAGGGAAAACAGTGCCTGTACACGCTGGGAGGAGGATCTTTCCTTTTTGCTTTCAGGTGAGAAATGGGAACAAATCTTCCTAAATATGCATAAAGGTTCAATGAACTTTACTATGCAAGAAGATGGATATAAACTCCAATCTAGGTGGTACCGCACACCAACCCTCCTAAACAAAATTTACCTGTCCATTCCAGATACATGTTGGAGATACCAAAAAGAAAAGGGTACCTTATTACACATTTGGTGGACATGCACCCGACTTCAAGCATTTTGGAGGGAAGTGTGCCGTATCACCTCCCAAGTAACTTCATTTGAACTAAATCTTTCCCCGGATCAATTCCTCCTCCACAACTCTCCCATGATAGCTCCTACCACAAATCCCTCACAATGCATATGATAAACGCGGCAAAACAATGTATCCCCCCTACTCTGGGGTTCCTGCCAAATACCCACAATCAAAGAATGGTTTTGCAGAATACGTAAATGGAAGAGCTGATTCATATATCTCGGGATACTCCATCAACATTCTACAAAAAATGGGCACGCTGGATACTTCCGGTCAACACCAGCATACTCAAACACAGTTAATTCAATGGTATAAAGTGACGACAATCACCATGATAAATCCCAAACATTCTCCCTCAAGAGAAAAGGGCTCAGTGACAAAACATGAACAACCCAATGCGCAATTTATCTGAGGCCCCCCGGTCAAGCTACTCCTAGTCGCTCCCCTCAAGACACTTTGAATTATAAACAGACACCCCTCCCTCTCCTGCACACCGGAGGGGGTGGTCATTGACCGACCCCCCTCTCCATTCCCCTTCTCTACTCTTTTGTCTATCTCTCCTTTTCTACTCTCCCCCCCCCCTTTTTGTGTTTTGCCACACCCTCCCCCACTTCCCTCATCACTCCCTCCTTCTCCTTGCCAATCCCCCTTGTCCCCATATTATCATACGATCCCCAACCCAAGCATCTACAGATTCTCTGCATGGCTTCAATGTACTTCATAAATTCCCTGGCTGTGCTTGCTCACGACCGCACATGAACTTATAGTACAACAAAACAACGCACCTCTCGCTACTAAACCGCTTAACCACCTCAAGATAAGGTGACTGAGGGCCTATTTTTTTGTACTTGAAATATCCTTACATTCCCTCGAACAGTCCTAGAAACCTGACAGTAGTCACACACCATAAACACCCCACGGTCATCGCATGATCAAATAACGCAAACCATACCGCAGGGAACAAACAGCCAAGACACATCCCGTACAGGTTTTTGTTGAAGTGATAAAAATTAGTTCTTGTAATATCTTTCTATTCCAAGTGAGTGTGGGTGCGTGTCTACAATTGTCCCTATCCCTACACATTATGTCTCATTAAGATGCTCATCTATTATGATTATTTATTTAAGGTACCCATATAGCACCGTCAATTTACGCAGCGCTCCACACATCCATCCGTCTCTACCCTCAAGGAGCCAACAATCCAAGGTCCCCAACTCCAATTCATATGCTAGGGACAACTTTTTTTTGGACAGAAGCCAATTAACCTACCAGCATGTCTCTGGTGTGTGGGAGGAAACCGGAGTACCCGGAGGAAGCCCACGCAGGCACAGGGAGAACATGCAAGCTCCAGACAGGTAGTGTCGTGGTTGGGATTCAAACCAGTGACCTTTTTTACTGCTAGGCAAGGGTGCTACCCACTACACCACTGTGCTGCCTTTACCAACTATGTAAATCACCATTTATATATAACAGTTATCTGAGAATGCTGTAAACGTTTACTTTTTCTCAAATAAAAAAACTTTTTCAAAAAAAAAGAAAAAGAAATGGTACCTTTTTGTTTACCTACCAAAAGATGTGTATTGTACATAGTCTTGTGACCCATTCACTTTGGTTGTGTAATATCAGGAGAGTCACAGCTTGTTTCACTGCCTCATGTTTTGCTTGCTCCCTGTACTATTAGACCCCATTCACACAGGGGCAACACGACTTGCAGGTCGCCTCACCAAGGCCTGCACACGACTGCCCGGGCGACTTGCAAAACGACTTCTGTATAGAAGTCTATGCAAGTCGCCCCAAGTCGCCCCCGAAGTAGTACAGGAACCTTTTTCTAAGTCGGAGTGACTTGCGTCGCTCCCCTTAGAACGGTTCCATAGCACAGAACGGGAGGCGACTTGTCAGGCGACTAGGTCGCCTGACAAGTCGTCCCTGTGTGAATGGGGTCTTAGGCTTCATGTACACGGGACGTTGTTCAACCTCTCCTGAACGATTCAACTTGACAGCTAGAAACCTGCGTCTAAAAACGGCCGTTTAGCCGCGTTTCCAAAAAAAAAAGTATATACATATTTTTCAAAATAGCCAAAAATGAAAAACGCCTGTAAACCAATTGCGGCTAAACGCGAGTTACCGCGTTTAGAATCGTTTGGCGCTTGGAATGCCTCTAAACTCAGCGTCTGAACTCATTTTTTTGCTTTCCAAAAAAAGCCTCTAAACTCAACTGCCTAGCAGCGACTATAAATGACCCTGTGTACATGTACTGATAAGATAACATAGAGGAGAACTCAGGGGCAGCTGAAAAAAATGCCCAACTGCTCCGAAACGTCCGTTTACCAGCAGCAGTGTACATGAGGCGGCTTCGTGTACACTGCTGCTGGTAAACGGACATTTAGGAGCAGTTGGGTGTTTTTTTTCAGCTGCCCTTAAACTCTCCTCTGTTATCTTATCAGTACGTGTACACAGGGTCATTTATAGTCCTTTCTAGGCAGTTGAGTTTGGAAGCAATTTTTGGAAAGCAAAAATATGTGTTCAAGACGGATGTTCAGAGGTATTTGAAACGCCAAAAGTAACAGCTTGTAAACGCGGTAACTCACGTTTAGCCTTGTTTCGTTTACTGCCGTTTTTAATTGAGATACGTTTTTGACTACTTAAAAAAAAAACAAAAAAAAAAACCCGCTTGTAAGCGCAAACGTGGCATGTAAACACGGCTAAACAGACATTTTTAAACGTTGGTTACCATCTGTCAAGTTAAATCGTTCAGAAGAGGTTTTAAAACGTGCCGTGTACATTACCCTTAGAGCCCTTGCACACTGGGGCGGGGGGCGGCGTCGGCGGTAAAACGCCGCTATTAGCGGCGTTTTACCGTCGGTATTCGGCCGCTAGCGGGGCGGTTAAATACCACCGCAAAGCGCCTCTGCAGAGGCGCATTGCCGGCGGTATAGCCGCGCCGTCCCATTGATTTCAATGGGCAGTAGCGGTAAAGGAGCGGTATACACACCGCTCCTTCACCGCTCCGAAGATGCGGCTGGCAGGACTTTTTTTACCGTCCTGCCAGCGCATCGCTCCAGTGTGCAAGCCCTCGGGGCTTTCACACTGGAATGCAAGGAGCGGCACTTTCTGGGCGGTTTGCAGGCGCTATTATTAGCGCAATAGCGACTGCAAACCGCCCCAGTGTGCAAGGGCTCTTACTGAACATCACCCGCTGAGCTTCCATCAATTTATCATTTTGTGTCTCCTAATCAGTTTATAAAAATAAAGAAATATGTGCCTACGTATAGAAAAAAAAAATCTGATAAAAACGTGTGTGTGTGTGATAATTATAATGTAATTCGTTCACATTTACGTCACCGTGTCAGAAGATGAGAAGTTGCCTAATGATTGTATTGCAGCATCCTGCTTTATCACCTACAAAGGATATACGTAGGATGTGGTTTTTATCTTGCAAGCAGTACCCTTTGGCAAGGTGTTGTCAGTCCCTTCTTCCTCATGTATTCAAGTGGAACTTCACTGAACATTAACTAACTATTTTTAGTCCTTATGCTGGTAGCATTAGTAAATGGATAGGAAAGGATATCATATTTTGCTTGTGTTAAAATTCGTTTTTTCATTTCTTCAGTTGCTTGTCATACAACCCAGGCATCTTCAGGAGGGGTTTTGTAAGCTACACACACCCTCCTATCTGCATGCCTGAGCTAAGGGCAGATGGATTACAGGAAGTAAATGCTACATGGATCATCTGCCCTTACACAAGATGGCCATGGCTGCCAGAAATGCTAGGGTGGTGTTTTTAACCACTTCCCGCCCGCCCTATAGCGGATTGACGTCCGGGAAGTGGTTCTGTTATCCTGACTGGGCGTCATATGACGTCCTTCAGGATAACATGCCGCAGCGCGCCCCCGGGGGCGCGCATCGCGGCGATCGGTGGAGCGGTCTGTCAGTCTGACACACCGCTACACTGATCTTGGTAAAAAGCCTCCGGCGGAGGCTCTTTACCACGTGATCAGCCGTGTCCAATCACGGCTGATCACGCTGTCAATAGGAAGAGCCGTTGATCGGCTCTTCCTCACTCGCGTCTGACAGACGCAAGTAGAGGATAGGCGATCGGCGGCTCTCCTGGCAGGGGGGGGTCTGCGCTGATTGGTTATCAGCGCAGCCCCCCCCGCAGATCACCCCACTGGACTACCAGGGATGCCACTAGGACCACCAGGGAAGGGGCAACGTGGATGGCCAGGTATGTACCCCATGGCCATCCACATGTGCCCAATCTGTGCCAATCAGTGCCCACAAATGGGCACTGATTGGCACTATTATGCCAATGATATGCCCAGCAATGCTATATCTGTGCCACCTGTCATTGCCCATCTGTGCCACCTGTCACTGCCCATCGGTGCCACCCATCAGTGCCCACCTATCAGTGCCCATCAGTGCCACACATAAGTACCCATCAGTGCCACCCATATATACCAATCAATGCCACCTACGAGTGCCCATCAGTGCCACCTATGTGTGCCCATCGGTGCCACCTATGAGTACCCATCAGTGCCGCATACCAGTGCCGCCTATCGGTGCCCATCATCAGTGCCCGTTAGTGCCACCTCATCGGTGCCACCTCATTGGTGCCCATCAGTGCCGCCATATCAGTGCTCATCAGTGCAGCTATTTTAGTGCCCATTATTGAAGGAGAAAGCGTACTTATTTACAAAAAAATTTAACAGAAACAAAGAAAAACTTGTTTTTTTTCGAAATTTTCGATCTTTTTTTATTTGTTGCGCAAAAAATAAAAAACGCAGAGGTGATCAAATACCACCAAAAGAAAGCTCTATTTGTGGGAACAAAATGATAAAAAAATTGTTTGGGTACAGTGTAGCATGACCGCGCAATTGTCATTCAAATTGCAACAGCGCTGAAAGGTGAAAATTGGGCTGGGCGGGAAGGTGTCTAAGTGCCTGGTATTGAAGTGGTTAAAAGAGATTGCTAAAAAAAAAAAAAAAAAGAATGGAGACATGGCTCAAAGGGGGAGTTTTCTTTGAATATTAAAAATAAATTGAATAGCATTTTTAGTTTGTGATGCTCAAATGCAGTGTAGTTCCACTTGAAGCCCTGGTGTCTGATCATTGGAGAGCAGGCTGAGTTCCCAGCACAGCTAGAGAACTGACCACAGTGTGTTCTCTTGCTTAGTGTGGTCCGTTTTTAACCAGTTCCTGCCCACGCTGTAGCCGAAAGACGCCTTACTGTGTCGGGAGGGCGTCCATGGACGTCCTCTCAGGAACATGCTTCCTGCGCACACGCTTAGGAAGCAATATGATCACGCAATGTGATGATCATTAAGACACCACACATCTATATACTTGTCTATGGACTTTTAAATTACAAATTTTTGCCCTTCGTGCCTGGTAGAGCTGCACGATTCTGGCTAAAATGAGAATCACGATTTTTTTGCTTAGAGGATAGATCACGGTTCTCTCACGATTCTCGCGGCGTAACATCTTTCACATTAAAACAAAAAAATTGTGCTAACTTTACTGTTTCGTTTTTTTTTATTTATTGAAGTGTATTTGTTCCCAAAAAATTGCATTTGAAAGACCGCTGGGCAAATACAGTGTGACATAAAATATTGCGGCAATTGCCATTTTATTCCCTGGGGTCTCTGCTAAAAAAAAAAAAATATATATATATATATATATATATATATTCTCTAATGTTTGGAGGTTCCAAGTAATTTTTTTTGCAAAAAATATTGAATTTAACTTAAGAAAGAAGTGTCAGAAAAAGATTTAGACTTTAAGTAGTTAAACTTCCTGCATTTGCATGTTGTTTAAAGCTTGGCAGATTGCCCAGGTTATTTGTTTACACAGAGAAGTTTATCCCTTTGATCTAAGAAGGAAGTTAGATACAATGTTTCAAGTTCTAAACTTGGCAGACTGCCTGGATGTTTTCTTTTGACAGCTGAGTGAACAGATAATCTCTCCACTTGTTTATATGAAAGAATCAGCAAACTCAGCAGGAGAGATCGTCAGGGGAGGTGAATCGAGATCACGATTTTTTAACGATTAATTGTGCAGCTCTAGTGCCTGGTAATCACAATACAGTTGTGCCTTTGGCTTTTTACTTTATAAAACTTTTTAATAACTTTGTAATTCAAATTATTTTTCTCTTATATGTATTTAATGTCTTGGTGTTACAATTAGAGTCCCATGTTTGCTTTCCTCTGTCCATCCCCTCTTTTTTGGATGATGGTGGGGTTTTCTATAATATTGTTGTAGCAAGGTCCCAGGCCTCCGTCAGTCTCCACCACGAACCTCCAAGAACCATGATCTGCTGACATCCTTCCATATAGAGTGGGTTGTAAGGCATAGTGGGTGTAGTGTAAAGTAGATTCTTGGGTGCCAGACACCTCTTAAATGCAAATATTTTATTTCTCTTGAACAGAACTTTGGGAGAGAGGGTTAGGGCCAGGACACCCTTAGGCAGTTGAAATGTTAATTTCTTTTGTTCATTGACAGACACAGCGATCCATTTTTTAGAAACATAGGGTTATATCGCCCCCTACAGGAGTAGGACAGTAGGCAAAAAAAAGACTTGGCTACGCCTATGGGCAGTCCTAGGTGATATACACCCCCCCCCCCTACTAATAGGCCTTCAGTTTTTTTCCGCCTAGTCAGGAGTAAGGGCATAGTTCCCTGCTGGGATCTCTGGTCCTGGCAATTTTTTGTTTTTTGCTTTTAAAACTACTTTTTTCTCTTGGATTTTTTTTCATGTGAGATCTACAATCAACTGCCAGACTGGGTGACGGGCTGGACACTAAGATCCCGCGGTCTCCCCAGTCTGGCCAGCGAGCGCGTGCAGACAGCAGCTACATGCTAGGTCGGTCGTGACAGCCCCACTGGACGTGGCCTGGTCCTGTGAGGTCGCATACTACCCGGTCTTGGCCTGTGTCGCAGAGTTCCTCATGGCCAACAGCCCCCCCCACTTCGGCGGCAAGGAGGATCTGTCTGGGAGCGTTACCCGCGCACTTCGCTAGAGCAGTAAGGGGCCCCCTTCTCTCCTCTCCTTCCCTGGAGTGATGTGGGGCATGGGTACTCCCTGGGGTGGTTAGTCCCTCTGGGGTATTCCTCCACACCCCCCCTTCCCCAGGTGAGGCCCAGGTTTCTGGCCTAGGTGCTTCGAACACTCTGTCCACTCCCCTACCCCCCTCCAGGGTTGTCACTATGGGGGGAGTACACCTTAGCCTGCTGGATGGTTAAGCGGGTGACCAGGCATCCGTGGATCCGCACCCCCTGCAGCGGCCCTTTACTAACTTAGGCCGCGGCTTTGCAGCCTACCGAACAGGTGATGTGTGGGCGGCGGAGTCTTCCGCTTTTCATTGCGGGAGTCCGCCCCTCCTTCCTCGGCTCTGCCTGGTCCGGTCCCCCCTCGGGCCTGTGCAAGGGCTGCGGCTTTTGTCGCCTACCACCTGAGTGAGGTGTGGGGCGGCCCTAGAGCAGGCGGCGGAGACTGCTGCTTTCCATTGAGAGCATACGCCCTCCTTCCTCGGCTCTGCTTGGTCCGACCCCCCCTGCGGACCTGTGCACATGCGGTCGAAAATTTACGCGGACGCCTTCTTCCAGAGGGACGGCTATGAGGGCGACCCCCTGTTCGGGGGTCATTTAAGTGGGCCCTCCGTAGGCACCCCCTGTGCTGGGCCTTAGTGGATGCCCCCTGTGAGGGGCCTTTGCCAGTGCCCCCTGTGAAGGGTCCATTGGTGCCCCTTGTGAGGGGCATCCGTAGGCGCCCCCTGTGCGGGGCTTCCGTAGGCGCACTTGTTCGCGGTCCAGTGTTGCCCCCAGTGCAGGGTTTATGTAGGCTTGGTTCTCCTTGGGGCTGTGCAAGCCCTGTTGCTTCAGGGTGTGCTTGTCCCGCTTCCAGTGGGTACAGAGAGTCAGAATAGAGTCCATCCTCACGGTGGTGGCGTCACTTCATCATGGGGACTTTCTGGCTTCTGTCGACATCACAGATGCTTTTTTTTACACTCCAATATGTGCCCGACACCAACACTTCATCCTTTTTACTGTGGGAGAAGAGCATTATCGGCTTGCGGTGTTGACCTTTGGCCTTGCCTCCACTCCTCGCGTATTCACAAAGGTGTTGGCCCCAGTTCTGGCGTTGTTACATCAGTGGGGGGTTGCGGTCCTGGGCTGCCTGGACGACTTTCTTCTGTGAGCAGAGTCTTCGATTACCCTGATGGGGACCTAGCTCGCTATACAGACCACAGATTTCAGTTGGCTTCTATACTATCTGAAGTCTGCTCCGGCTCCTTCCAGAAAAATGAATTATCTGGGCCTGACTCTTGTTTCATCTCTAGCAAGAGTGTTTCTTCCTCTGGACAAACTCCAGAAGTTGCATGCTGCGCTTCAACTACTGTTGTTTCGCAGGGGGGAGGTCCTGCATGTGGGTGTTGGGCCTGATCGTATCTACCTTCGAGGCGGTTCCAAGTGCACAGTTCCATACGAGCTCCCTTTAAGTGAGATCCCGGCGTAAAGTGCCCGAGGTCTCTGGGCTATCAGATTTGGCTGATCCAGAAAACCGGGGATTCCTGGTCTGGTGGCTTCGCTCTCCGGGATTTCGGCAGGGCACATGCTTTTTCCCCTTGTATTGGACAGTAGTCACCACCACTACCAGTCTGTCCGGGTGGGGAGGTGTCCTGGGACTGGGTTCTGCTCAGAGTCTTTGGATGCTGGAGGAATCCGGACTGACGATCCTGGGACTTCGAGTGATCAGACTAGGTATGGATCATGGAGGTCGACTTCGGGGGCTACTGGTACAGATCCAGTCGGACGATGCCACGGCGGTGGCCTATGTCAATCACCAGGGCGGAACAAAGAGTGTGTTGGCAGCCCTGACAGTAGCCAGCATCCTCCAGTGGACAGAACACCTTGTTCCGGCCATCTCCGCCGTATGCATTCTAGGAGTGGAAAACTGGCAGGCTGTTGCCTCAGTCGGCTAGTGTTGATCCACGGGGTGGTCCCTTCACCAGGACGTGTTTCATTGGGTATGTCTCCGATGGGGCACTCCTGAGGTAGATCTGTTGGTTTCCCAGCTTAACGGAACGGTACTGAGGTTTCTAGCAAGGTCACGGGATCCTCTGGTGGACACTGCAGACATTCTGGTGGGGCCGGTATAGTTGTATCTACGCCTCTCCTCCTCGCAAGCTTCTGCGGCGGCTTTTGTGCAGGATCGAGGCCGAAGGGATTCCGGACATTCTAGTAAGCCTGCATGGCCTTGTCGGTCTTGGTACGCCACCTGGTGCGCTTGGTCGCTGACGTTCCTTGGCAACTGCCTCTCAGGGAGGATCTGCTGTTCCAAGGGTTGATCTTCCATCCTGCTTCAGTCGCTAGTTTTGAAGGCCTGGCTGTTATGAGCCAGGTGCTGAAGTTACGACACTGCTAAAGGCTAGGAAGCCTTCCTCTAGGAAGATTTACCACCGGACATGGAGAGCATACATATCCTGGTGTGAGACGCTTTGGCATTTACCCTCATTCTTTCTTGGTGGCTCGGATTTCGACCTTCTTTCACAGGGGGGTTGAGCAGAACTTGGCCTTGAGTACCATCAAGGGCCAGGTGTCGGCCTTGGAGGTTTTCTTCGGCGTCCCCTTGTCTCGCACTCCCTGGTTGCGTACTCTTAATCAAGGGGTTCGACATCTGCCTCCTCCAGTGCAGTGTCTTCTACCGCCGTGGTATCTGCTCTTGGTGCGTTCGGTTCTACTAGAGCCCCCCTTTGGAAATATTCAAGAGGTTCCTCTGTTTGCTCTGTCTCAGAAGGTGGCTTTTTTGGTTGCCATCACCTGCTCGCAGAGTGTCGGAATTGTAGGCGTTACCATGTCATACTACTTACCTGGTAATCCACAAAGATAAAGTGGTTCTTCGCCCTTGTCTGTGGTTCCCTCCTCTGATTCCTTTTGACTAAGGACATTGTATTGCCTTCCCTGTGTCCCAGGTCAAAATGTCCTAAGGGTTTTACCTTACATGCCCTGGACTTGTTTGGGCGATTTGGGTGTATTTGGCAATCACAGGATCTTTTCGGAGATCAGACTCACGTTTTTGTGATCACGGACGGGCCAAAAATTGGGCTGTCTGCTTCTTCTGTGACCTTTCTAGATGGATCAGACAGATGATGACTCTGGCCTATCCTATCAGGGGTTAGGTTCCTCCTTTCCCGGTTACGGCGCATTCTACTTGGCTGCTTACTGCTTTTTGGGCCTTCCATCATCAGGCATCAGCTGCGCTGGTTTGCAAGTTGGCCAATTGGTCGTCGGTGTACTCTTTAGCAAAATTCCATAACGTGGATGTGCTGGCATCTGATGCTTCTTTTGGCCGCAAGGTGTTGCGGGCTGCTGTTTAGGGGGGGTCTAATATCTCTTGGGGGTGTATTGTTCAGATTGGACTCCAGTTGTTCTGTCTTGAGCTCCTGTTACCTGGTTGGTTCTTGTGTTATATAAAAAAGATGCAAAATACTCTTGCGCACAGGTGTATTGGCTAAATGATCCCAAGGGTTCAAGCAGGACTGTGGGTTTCGGCCTTGCTGCACTTAAGGATGGGATTATCCTAATAGTAATGAAAAGAAGGAAAAAAAGAGCGCACCAGCCTAGTGCATTATCCTTGACAGATTTATTAATTAAAAGCAAGATAAAATCTACTCACAAAGGTCGGAGAAAAAATCGCATTGTATATGGCACAGAGGCGATTGGTCCAGTGGTAGCAGTTTTTCCAGGTCCTAGGGAGAAGGCGTATGGACTACTGCTGGCTAACGCGTTTCGAAGGTTACCCTTCTTCATCAGAGCCTGTGGTTCTTGTGTTAGCCTTGGGATTTTTCATTGTCCCACCCGTCCTGTTTGGCACTGCTTTGGAACGTCCCTATGGTTCTGAATAATGGAGCGCTGTCTGTCAATGAACGAAAGAGAAAATTGGATTTTTGGCTTGCTGTAAATTCCATTTCTCTGAGTTCATTGACAGACATAGCTCCCGCTCCTCTAAGGAGTTTTGATGCTTCTGACACTGCTTGTTACTAAACTGAAGGCCTATAGCAGAGAAATGGGTGTATATCACCCATAGGCGTAGCCAAGTTTTTTTTTTTTTTTTTTTTTCTGCCTAGAGTCCTACTCCTGTAGGGGGCGATATAACCCCATGGTTCTGAATAATGGAGCCCTGTGTCTGTCAATGAACTCAGAGAAAAGGATTTTACGGTAAGTCAAAAAATTCCATTTTGGCAGACTCTGAGACTTCTACAGGTAGACAGCTATGCAGGGTAAGGCATCGAGCAAGACACCACATCTGTATGTGTAGGAATGCTGTCTCCTATGGCAACAGTCTTTAACAGTTTCTAACACAAGGTGTAACAGTTTCTTCACTTCCACTACAATCACTTCTTGTAGTTCTTCGACCCACTGAGCTCCCAGTCTCTCTCAGTAGACTATTCACTGCCACTGAATCCATTGAGCTCCTCCAATCTTTACTGTAGTATCTTCCTCAAGCGTCACCCCTGCTTCTCTGCTGGGTCCCCACCTTGGCACTCCAGATACTTCTCAAGCTTCACCCCACTGGCCTGCTCGGTTCCTGGCTTGACACACAAGGCTGCTCTGCAAGCGTCACCTCTGCTGGCTGAGTCCCTGGCTTGACACTTGCTAAAGTTTCTCAATTCTTCACCATCCGGGATAGTGAGCATTCTCCTCCGGTATTTGCATCAGCTACTCACTGTGGTTCCTGGTAATAAGTTGTTTCGTTTGTCGCTTAGTGGCGACAGCTTCCCCTCTACCTCCGACCACGACAGGTCCTCCGGCCGGAAGAACCGGCACTTCTGGTTGGACTGCAAGCCTCAATCTCAACCCTGCTCTCTTGCTTCTGGATAGGCCCTCAGACAGCCTAGCAGCCAGATGTGCCCAGGATAGGCCCAAACTCCCGCCAAGCCGCCCAGCCAATACGACACATGTCCACCCAGACAGCCGTCCAGGTGGCAGAGAACACTGATCACCTGACTCCACCCAAATATATAGGTTCTCCCAGCAGGCCAAGGGATTCAAGAAAACCCCTGCACATTTGCTGAGACACCCCATATACTCCTAATCATCTGTCCTTGCTTTGCCCTGGTCTTATCTAATGCCACCAGGTACCCGGCCACCTAGCGGCAGAAGAGAGATGTGCAGCAATTCTAGACTTAAAGTGAAATCAATTGATCCCTAAAAATGAGCCAAGGTAACTACTCCTGGCAGGTAAATTTAGGAGCAACCCTGCCTAAACATCAGGGTGCTACATCGTCTTTGCTTCCTTATGTCTTTCTCTGAAGCATCCGAAGTGAGTTTACTGTGCTACTGTCACTTTTAGGAAATTTAATTTAGACCCCTTTCACACATGCAGACTGTTCATTTCATCAGTTTAGTCACGTTTTTTAAAATAAAAAGCATATGAAGTTTACATCAGTTTTTCACCAGTATCTTAACAGTTTTTTTTTTAAATCTACCAATGCAAAACAGACCATTTGTCCGTTTACATCCGTTTTTCATCCCTAACGTTTCCTTAACGGAACTAAAATAGTAGACTTTGATCCATTTAAAACAGATGTTGACGGATGTGGATGTAAATGGATGAGAGATGCAGTGATGTCCATATTTCATCTGTCAACGGATGGATGAAAAACAGACAAATGGTCTGCATGTGTGAAAGGGGCCTTACTCTTCGTGCTTCCTTAAAAGTTCCTGTGGGGGTCTCGCTGCCTCTCGCTTCACTATTTTTAGTTCCAATTCCTAGTTGGATCAGATAGGTTATTGTTAAGTAAATGATAGGATTCCTCCTTTCCCTGCACATTCTACCTGGGCTGTTAGTGCTTTATGGGCTTTTCAGCATCAGGTATTTGTTTCTTAAATTTGTAAGACTGCCACCATGGCTTTTGTTACACGTTTGTGTGCTACCAGGTGGATCTTCTAGCTTGCTCTGATCTCCGTTTCTGGTGTAAGGTGCTATGAGCTGCTCTCTGAGTCTGTCGACCTGTTATGTAGGCCAGTTTTATTATTTGCAATGCTGCCCATTACGCTGTTGAACTGCTTGTGGACATCCCAGTCATAATGATTTAAAGAATCCTGTGTCTTGTATTGAATAAGAAAATAGATTTTGTGAAGTACAGTATAGGACATGGGACCCTCCCCTCTGTTCTTTTTTCCCGATTGCTTGCAACAAAACTAAGGCTATCTGGGAGTGCGAGGATATTCCTGCAGCCTTTCTTTTTTGCCAGGGTCCGATCAGCTGAAGGTAGCTGCAGATAGCCTGGTCATAATGATTTAATGAAGCCTGTTATGTACTGTATTCCAGAAAACTAATTTTATTTCAGTTATTTGCTTGTGGAAAAATCCATTTCTTTGAGCGACACAAGTCCCACACCTCTGTTTTTGATCACGCTTTTGGTGCTACTTTTCTGCAAACTTAGGAGTAGTGGGGGTTATACTTGGCTGGCCCACAAATATCTGTTTGCTAATGTCCAGCCCCGCTGTAGGTGACAGTATATAACTCCTCAGTCAATGAATTCCTGTGTCCCTCAATGATTATTTTCCTTGTTCAGCCAGCTTTCGATAATTACCACAAATAAAGTGAAACACCCCCACCCCCACCTAACAGTACGCTGATCTCTCTATCACTCTGCCCTCTTCCTATCAGCATGCTCGAGCAAGGATGGCCCAAACTCTGATCAAAATTCAGCAGGAACGGTGGGATGGGGCTTGTGTTTTGCTTGGAAGATGGACTAAAACTGCTGCAGCACATATTTATTTAAATGGGAGCCATAGTTCTACTAAGGTACACTTAGTAGGAGGCAGTGTTGAATATTTTCATTTGATTGCTAAATTCCATGCTGTCACTGGAAATTCCCACCTGTCTGCGTATTTATGGAAATATATTTTAAAGTTAAGGCCCCTTTCACACATACGGGACCATTTGTCCGTTTTTCTTCCATCCGTTGATGGATGAAAAACAGACATCAATGCATTCCTATGGAAAAACGGATGTAAATGGATGATCATCCATTTACATCCATTTTCATCCGCTTCCGTCAACATCCGTTTTTTTGAACGGATGAAAGGTCTATTTTTCATCCGTTAAAGAAACGGTTTAAACGAAAAGCGGGTGCCAAGGGATGACCAGGGATGACAAGCGGATGTGAAACTGAAAAAATACTCATGACAAAAAAAGTGACTGAACTGATGAAATGAACCGTCCATATGTGTGAAAGGGGCCTATTGTGTATCCTAATTAAAAAGAAACTAGAATTGCATATATTACAGTTTGCCAGTTATAAAAAAAAAAAAAAGGTTGATTAGGCTATGCGGGTACCTCATCTCTCAAATATATATAGATATATATAGATAGATAGATATAATATATTTGAGAGATTGAACTGATTTGGTGGACTTTAGCGGTACCAGTAAGGGACATTTAACCACTTCAATACCAGACACCTTCCCAAGCCAATTTTCAGCTTTCAGCACTGTTGCAGTTTGAATGACAGTTGTGCGGTCATGCTACACTGTACTCAAACAAATTTTTTAGCATTTTGTTCCCACAAATAGAACTTTCTTTTGGTGGTATTTGATCACCTGTGCGATTTTTTTTTTTTTTTTTTTTGCCCAACAAATAAAAAAAGACTGAACATTTTGAAAAACATTTTTTTCTGTTTCTGGTAATTTTTTTTAAAATAAGTACATTTTCTTCTTCAATGACGGGCACTGATATGGCTGCACTGACGGGCACTGATGGGCACCGATGAGGTGGCACTGGTATGCGTCACTGGGCACTCGTAGGCGGCACTGATGGGTACTTATGGGTGGCACTGGTGGGTACTTATAGGTGGCACGGATGGGCACTGATAGGTGGGCACGGATGGGCACTGATAGGTGGGCACGGATGGGTGGCACTGATGACACTGATGGGTGGCATTGCTGGGCATTACTCAATTCATCTATTACTCTATGGTGCCAGTCAGTGTCCATTTGTGGGCACAGATTGGGCACATGTGGATGGCCATGGGGGATGTACCTGGCCATCCACATGTTGGGGACTTCGCTGGTGGTCCAGTGTGGTCATCCGAGGGGGGTCTGCGCTGATAAACAATGAGCGCAGACCCCCCCCTGTCAGGAGAGCCGCCGATCGGCTCTCCTCTACTCGCGTCTGTCAGACGCGAGTGAGGAAAAGCCGATCAACGGCTTTTCCTATTTACATTGTGATCAGCCGTGATTGGACACGGCTAATCATGTGGTAAAAAGTCTCCGTCGGACTGAAACACCGCACCACCGATCGCCGCGATGCGTGCCCCCCATGGGCGCGCAGCAGCTGTTATCCTGAAGGACGTCATATGACGGCCAGTCAGGATAACTGAACCACCGCCCGGCTGTCATTTTGCTATAGGCTGGGCGGGAAGTGGTTAAACAAAATAGTATTTAATATC
This sequence comes from Lithobates septentrionalis, assembly GCA_037952835.1. Taxonomy (NCBI): domain Eukaryota; kingdom Metazoa; phylum Chordata; class Amphibia; order Anura; family Ranidae; genus Lithobates; species Lithobates septentrionalis. Next base: position 755,690 of record JBBDGP010000098.1, read on the forward strand.
TTTATTACAAAAGGTTTAAAAATTGTTTTTTTACAAATATAAAATCATTTGAAAAATAATCAGGTATCAGTGATTGAGAGATCTCTGTTAATACAAACGTTAAAAGGTCGATGCGTTTCACAACTTTGCTTCTTCAGGACCTTATATTTTTGACCTAAAACGGAGATCCTGTTCAAAAATAAAGAAAAATACATATGTGTTTACATTAGAAGCACAACAGAATTAGTTTCAAAATGTCATCTACTTGAATGGAGGATAGCATAAATGGGGACTCGCATCTAGGAGAGACCCATCAAGAATTGCGTACCAGGTGTCGAAGGAGGAACGATGCAACAACAAACTGAGTCTTTAAACAAAGAATTATTAATCATGAGTAAAACCAGCAAACAATAAAGTGATTTATTCTGAGAATGCCAACAAGCATAGAATTAAATAGATGAGACATGGGTTGATAGACTAGCCATAATCATAAAATGCTTACAGAAAATAAAATCTTAGTTAGAAAAGGAGGGAGAGAGGGTATAGGCATCAACCAAACACCAGATCACAGAAGATCCTGCAATTATTCCAACAACCATCCCCTAGAAAGATCCAATATATGTTATTATTCCACATACTCGAGATCACGTGGCCTTTACGTTGCCCGGTGGCCCCGCCCTCAGCTATATAACAACTGTCATTGAGAAGAAGCGTCCCATGGAGGCGGAGCTGTTGCAGCTTTTTTTTTTGATTCGTTGGGCGGCCTGAGATGGGATTTACATCGCTTGGACATCTTTATTTTTTTTTATTCTTTAAAAGAGGACTTGTCTCAAATTGTCTCTTGTCATTTTTACTATTTTTGACACTTTTTTTTTTTTGGTGAATTGATAGGGGTAGAAATGTTCCCATTACCAATTCACATGGGGGACGGGATCTGGGAGCCCCTTGTTAAAGGGGGCTTCCATATTCCGATAAGCCCCCGCCTGCAGACCCCCACAACCACCGGGCAAGGGTTGTGGGGATGAGGCCCTTGTCCCCATCAACATGGGACAAGGTGCCAGGTTGCGTGCTTGAATAAGGGTCTGGTATGGATTTTAGGGGATATATATATATATATATATATATATATATATATATGTATGTATGTATGTATGTATGTATGTATGTATGTATATATATATATATATATATATATATATATATATGTATATGTATATATGTATGTATATATATCAAAACAGAAAATAAAAAGAACAATAACTTAGGTCATTATTGAGGACGGTAGATGAACCGAGGGTTCCACTTAGCATCATAGGTAGGTATGGAGTCAATCAGTGTATGAAATATTTTTTCGGATACAATTATTTGGTCAACACGCGAGATGACTTGCGTGAATGGGACTGTATGGGAATGGAACTGTATTAGACTTCCAGTTAAGGGTGATTGCCCATTGCAACGCAATACAAATAGTGTGTGTTGGTTTCATTAGGTGTTTCGGGATATCTGGGATTTTCCCAAATAAAATACAGTGGATATGTGTCAGTTATTTGCCTCCCCGCCAACTTATCTATCAGCTCCAGAGTTTTCTTCCAAGTAGATTGCAGAAATTCACATTCCCAGAACACGTGTAAAAACAAACCCAGGAGGGGACAGCCGCGGAAGCAGGATGAAGAGGCCTGCGGGTAAATCTTACATAATCGTGTGAGTGTACTACCAGCGGGTAAATTAATCTGTTTCCCATATGGTCAGAGATTTAGTGCACTTGCGCATATTCTGCCAGTTTGTTTCCCAGACCTGGTAGTCATATTCCATATTTAATTCCCACTCCCAAAGGGTCATATGTTTTAATTTGGGGCTATCACCTACGGTTTCCATAGACTTATACAGCTCTGAGATTAAGCCCTTCTGCATAGGGGCAGTCTGGCATGGCGATTCAAAAAAGGTGTGCGAGTCGGATGGGATCACTGAGTAGTGTGTCTGAAAAAAAATGGCGGATTTGAAGATAACGATAAAATTCTCTTGCTGGAATATTATTTTTTGGGCCTGCAACTGGGAGAATGAGACAAACTTTGAGTCCTGCTGGAAATCCTCCAATGTGGTCAAACCCTGGGTACTCCGCCAATGAAGAGTCTCTGGATCCTCAAAGGCGGAGGGGAGCCTAGGATCCCCCAGGAATAATGCACCAGGGGCGGCGACTTTTGAAATAAGAGCTAATTTCAATTTATAAAGATCCCATAATTTCAATGAGTGAGCTACTATCCGATTCAGGAAGCCCAATATGGAGGCATGAGATTGAGGACCACAGTAACCCTGGAAGGTAGAATGGGGCAATCGAATCTTGCTCAAATCTGACCCATGGGACCCGTGAGTTTTTGATATTCCATTGAGCCAGTTGCGTGAATTTACTGGCTAAATAATGGTCACACCTGAGGGACTCCCAGACCACCTAGTCTGTAAGAGCGATACAGCACTTCCCTAGAGAATCTCGAAGGTTTGTTATCCCAAATGAACCTATTCAAGTGTGTTTGGAGTTTGATAAGATAGGCTTACCTGAATGGGCAGGGCCTGAAATATGTATATCTAACAATTTAGGGAGGATTTTCATCTTGATTGCCGTATTTCTCCCAAGGAAGGAGATTCTATAGGACGACCAGGACTGTAACTGTTTTAGTTTAGAAATCATGGGAGGAATGTTGTAATCAAATAGTAAATTGTAAGCTCCTGGGAGCTTTATACCCAAATAGGAGAGGGAAGATTTAACCCACGTAAATGAAAAGGATCTTTTAAAAATCATCAGCTCAGCAGGAGCAAACCCCACAGGGAGGGCCATAGATTTGGAGACATTTGCCGAAAGGCCTAAAATTTTAGCAAATATTGAGAAGGTTTGAAGAAGATTTACCAATGTGATCATGGGGTTGGTAGGAAATAAAAGCACAGCACAGAATTTATAGGTAGAGGATGCTTTGTTATACCCTGAAATGCCTGGATGTTGCAATATTGCTATGGCTAGGGGCTTAATAGCCAGAGCGAAAATGAAGGGGGACAGTGGACACCCCTACTGAGCCGGAAGAACGCTGAGCTACAACCTGGGATTTTGACACGCGTCCTGGAATTCTGATATAGAGCTTGGAAGGCCTGCAAGAATTCTCCTTGAAAACCATAGCGCTGTAAAAGGAGACACATAGCTCCAAGACACACTGTCAAATGCCTTGTGGATGTCTAGACTTAGCATTAACTGTTTTTTTTGAGAAAAGGTTTGCGTCCTGAATAATCTGTGGCTAGGCGGATATTGTCCGTTATAAGGCCGTGGGGAATAAACCCTGACTGATAAGGGGATATCACTCTTGCTAGCATATCGGCTAAAATCCTACTTAAAATCTTTAGGTCATTGTCAATAACCAACATGGGCCTAAAATTCTGAGGGTGAATATGGTCCTTATTCTGCTTAGGGATGAGCGACATATTTGCTAACAGCATTTCCTCTGGTAAGCTATTACCCTGTAGAACTAGATGTGTACCTCAAAATGGGATTTTAAGGGCAATGCAGAAATTGGCAGTGTTGAATTATAATTAAAAAGAAGTTTATTGATACAAAAACGAATAGGATATACATGAACATACACATTATTCTATAGTTAAGAATAATTATAAAAACATCAGATATATGGAAACATATGATGCATCCTACTGCTAGTTACAAGTACCACCCCCGATAGGTGTGATGGCGTCCTGATAGCAGGTTTCAACTTATTGTAAGGATAAAGTCTTCCTCAGGGAGGGACTGCATCACATTCTAAAATTTTAAGTAACAGCATGATTATTGGTATATACTTAAATATTTGTTACCTATATCTACAGAAATCGCATTACAGCAAAAAAGTATTATATGCGACTTACATTTGCGACTACAGAAATCGCATTACAACAGAAAAGTATTATATGCGACTTACATTTGCATTTAACTGTGAAAAAATCGCTTTCCCAGTGCTGGCAGGGGTCCTAAGAAATATATTATATGCGACTTACATTTGCGACTACAGAAATCGCATTACAACAGAAAAGTATTATATGCGACTTACATTTGCATTTAACTGTGAAAAAATCGCTTTCCCAGTGCTGGCAGGGGTCCTAACACATGGTTGTCAATGCTGCTCAAATATCCTCTACGGGATGGCCTGGTGTATTGTGAAGAAACCAGTATTTGGCAGTCGTGATAATTAAACAACTGAAAAACATGAAGGTATAAGGGAAATGCTAAGAATTTGAACATCAAAACGGTCAAAGAATGGAAATAATGGTGATTCGTAGGGGAAATAAGGTTCCCCAGGGTCATCATAGAGTAAAAGAGATCAAATACCTTAATTTGATTGTATCAAGTGTATTGTTCCAAGTGGCAGGGAGCTCTGGTCCTGAAGTACCTCTCTGTAACAAAGCCAGTTGTGAAATGCTGCCTGTGGCCATCCCTGGCGTCCTAATATATGGGGTGTGGGCGTGGCTAAGTGATGGGCGTAGCCCTATTGTAGGTAGAGTCTCACATTCATTGGTGGTGCAGTGGAGGGGGTGCGACTTCAATTAGCTGCTGTCACTGTTTAGAGGAAGCACCTTTGTACAATGTATTGAGGGGAAGCGTCCACAAGCTTCCCTGTTGTCTAGGTAGCAGACGCTTGGACCTCCTCCTTCCTTTTCTCCTCCCCGTGACGTGAAGCCTATTGCTTACACGTAGCCCATGTAGTATGGGCACGGGGTGTGGCGGGGAGAGAGGTGCGTCTGGTTGCCGGGGCAATGTGCATATGACGTTGGGGTCACATGGCCCCAACGTCAGTTCCTAAAAGAGGGAGGGGCGCCGTGTGACTCCACAGCGCTATTGAGCAGTCTTATCCATGTTAAACCGGGCATCGGGGCATAGTAGCCCCACTGTCTGACAAAAAAGTATCAGACTATGCACAGCGGTGTGTGGGGTACTGTTCTATGCTGGTGTCGTAGATGTCACCAAGATATACAGTGACAAGTATGACAAAAAGTAGCAGGTCTATACTCCCTCATTAAAGATGGAAAAAAGGAAGAAAAATTGTATAAAAGAATTGCAAAGAATTGATTGAAATGGGGATAGTACTGATGAAATATGAAATATATATAATATAAGAGAATGTGAAGGGAGATTTTTATTCTTAAATATGCCCAAACCTCTTTATGATGATTGTACTGTCATTGAGCGAATGGCAGAACATCAAAATTAGGGCTTATAACCACCGACACAGTAGGAAATCCCGGGGCATCAAAATAAGATCTGATGCCTTCGGGGTATTCGGGCCATGATGTTGCGTCATGGCCCCCCCCTGTGCCGGGTAGGGATAGTGGGCAGAACGGCAACAGTATCATTGGCCCTTTGTTTCAGCACTGAGAGGCGGATTCATATGGCACAGTCGCATGAAAAAAATGCATCTGCAGGAATAACAGTAATTAACATAATACTGTATACAAAATAGTTACACAAAAGAGATTACAGTAATTACAGTAAATAAGTTTAATTAGAAAAACTCTCCTATATAGTTTCTGACTGGGTAGGGTGTAGAGTCTTAGCAGTTTAAGACATATGATCATCAATGGGGAGATAATGGGCCTATGGTGTTATGGAGGGAGCCCTCTGTTTCTCCGCCAGGGGTACTGGAATAGAACTCCAGTTCTAAGAAAGCAGAGGTGCAAGGGAACAAAGAAGGTGAGATAAAAATTGTGTTAATCCGTTTTCCCCGAGCTGAAGCCCTCCAAGAAGGGTCTGAAACTTTCGGTTTCATTTAGGCCTGGGGGGGTAGTGGCCCTAAGGTACCTTATCCAGCGCATTTCACGCTGGAGGAGGACCTTGTTCCAGTCTCCCCCCCTGAGTGGCAAATGAATCCTATCAAGAACTGTGAAGTTCACCGAGGGTAGTCGGTAATTATGATATCTGGCAACATGCCTTCCCAAAGGCAGATACAAGTTGCCGATTTGCATACTTTGCATATGTTTGTCGACACGTTTTCTAAATTCCTGTCTTGTTTTGCCCACGTAGAAGGCACCACACTGGCACTGCATGAGGTATACCACACCCTGCGTCTTGCAGTTGGCAAAATGACGCAGGGAAAAACTTTCCCCATTAGGCAGTGCCAGTGTGGTCCTCCTACCGATGACAGGACATTGGGCACAGGAACCACATGGGTATGTACCCCATGTTTTACAGGGGTCCTTTCTTGCCGTGCCCTTGTATTCACTTTGGATGAGTGCATTTCCTATTGAGCCAGGTTTTCTATAGGTGATTTGGGGTTTAGGACCAATTAGTCCTTTCAGGATTGGATCATCTGTAAGGATGGACCAATATTTTGAGATAATTTTATTGATTTTAAAATGCTCATTAGAAAATCTCACAATAATGCTTGTTGTGTCGTCTTCTTTGATTGGTTTTTTTGAGAAGATTAAATCCCTTCTATTGGTTTGCTTAACTCGGTTGAACGCTTTTTTTAAAGAGGATTTGGAGTAGCCTCTGTTCATGAGCCTAATGGTAAGTTTGTCCGCTTCGTGTTGGAAGTCTTCGTTGTTACTGCAGTTTCTTTTAAGGCGGAGAAACTGGCTGTAGGGAATAGATCTTTTCAGAGGTTCCGGGTGAAAGCTGTTTGCATGCAACAAGGTGTTGCCAGCAGTCTCCTTTCTATAAAGTTTACTTGATAGTCCGCCCTCAGAGTTTTTAAAGATGGTAATATCCAGGAAATTTACTTCATGGGTATCCGAGGTCATAGTGAAAAACAGGTTAAAAGCATTGTTGTTCATCAGCTTTAGACAGTCCCTCAATAATTCAGGGGGGCCGTCCCAGATGATGAAGAGATCGTCTATGTACCTCTGCCACATACATATGTGGCGAGTGTACACAGACGCTGCCTCCCCCTGTAGGAACTCCCTCTCCCACTCCCCCAGGTACAGGTTGGCATAGGAGGGTGCGCAGCACGTCCCCATAGCCACTCCCTGCACCTGGAGGTAGTGGGAGCCCTTGAAAAGGAAGGTGTTGTGTCTGAGGATGTAGTCCAGCATAGTTAGAATGAATGCATTGAATTTCCAGTCTGTTGTTGCTCTTTGTTGTAGGACACGTTCAATTGCAGCTATGCCTAAGTGGTGTGGGATGCTATTATACAGCGATTCCACATCCACTGTAACAAGTAGAGCTGAACTGGGAATGGATATTCCATCGAGGATTTGCAATAGATGTATGGTATCCCTTGTATACGATGGAAGTTCCATTACATGGGGTCTCAGGTATTGATCTATTATTTGGCTGATCCCCTCTGTGATGGAACCATTCCCGGAAATGATAGGTCTCCCTGGTGGGTCATTTAGTTTTTTATGCACTTTGGGTAGTGCATAAAAGGTGGGTTGACGTGGATGTCTAGTGCGTATGAAATCCCACGTGTCTTTATCTATTACCCCTTCATTAACAGATTCATCCACCAGGGAGAAGAATTCCTGATTGAATTTATCTACTGTGGAGGGAGAAATCTTTTTATAGCATTTGGTATCATTCAATATGTTAAAACACATTTTTTCGTATTTGGCATTGTCCATAAGGACGATGTTCCCTCCCTTGTCCGATGCTTTGATTGTAATTTCTGTGTTGTTTTTGAGGGAGTTTAATGCCTTTTGTTGTTCCCGATTTAGGTTGCTTTTTTTGTTGTATTTTTCCATCTTGTTGATTTCTTTGGTGATCTGTCCTACAAATAGAGCTATGGCTGGATTCTGATTCAGTGGTGGAAATCTGTGTGATTTCCTTTTGTATTTTTTGGTGGTTTGGACTCTGCTGGGTTCCTCATATTCTTCTTCACTGCTTTCACTGTCAAGATCCCTCTCACAAAAATCCTCTATTGGGCCACTTTCTTGCAGTAATAGATTAAGATCTCTGAGAGCTCTAAAGTCTGCTGCTTTGAGATTAGGTTCCACTTCAGGTGTAGCCGTGGTTTTTTTAGTCGCATATAAGCTTTTGAGTAAAAGTTTTCTGGCGAACCGATTTTATATCTTTGATGGTTTCAAAGCTGTCTAAACTCCGATTTGACCGTTTTGATGTTCAAATTCTTAGCATTTCCCTTATACCTTCATGTTTTTCAGTTGTTTAATTATCACGACTGCCAAATACTGGTTTCTTCACAATACACCAGGCCATCCCGTAGAGGATATTTGAGCAGCATTGACAACCATGTGTTAGGACCCCTGCCAGCACTGGGAAAGCGATTTTTTCACAGTTAAATGCAAATGTAAGTCGCATATAATACTTTTCTGTTGTAATGCGATTTCTGTAGTCGCAAATGTAAGTCGCATATAATATATTTCTTAGGACCCCTGCCAGCACTGGGAAAGCGATTTTTTCACAGTTAAATGCAAATGTAAGTCGCATATAATACTTTTCTGTTGTAATGCGATTTCTGTAGTCGCAAATGTAAGTCGCATATAATACTTTTTTGCTGTAATGCGATTTCTGTAGATATAGGTAACAAACAAATATTTAAGTATATACCAATAATCATGCTGTTACTTAAAATTTTAGAATGTGATGCAGTCCCTCCCTGAGGAAGACTTTATCCTTACAATAAGTTGAAACGCGTTGGAAATCTGCTATCAGGACGCCATCACACCTATCGGGGGTGGTACTTGTAACTAGCAGTAGGATGCATCATATGTTTCCATATATCTGATGTTTTTATAATTATTCTTAACTATAGAATAATGTGTATGTTCATGTATATCCTATTCGTTTTTGTATCAATAAACTTCTTTTTAATTATAATTCAACACTGCCAATTTCTGCATTGCCCTTAAAATCCCATTTTGAGGTACACATCTAGTTCTAAAAATTACAAGGGATGCTGGCAATGACACGGCCAACCCTCTGAGTCATATATTCATGTAAGCTATTACCCTGTACGACATAATTGAAAAGCCAAACCAGTCTGGGGGAAAGTTGGGAGGAAATGTTTTTATAATATACAGTGGAGAATCCGTCAGGCCCGGGGGCCGATCCTGTCTTTAGTGCCTTGATGACGTTCATCACCTCCGATAGAGGTGAAGAGAGAGAAGGGAAGTCAAGTGAGTCTAATTGTGAGAGTGTAGATTGGGATGGAGTTAAACCAAGCTAAACTCTCAGCTGATGGATCAGTCTGGGGAGGTGCTAGCAAAGATGGGTAAAAATTTTCAAAAATCTTTTAGATTTCCTGTGGGTGGGAAGTAGTCGAACCCGAAGGAGTGGCCAATTTATAGACATGCGGGGGGCGGAGAGACTGGTTCAGTTTTCTAGCGAACATAGTTGAAGACAAGTTACTATGCAATAAAAATTTTGCCTTGGACCATCTCAAGGCCTTCTCTACTTTAGCCGAGAGCAGTGAGTCCAATTCAAGGCATTTTTGCTCAATGGAAAGTCTGGTAGACTCTAAATTCAGGGCTATGGAATTTTTGTACAGTCTGTCCAGCTCAGCGGTGAGCAATGCTATTTTTTGCTTATTAGCCTTGTTGCGGGCAGTTGCCAAACTGATGAGCTTACCCCTCAGTACCGCCTTATGAGCAACCCACACTGTAGAAATGGGGGTCTCCGGGAGGGCATTTAATGCGAAGTAGTCATCTATGGCTTGGGAAACTTCTGATTTAATCACTACGTCTGAGAGAAGTGCCTCATTGAGTCTCCAAGTAAATGGTGTAGGGGCAAGCTTAATAAACTGAGGTGAAGGATTATGTGTTGGTCCGACCATACACAGTTATGTATGGAAGCAGCCGTAGAGTTTTTCTAGGATAATAGGGGTGGACAGAATATAATCTAGTCTTGCGTAGCTGTTGTGGGGATGAGAGAAAAACGTGTATTCCTTTGCTCCTATATTGTGCGCTTGCCAGGTGTCCACTAGTTGAAATTCTAGAAGTTTGTGGGAGAGAGATTTTGGAAAGGCTCTAGAACTAGTGGAGGCTGTACACCTGTCCTGTGTGGGGTTCACTACAATGTTTAAGTCCCCACCTATAATCATATGTGGGGATTAAAATTTTGCTAGTATATCAAAAAAGGATGTGAAGGAGGCAGAGGAGTCATTGGGAGCGTAAATGCTAGCAATAGTAAGCTCCTGATTATGTATGACCCCTTTGATTATCACTAAGTGACTTTCTTTATCTTTGTATAACTGATGAACTTCCAGTGGGAAGGAGGCGTGTAGAAATATGGCAGCACCCCTACTCTTTGAGGAATAAAGCATGTAAAAGGATCATTCCCTATTGCTGTAGGCGGTGCTGCCACATTTCGCTGGTAACAGAATGAGGACAACACAGGTAAAACCCAATCATCAAATGGAGTTTGAGAAACAAAAAACTAACTGGATCAGGAACATTTTCATATCCTGAAAATAGAACATCAAAACCAAGACAGCTAGGTCTCAAACCCAGCTGCACAGCATATCCTGGCTCAAAAACAAAAGAGGGAACCAGTAAAAGGAACCTTGCTGTAGAAAAAGTTGTCCTCTTTGCTGGGTGGGGAGGTCATGCATCATAACCAAGGGACAGGCTCCTGACAAAATGGATGCTGTAAGACTGAAAGTGCATTGTCGAATCAAACGGAGCTGTTCATAGAGTTAGCTGTAATATTGCGTCGTTGTTAACTGTTGTCCCCTTTAACCAATTTCATGTCGAATTCTTCTATCCCGTCTAGGAGATGTGTGGCAAATTTGAGATGGCCTGGGGATCAAGGGTGGGCGACGTACTGCTTCTGCATCCAAGAGGCCCAATTTCACCAGGATCTCTTGACCCTCCAGCATTGTAGTGGCAACATATGTGGAGCCATTATGCAGAACCACCAATTTGAATGGAAAGCCCCATCTGTAGTGGATCCGAGCTGCTTGAAGTGCTGGGTAACTTCTTTCATACCCCTGCGTCAATCCAGCGTGGCGGGCGAGATATCCGGATACATTTGAACAGTATAATCATCCAGGGTGATATGTGGCATGTTTCCGGCAGCCCGTAGGATGTCTGCCTTTGTTGGGAAATCCTTAATGCATAGGATAATGTCGCGTGGCGGTTTATCCACTGTGGGTCTCGGTCTGTGGTCCCTGTGGATCCTGTCACATATAAAGGCTGCAGATTCGCAGTCTGGCAGGAGAGACTTGAACAACCTAATGACAGTGGGAATCAGATCTGTGACTGACTCTGGAAGACCACGCAGACTCAAGTTATTGCATCTATTCCTGTTGTCCAGGTCTGCAACTTGTGACTGTACCAAGGGGTAGCCAGGGATAGAAGGCATAGAGAAGGCCGTCGGAGCACGGGAGTGAGCGACTTTTGAGCAGGCAGATTATAGCCCTCTGGAAAGCCGATCATGTCCCATGTAGTGCGGAGCTACAGTGTCAGGCGTCCATCACGCTCAGCGCCGCTCATGTGCCCCACAGGCACAATATTTAAAGGAATATTTCATTTTTATTGTTTCACTTTAAGCATTATTAAATTCAATGCTCCCGGCAGGACCCGGGTCCCCAAACACTTTTTTATGGCAATAACTTGCGTATAATGAGCACTTTTGATTTTCCATGTTAGTGTCCCATAGACTTTAACGGTGTTTGTGTGTTCATCTGAATTTTTTGCCTGTTCGCAAGCTCTGGTGCAAACCGAACCGGGGGTGTTCGGCTCATCCTTACCAACAGTTCCGTTAACTTTAATGGGACGTCTTTGGATGCGGCAGTGACACAACAGTTAGGTGAGGGACGTGGTGGCAGCAGGTGAGTGGATGCCCGTTAACAGGTGTAAGGACTTATTCTTTCTGGTGGTTAGAAGCTTTAGAATCTTTAGAATCGTTAGAATATTTGCAAACAAAATGAATGTTTCCTATTTAGAATAATAAGCTGTCGGGTTAGTAAAACAGCGATATCAGAACTGATTCAATCATACAGTTTGTAGTGTACATAGATTTTCAAAACAATGGGATAAAGGAACATTCCTGAACTTTGTTTTATCTCATGGTTACTGTCTGCATCAATGCAGTGCATGTTATCTCATCTTGCAGAACTTGGAATAAATTGAATTAGTTTACCAAAAATTTAAATATTGCAGAATATACAGCCTTATGGTACATAACTAAGCTCCATTTCATGATGAATAAACTAAATTATTAATGTGTCTTAAATAGAAAACTATCTTTAAATAGACTTTTACTCCAAAAGCATTTTATTAAAATAAATTTGATAAAAATCTAAAAAATCCGATTTAAATAAAACATTTTTTGATTTAAATCAGATTTTATTTATTTATTTTTTTTAAATCATTGTTTTTTTTTATCCACCCTGTTTTGTCCTCTTTGAAAATGACTAATTGGTTCAGTATCTTGTAACTTTTTCGAGCATAGCTGTCATTAAGATTAATTCCAACATTTCTGTTCAGTGGTCCTATTTTCCATATGCTCTCAGCTAGTTTCCTAGATGCATTTCTGTTTTCCAGCTACCAGTGCAGCACAATCACAGAGAAAAAACATAATATCATAAGAGTATTTATAGAAAAACCATACTGGAATGATTTATGCTGTAAATCGTATATTTTTGTATAGTTATGTGCTGTTTATTTTCCACAGAATAAAATCTCCACAACATAATGTCACATATGCAAGTGTGGGAACCCAAACCGCATCGGAAGAACAAGGAAGTAAATTTTGGGATGAACTGTGTCAAGTTGGCCTGACCGATGATGTCCACATCCAGTCCTTTTTTGAGCCCACAGGTAGGATTATTTTATTACCATGTGTAGTTCACCCCCACAAGAGTGGCTAGTTTGGTAATCCCTCTGAAGCTTGATTTCTTTTTTTTTTTCTTGTACAAAGGTTTTTATTGAACATAAAGATCATCAGAAAAAATACAAAAAAACATTGGCGGACATACCATGTAAACACATCTGCATTAAAATTGCAGATGTATAGCAAATAGAACATTACTAGACATAACAAATCCTACACCGTCCTGATGTTCAGCAGAAGTTGCATATGGTCTGTGGAATTTATGGATATGCTAACCTGCTAGATATTGGCAAAATGTATTTAAGTTTATAAAGCCTAGTACAGACTGAGTTGACTTTAAATGTTAAACAACATAATAAGAAAGAGACCGTATGGAGCTAGGTATTACATTATCATGTCCTTAAAGCGATCGTTCAGCATGCGACCAACCTAACAGAGGTTGGGTTGTTGATCAAAAGAAGTTGCGAAAAAGAAGATAAGAAAAAGGATTTAGAAGAGAAAAGGCCAAGGAAAGAGAATGGTGCAGAAGAGGAAAAAAGGGCGGGAGGTGGGGGGGGGGGTCCCCAGGGTGGGGGGAGTGGAGGTATCTCAGAGTGAGAGCAGCGCAGGATCAAATCTAGAAGGGTGGACGTGAGACACCCAGGGTCGCCATGTCCGAAGGAACTTATCATGTGTGTCTGATAGCACAGCTGTCAACTTTTCGTTGATCATAATATCATTTACACTGTTTTTTACTGCTTCAAAGCTGAGAACTGGGGTTTTCCAGGCCTTTGCTATGGTCAATTTAGTTGCAGTAAAAACATGCGACGCCAGTTGGCGTTCTGGTCTTAATAGTTCTGTGATTGGTTTCCCTAGGAGGGCTTCATAGGGATCCCTTCTTATATTTGTGTTAAAAAAGTTACGAAGGAGTGCATAGATTCTGATCCACAATCTGCATACTTTGGGGCATTTCCACCAGATATGTGCCATTGTTCCTTCCTGGGCACACCCACGGAAGCATAAGGGGGAGTAGGATGGAATAAAGCTTGCAAGTCTAGCTGGAGTGTAATACCAGCGATATAGTATTTTGTAAGCGTTTTCTAGGAATAGTACATTCCTGGAGCATTTGGATAGAGATGCAGTCATGACCTGCCAATCCTCTGGGTCCAGTTTTTTCCCCAAATCTGCCTCCCACTGGAGATGGTACGGTCTCAGGGGTGGTTTCTTTGAGCCTATTATGGCTGCAAATATTAAGGAGATCAAACCTGAGGATTGAGGTCGCGATCTACATAAACTTTCGAAAGGGGTCAATGTATAGGGGGTTGGTTGAAATTTAATGAGTTGTTGTAGAAAGTGTCGGATCTGCATATAGCTGTAGTGTTCCCTAAGGGGGATGTCATGGGAGGATCGTAATGCCGCGAATGAGATAATCCTGGTAGGGGTAAACATGGAGTGGATATCTACAAAACCATTCTCGGACCACCACGCGAATTGTGTCGTGTTATCTCGACCAGGTGGAAATAGCGGGCAGTGAAGAAGGTGGAGTAGAGGGAGATGCGAGGAGATCAGATTCGCTGAGTATTTAATCGAGTCCCACAACTTAAGTGAGTGAGCCAAACATGGGCCTATGTTGGTTGGGCGGTGGGCCTTGGGGAGCCAGGGAAGAGAGGCCAGTGGTATCGGATGGGAATCCACCAGATCAATGGCGGCCCACAACGGCATCTGCTGTTTCTCATGGAGACGTGCTAGCGGGGCGATAGCTGCCGCCGTGTAATAAGCCTGCAAATTGGGGACCAAGAGGCCACCATTGATCCTGCGGGCATACAACACCCGTTTATTAATTCTGGGTCTCGTAGAACCCCATATAAATTGCATAATTTTATGTTGTTGAATGCGCATAATATGGGGCGGAACGTGGACCGGTATAACCCTGAAATAATAGAGCAATTTTGGGAGATAGGTCATTCAGATAGTTGCAATCCTTCCGAACCAGGACAATGGGAGGGCAGACCAAGAGTTAAGCATAGCTGCCAATTTCCCAAAAAGCAAAAGAAAATTGGCCTGGTAGAGGCCTGAGTAACTTGGGGTAAGTTTAATCCCCAAATAGGGTAGGGAGGTCAACCATTGAAAGGAAAATGTAGATTTTAAATGTTCTAGGTCAAAGGGCGCTAAATTAATCGACATCGCTTTAGACTTAGAGGGGTTGACAGCTAGGCCTGAAATCGAAGCAAAGGTATTTAAGAGGGACAGCAGGTTAGGTAGGGTGATTCTAGGCTTGGTAATAGTGAGCAGAATATCATCCGCAAACAGGGACAGTTTATGAGAGGAGCTCGCTATTTCTACCCCTTCTATATCCGGGTGAAATCTGATAGCCTCCGCCAGAGGTTCCAGTGCCAAAATAAATAGAAGTGGGGAGAGTGGGCAGCCCTGGCGTGTCCCTCTTTGAATAGGAAAGGTAGGTGACTCAAATCCATAATATTTCACTTTGGCCTGGGGGGTGTCATAAATAGGTGAAACTCAGCTCATAAAGAATGCACCGAACCCATAGTGGTTCAATACCTGTATAAGATAGGGCCAGGACAGGGTATCGAAGGCTTTAGTAATGTCCAAAGACAAAAACATTGTTTCCAGAGATCTATTGTGTACGATGTGTTGTATTTGTAGGAGACGATTTCTTTTTTTTTTTCATGGAGTTTAAGTGATGGAATACCTCTACCACTCAGACACATCCTTATGACAAAATGAACCATGCCAGGCTAAATTGTCATACAATTATATAAGGAATTCAATTCGGTCAGTAATGGTAAAGCTATAAACTTATAACACCACTGCAATATATTGTCATATATAAAAAAAAAATAAAGGTGACTGGGTCCAGATTTCACCACATATACAATTTAATTTAAATTATGACAAGGCCACCCAGAAAATACAGAAGACAGCAAAGCAAAAGAAAAAAAAATGTGTAAGTATAAATTCAAGAGGCTGTCGCTAAGACTCTAAGGTGGTCCTCTGAAGCCAAAATTTGCCTGCATAATTTAAATAGTGTGACAAATATCGGTATTAGGCAAGATGGAATAGTCTCCAGATATTTACTTTTGCTAGCTTAGTTGAGGCCCTTTCCAGTGGTATATTGTTGGTGACGTTTGATTATCTCTGTCTGCTTTCAATTCGAAAGTACTTTTTGAAAGGAAAGATGATCAAAAGAATTATCTTAAGAAGGGGGAAAAAAAACGATTATTATGGAACTAAGGTAAGTTGAAACAGATTCCAACAGGATGATAAAATAAAAAAAATTAAAAAAAAAGACTTTATTCCAGCAAGTTGACCTAGGACTAGTGACTAATTTAATCCTTGGATTATGAGTAGACAAATGTAATATCAGTCCTTTCCACTTGACCAAGGACTCCAACGGTGGGCCCCTCATAAATCTATTACTTAAAGTGATTGTAAAGCCTAAACATTTTTTACCCTAATGCATTCCTCTCCCCTACCTTTTGGGTCTCGCTGGCTTTGCTGGAGCACCGGGAGATATTGGCTCCCAGTGCTTTAAATCTAAGCCAGTGACGAGGGGGTAGGACTGAGTCCCGCTGTCTGTGTCAATGGCTGCAGCAGTGGAGCTCGGGTGCGAGCGCGCACAAGTAGCTTCCCATGGGTGCACAGGAGAGAGAGGAGGGACTGGGAGTGGCAGCGGGGGGCCTAACAAAGAGGAGGTTTGCAGCCTCTCTGTGCAATACTATTGCATAGAGCAGGTAAGTATTGACATGTTTGTTGTGTGGTGTTTTTTTATTTTATTTACCCTTACAATCACTTTAACCACTTCCCGCTTGCCTATGGAAAATGAGGGCCGCAGGGTGGTTGTATTATCCGGACTGGGCGTCATATGATGTCCAGCAGGATAAGCCGCTCGCTCGCCAGTAATTCCGGTCAGTGCCTCCTCATCAGTGCTGACTAGCAGTGCCATCTATCAGTGCCGCCCACCAAATTTTTGGTCTTTTTTTATTTGTAGCACAAAAAATAAACAAGCTAGTGGTAATCAAATACCACCAAAAGAAAGCTCTATTTGTGGGGAAACAGATATAAAAATTTTCATATGGGTACAGTGTCGCATGACCGCGCAATTGTCATTCAAAATGCGACAGTGCTGAAAGCTGAAAATTGGCCTGGGCAGGAAGGGGGTAAAAGTGCCCTGTATTGAAGTGATTAAGCTTTAGGGTTACCTGAGTTGAAGCTACTGAATGTTACTGCTGAGAAACTTTGGGAGAACACTGATAAACCTACTCCTTATTAATGTAAGCTGCAGTAATGGTTGCCAACCGTTCCACAGCTATAGGCTGTTTGAGGTGTCCCGTGGTAGCTGAAAACCGTCTGAGGTAATTGGCGAAATGTTTTGGAGGTAAACAGTCAAAGGCTTGTGTGAGGTGACCAGCAGATATTATAGACCTTTCTAAATGGCTGGCAGTTCAGCGTGGAGGAGCTGAAGACTCCCTATTCAGAGAGGTAGACCACACTGCAGAAAAGAAGGTCCCCACAAACTCTAGGTCTGCACATCTTCTCCCTCATCTTCTCCCTCATCTTCTCCCTCATCTTCTCCCTCATCTTCTCCCTCATCTTCTCCCTCACGTCACTGAGAACTTTCTAGAGCTGCTCGTTGTTTTTCTTTCCTCATCCCCCCCCCCCCCCCCCCCCAGTCTCTCTCACAGTCCAAGAAACCTGGTCATCAAGGTATGCAAAGCTGCCATTCAATATCCTGGTGCTCAGAGCATTAAAATTAGCTGTGCATCACTGGACTCCCTTTTCTTCAGGGATGCACATCAGGGTGCAGTAAGACCATGCTACTACAGTGGCCTAAATAAATCATCAGGGGATATCAGAATACAGGCAGCATTATAGTGTTACTAAAATCCATATCCCTGCATTCATTATATTTGGTCTACCACAGTACACAGAACATGGAAATGCAATTATTTTAGTAAATATAAACTGCTAAAAACCTTTTTCTCATCAGCAATATTTATCAATCTTGTGACTTCTATCAGTGTCTGGTTAAAGCTTGTAAGAGGAGTTTTCATTCTACTCTCACTGTCCAATGAGGCTGCAGGACCCCTGACCCCCTGTCTGCACAGTGCCGATTGGCCCTGTGCTAATCACATGCACCCTCCCAAGAAAAAAACTCTCTAGCAATGCACACCAAACTGGGCATGTGCAGAGTAACTCCAAAGGCTCTGTCTTATCAGGAGATGGATTGGGACAGTGGAAGAAGGGGAGGATCATGCAGGATTAACCCCTTAGCTTCCACAGTGAGTCTAACAAGCATGCCTTACTGCATATATGGACTGATTTTACTGTTGTGGTTTTAGTAACAAGTAGGTCTGGTTTTCCCCTGTGTGGTGAACCACTGTCCTACATTCCGTGAGTGGATAATGGCAGATGGATTCCCTCAGCTGTCACCACCTGGACCCAGGGTAATGGTCCCTTCATCCCAACATCTTCATCCTCCTCTAGATTCTCAACAAGTTATACCTGTTTGTGGCCAGAACCAAGGATCCTCTAGCACTGATTTGGGAATGCCTTGTTAATTCCATGGCATTTTTATTGTGGCTATGCTACAAGTCTTTAGTGCGGATTCTTCCTGGATCGCTCTGCAAAAAAGGGAGAGAAAAATTCAGTGGTTCTGATTGAACCGAACTGGCCCAAATGAACCTGGTACACAGACCCAGATGACCCCTGGTTTCTTCCAAACAGGCCAGACGTTTTGTCTTAAGGCCCCCTGTTCTCTCTCCTGCTTCTCAGTCACCCAGATCTTGAAAGACGGGGATAGCTCAGACTTTGTCATTCCCACCTTACTCAGAGCCTTTAGAGAAGCCATTTGGGAAAAAATGTAATACTTAACCATATTTCACCTAGTTTGACACCTGTTTCTCAACCCCAGAGGTTAGTTTGTACATTGCTTTCTCGCCTTCATATAGTCAGGACTTTGGCCTTTAGATATTCTTCAGGGACAGGTTTCAGCCTTAGGCATTTTATTTCAGAAACATCTGGCTTTGATTTTGCTTGTTACAACCATTTATTCAAGGTGTCTAACAGATCAAACTCATAAGACTCTTTTTGTATTTCCAACAGGGTCTTGTAAAAGGACAAGCAGGACACCCTGCTTCTGAGTCCACCATTGCTAGGTGGATAACACAACTCATCACAAGGGCTTGTGCTTGATTAATTGTAAAGGTGTTTTTGATTTTTTTTTTTTTTTTTTAAACAAACATGTTATACTTACCTGCTCTGTGCAAGGGTTTTGCACAGAGCAGCCCGGATCCTCCTTTTACTGGGGTCCCCTGGCGGCACTCCTGGCTCCTCCGCTTTCCATTGGGGGCACCCGTGCTGGTGTGCTCCCGAGTCCTGCTGCTGCGTCTATTGACACAGACCACAGGACTTTTCCAGCCCTCGGCTCCCGCACCACTGGATTTGATTGACAGCAGCGGGAGCCAATGGCTCCTGCTGTTATCAATCTATCCAATGAAGACCTGAGGCAGCGGCTGGAGCTGCTGGGCTCGTCCTCAATGCTGAAACATTTGGGCTCAGGTAAGAAAAAGGGGTGCTCTGGGGGGCAGCTGCAGCACAGAAGGTTTTTCACCTTAATGCATAGAATGCATATGCAGTCTTCGACTTTGAGGTTCTTTTAGCAGCACTCTGAGTTGGGTCTTTGGCCCTTGGTTTTGTTTTATTGGGCCTGGTGACACTGCTTTGTTTGCTTTGTTGTCCACCCTTTTCATTCATTACTTGGGCATGCTCCAGGATCTATGAATATCAATCCTGTGTCTTGTACTGTATGTATTAAAGTGATTCTGGAGGCTAATATTTTTTAATTAGATGAAAAAAGGTTTATACTTAGCTGCTTTGTACAACAATATTGCACAAAATGCCCCCTTAACTCTTCTTTGGTGGTTCCCCAGCACCATTCTGCGGGTGCCCCCATAGCAAGCACAGTGCTATGGGGGCACCCATGCAGGTACACTCCTGTGTCTATAGACACACACATTGCAGCTCAGCAGTGCTCCCTCCTCACAGGATTTGACTGACAGCAGGAGGAGCCGCTGTTGCCTTTGTCTCCTGAGAGACCTGGAAGTGGAGAGAGAACTACTGCAACCGGGACAGCACTGGATCGTGAGAGGAGGCATCTAAGTGTTAGCATTTAGCACCACATAAAACAAAAGGAGTCTTGACTTTGTAAATTCCACACCTTGGAAAATACAGTATAGGACACCCCCTTCCCTTCCCTGTTTCTATGTTACTCTGCATTGCTTGTTAATAAAAAACTGTGGGTTCATGAAGTTGGGTAAGGTTACAGGGGTTCCCAGAAAACTTTACTGGTTTCCTATCACCTGAAGGTGGCAGCCTATAACCCAGGGTCTGTAAAGATCCAGCTGGTGTCCTGTTCTGTACTCCAAGATTATTGCTTCATTTTTTTTAAAGGTGGCCATGCACTGATGAAGAGAGGGACCTTGGTGGATCAGAAAGGAGTTCATTATTTCACACTTTTTAATTTTTGTTTGGTTAAAAGATATTCTGTAGGGCAGGTAGCTTTATAATCTGACATTTTAATTCTCCTGTCTTCCAGGTCACTGTTGGGCTCATTACCGCTGTGCTGAGTGGTCACCAGGAGTGCACCAAACTGCAGATCGGGAGCTGGTTAATGTGGACAAAGCGGTTGTCTCAGGGAGCACAGAAGTGAGTCATTGTTGCCTAAATAACCTTTTAAATGCAAATAGAAAATGAACTGCATTAGTTTTAAAGCGGGGTTCCACCCAAATTCTGAACAATATCTGTATGTATTCTCTTCCTTGCCTAGATGCTGACATGCCGTTTAAAAAAATTTAAATCGCCGTAATTACCTTTTATTTTTCTATTCTTCTTTGCACTTCCTGGTTCTCCTCCCATGGGAGTAGGCGTGTTTCTAGCCTCTCCCAGACTCCTGGGAGCTAGTCTCAGGCTTCCCAGGATGCCACTGAGCATGTGCGGGAACGAGCGGTGAATGCTGGGAGCACAGCATTCACCACAGCCAGGAAATACATGCTTGTGGGCTTCAAATGCCCACAATGAAGATGGAAACAGCCTGCAGTGAATAATATAAGTTATTCTTTCCGACGAAATCTGACACAGGCAGACATATTACACACAATATGTGAGTATGTAATGCTGAGAAGAAAAGTTTGTGAATGAACTAAAAAAAAAACAAAAAACGATAGATAGGTGGACCCCCGCTTTAAGTACAGTGGGCTTGTCTGGTGCTTCTTGACCTGCATTTACATTTACGTTTTTTTTTTTCTCAATGAAACAAGTTAAATTTCTGCTCAGTGAAATGATGCTTTTTTTCACTTTCCAGTATAACTTATTTTCAAGATGCACACTTTTAAGTTTGTTTTTTTTCTATGTGTTTTCTTGTTTACTGGGCTTGTTTTGACAAGGTGTTTTCAGCTTGCAGCAATGTTTTCCTAGATGTACATGCATAAAATTCGCACAATTCAGTAGGAAATAAGCCATGATTATCAGTCAAGTTGGGTCCAAAGCAACCTATAAGCCATCTGCTGAACTACTATGATGTGTACAGACTTGCCTTCTGTGAATAAAACTCTAGCCTCTCTCCAATCTTTTCACATCCTTTTCCCTTTATTTATAATTATATAGGTCTCTGAGTAAACCATGTTTCTTTAAAAATAAATTAAACTTCTCCTTTAAAACACATATTTCCCTTATTTGTCTTTTTGTAATGTTTTTAATTAATAAGAAAAATTAGAATTGCGCTAAAGCTTTAGATCATAAATGATGCTTGATCAATATATACCCCACCAGTGCTCAAAAAATTATTATTATATATAAACCATAATAATTAAGAATTATAAATAAAGTAATAAAGTCCACCAGTGTTCGAAGAACCAATAAAGTCCAACAATATACATCCATATAAAGTCCCCCGTGCTCAAAATTCAATCAATGAAGTCCATCCTTGCATACAATGGCAGCTCCAAAGGTTATTAGAAAAAAAATCGTGCTGAATCCACCACCAAATAGGAGAAATCACTTCTTACCAGATGACCAGGATCCTCCGTTACAGAGGATCAAGGAAAGCATGTAGCATAAAGCACAGCTTGATTCCAATACGCAGCAAACACATTCAGGGCTCTCTGGTTCACGGTCTTTAACTTGGTATTCACCTCTTGATTCCCCTTATGCAGTAGAGCTCAGACTGAGAGAGCAGCACAAGAAGCCAGTCAGCTGTTTTGCAGTGTTTGGCCTCCTTCACATGGTTGATTAGTTGCATAGACACCGAATTCTAGCCGCAAGAATCTGCAGATTCTTGTAACTGGAATGACAGGTGCATACGAACACTGACGGATGCTTAGCCTGTACAAACTATTGAGAGGCTGACAGTAAGCGTCACTGTTCACATGTAGCCTCACACCAAGCAATTGCAGTTTTGGGACAGGTCATTAATGATCTAAAGGTTTAGCGCGATTCTAATTTTTCATATTAGATTTTCACTGTGTTCATGTTATACAGGAGAATTGCAGCTTCCGACTAAGTTTCTTTGGAATTTTATTTATCATATATTTTCATAGCGCAGTTTTTCACACATTTTTCCAATGTTTTTAATTACACATGTGAAACAAACTTTTAGCCCATGAAAAATGTATAAATCTGCAAAATAGTTGCAATGTGTTCAGTTTGCCTAGAAGAGTTACACTTTATGGACCTTAAAGCTTAGGGTCTCGTATACACAAATGTGTCTGGCCTCAGAAAAGCATAACATTTCTGGTGCCTTCTTGCACAGCTGATCATAAAAAAGAGTGGCTGTATGTTGCCCCAAATGTGAGGCTCTGTGAAGAGCAATCTGTGGTGGATTGATTTTCAGAGCAGTGTAACTGACAGGCATTTGGAAGGCGACCACTGAACAGGCTGTTTTAATGGACATACCATGCCATGAGCCCAGCGTTTGGCTCACAGTTGCGGCACAGCCCCATTCATTTGAATGTTGCATTTGGCAACAGTATCGCCCACCGAACACGATAGGGAGTAAGCATTGTGGCTGCAGCATATGTACCCTACTGCCTGACTGTCTTCCAGCTTAAAGTGATATTAAGGTTCAGTTTTCATTTTGCCCCTGTTCTGTGCAATGGTTTTGCACAGAGACTTCCCCCGATCCTCCAGTGCCAGTGGGTCCCCCCACTGGCGTTTCTGTCCCCCTCCCCCCCCTTTCACAATCTGACTTGCTAGGGGGCTGCTCTTATGGGCTCAAACCCAAGCCACACTTTGTGCGCCTATTGACACACACAGTGTGGCTAGGCCCAGCCCCTTGCTCCCTCATCACTGATTTTCATTGGCAGCAGCAAGATCCAATGGTACCGAGTCCAGTGAGGAGGGAGAAAGAGGGCAGCGTTGGTCTGAGATCTGGCTCAGGTAAAAGTGTTGGTGGGCTGAGAAAGGGGGAGCTGCACCTAAAAGCAGAGAATGCTTTGAGGTTTAAAAAAATAAATTAAAAAAAACCCTTCAGTCTTTACAACCCCTTTAAGGAATGCAACTCAGCCGCTTATTTATATGGCCCCCCAACCGCAAGTGTAAGCTAAGCCAAAATGTGCTTTAAATCAAGCCCTACTGACCCCTGCAGCCGCAGGCACTTTTGTAGGGTTTTTTTATCTTTATTTTTTGTACCATTGATTACAGCTGAACAACATTTACTGATAATGAGTTGGGAAGAAAGTTTTTTTTTTTTTTTTTTTTTAATCACTTCAGCCCTCAAACCTGTACACTGTAGATCCCATTTCTGCAATGGGTTTGCTTATTTGGCAATACCTTAGCCATTACTTAAACACTTCAGCCCCATACCCTTTTCCCCCTAAATCCCTTAGTCCCAGTGTGTGTGTGTTGTTCTTTTTTTTTTTTTTTTCATTTTGGTGAAGTATAAGTTCTGTAATGTTTCTAGTCTACCCTAAGACCCCTTTCACACTGAGGTGTTTTTCAGGTGCTTTTGGGCTAAAAATAGCACCTGAAAAATGGCTCCCCTGCACTCTGTGTGAAAGCCTGAGTGCTTTCACCCTGAGGCGATGCGCTGGCGCGACGTTAAAAAAACTCCTGCAAGCAGCATCGTTTGAGCGGTGTATACACCGCTCCTGCCCATTGAAATGAATTGGCAGCGGTGCTTTGTGGGTCGTTTGAACCCTTTTTTGGCTAATACCATAGATTAAGGGTCAGTAGAAGGCAGGGTAGCCTTAAATTTAGAGAGGATGTTTTTTTTTTGTTTTTTTTTAAACTATTATGCAAGATCAGAAATAGCATTAGGTGGGAGCATTTAATTTACTAATTTGAAACAAAATTTGAGTACTGATCAAAAGTCTTAAAAGAAAGTTTAGCTTACATGCTTAGTTTCTTTTAAACAAAGTAAAAAGTCATGAGTATCCAAATCTTTATTTTGTCGTGCGTTTCATTCTAAATAGTGTATGTGCTGTCAGGAATTATATGCCTTTTTAATGGCTTCCTACCTTTTGGCAAACTCCCAATATGTTGCCAGCTGCAGCAAAAAAGCCCACGTGTCAGAAAGCAGGTTATAAAAATGCGCAGAACTCTCTAGAAACTAAGCCTGCTTCCCAAATCGTTAAGTGTGCTCTGTTTGCCAAGACAACTATTTACAGTGATTTAAACAGGTAGGGAAACAGATGAGCATTTTGCAAGCATTAGTAGAACAGCTGTTTTAAAACAGAATTTTGTGGCAAGTACACGGGTACCTTATTGCTTTTAACGACCTTGTTTTTTGAGCATTCAGGTTGCTGTGCTAGAACAATTTAGTTTGCAAGGTGTTGTTCATGGTGGTGGGGTGGGGTGTTGGACAGATATATTTTTGCAGAGATGTCTTCCTGGACATGAAGTATAGTCTGAAGCTAGTTTTGTTTTGTTTTTTTTGCTTCAGCCCTGATAAGTATAAGGTTGACTGTAAAGCCGTATACACTATATACAGCATCTCACAAAAATTAGTACACCCCTCCCATTTTTGTAAATATTTTATTATATCTTTTCATATGAAAACACTGAAGAAATGACACTTTGCTACAATGTAAAGTAGTGAGTATACAGCTTGTATAACAGTGTAAATTTGCTGTCCCCTCAAAATAACTCAACACACAGCCATTAATGTCTAAACCGCTGGCAACAAAAGTGAGTACACCCCTAAGTGAAAATGTCCAAATTCGACCAAATTAGCCATTTTCCCTCCCCGGTGTCATGTGACTCAGTGTTACAAGGTATCAGGTGTGAATGGGGGGCAGGTGTGTTAAATTTGGTGTTATCGCTCTTACTCTCTCACACTGGTCACTGTATGTTCAACATGACATCTCATGGCAAAGAACTCTCTGAAGATCTGAATAAAATAATTGTTGCTCTACATAAAGATGGCCTAGGCTATAAGAAGATTGCCAAGACCCTGAAACTGAGCTGCAGCACGGTGGCCAAGACCACACAGCAGTTTAACAGGCCAGGTTCCACTTAGAAAAGACCTCACCATGGTCAGCCAAAGAAGTTGAGTGCACGTGCTCAACATCATATCCAGAGGTTGTCTTTGGGAAATAGACGTATGAGTGCTGCCAGCATTACTGCAGAGGTTGAAGGGGCGGGGGGTCAGTCTGTCAGTGCTCAGACCATACTCTCCACATTGCATCAAATTGTCTGCATTGCTGTCGTCCCAGAAGGAAGCCTCTTCTAAAGACGATGCACAAGAAAGCCCGCAAACAGTTTGTTGAAGACAAGCAGACTAAGGATATGGATTACTGGAACCATGTCCTGTGGTCTGATGAGACCAAGATAAACTTATTTGGTTCAGATGGCGTTAAGCGTGTGCGGGGGCAACCAGGTGAGGAGTACAAAGACAAGTGTATCTTGCATACAGTCAGGCATGGTGGTGGAAGTGTCATGTTCTGGGGCTGCATGAGTGCTGCTGGCACTGGGGAGCTACAGTTCATTGAGGGAACCATGAATGCCAACATGTACTGTGACATACTGAAGCAGAGCATGATTCCCTCCCTTCGGAGACTGGGCCCCAGGGCAGTATTCAACCATAATAACGACCCCAAACACCTCCAAAACGGCCACTGCCTTGCTAAAGAAGCTGAGGGTAAAGGTGATGGACTGGCCAAGCATGTCTCCAGACATAAACCCTATTGAGCATCTGTGGGGCATCCTCAAACAGAAGGTGGAGGGGCACAAGGTCTCTAACATCCACCAGCTCTGTGATCTCTTCATGGACGAGGACTCCAGTGGCAACCTGTGAAGCTCTGGTGAACTCCATGCTCGAGTGGGTTAAGGCAGTGTTGGAAATTAAACTTTGGGCCCAATTTGGACATTTTCACTTAGGGGTGTATTCACTTTTGTTGCCAGGGGTTTAGACATTAATGGCTGTGTGTTGAGTTATTTTGAGGTGACAGCAAATGTACACTGTTATACAAGCTGTACACTCACTACTTTACATTGTAGCAAAGTGTCATTTCTTCATTGTTGTCACATGAAAAGAAATAATATATTTAAATGTGAGGGATGTACTCTTGTGAGATACAGTGTATGTATGTGTGTGTGTGTGTGTGTGTATATATATGTATATATATATATATATAAAAAAAATTAGAGGTCGACCGATATATCGGCCGATATTTGGTGTTTTTTACTTAATCGGCATCGGCCGATTGTGCTGATAAAAAAGGCAGATATAACTTCAGTGCGACTTGTAAATTGCTTCTGTAATAGAAGTCAGTGCAAGTTGTCTGAAATATTCTGTAAAGCGACTTCACCTTCCTCTGGGCAGCCTACCAAATCTGATCAAAAGAACCTGAAGGATACAATGTTTACACTTATGAATGAACTAAATTCCGTGTGTAGAAGCTCTCAGTTTAACCATTTAAAGACTAAATCTTTTCTGACATTTGTTGCTTACAAGTAAAAATCCTGTATTTTCTGCTAGAAAATCACTTAGAACCCCCAAACATTATATATATATTTTTTAGCAGAGACCCTAGGGAATAAAATAGCGGTTGTTGCAATATTTTATGTCACACGGTATTTGCGCAGCAGTCTTTCAAACGCAATTTTTTTAAAAAAAAAATACATTAATAAATAAAAAAAAAACTAAGCAGTAAAGTTAGCCCATTTTTTTTTTCGTCCAAAAGTTTTGATTACCTGTTTTTGTATATTTAATATTTAAGATATCGTTTTTTTTTCTAAATTCTACATACAAGTGAACTGATTGGAGGTTTGTTTTGTTTAATAAATGTTTAAATGTAAAAAAATTTCTGTATCACTTAAGGTTGCTATCACACTGCAGCGGGCATGCGTTGACGGTAAAACGCTGCTAGTTTTAGCTGCGCTTTACCGTCATTTTAGCGGCGCTATTCGGCTGCTAGCGGGGCGCTTATAACCCAGCTAGCAGCCGAGGAAGGGGTTAAATGCGCCCCTGAAGCGCCGCTGCCGAAACGCTTTGCAGGCGCTTCGGCAGCGGTGCGCATTCATTTCAATGGGCAGGAGTGGTGGTATACACTGCTCCAAAGATGTTGCTTGCAGGACTTTTTTTTAACATCCTGCCAGCGCATCGCCTCAGTGTGAAAGCACTCGGGCTTTCACACTGAGACTGCAGGGGAGCCGTTTTACAGGCGCTATTTTTATCCCAAAAGCGCCTGAAAAACGCCCCAGTGTGAAAGGGATCTATCTGTTAGATTTTATGAGATGAAGGGGGGGGGGGGGGAATAAGAAAAAATCGGCCTAATATATCGGCCCAAAAAAAATCGGCATCACATATCGGCCATCGGCCACCGAGATTTCTAAATATCGGCATTGGCCAGAGAAAAACCCATCGACCCGGTCAACCTCTAATATTAATATATATATATATATATATATATATATATATATATATATATATATTGTATTCAAATAAAGTAGTATAGTGCAGCGCTGATGAAGGTGAAATAAGCAATAAAATTATACCAATATAAAGTGAGGTGAGTCGGGAGAAAGTAGAGAGAAGACATTGCTGGAAGTGGCAGCAGAGGAGCCCAAATAAATTTGTTCTTTTCCAGCCTCTGCGTGTCTCAGAGGGTGTGGCATTGCCGCAATGGTCGTTGTCATCCAGAATGGGGGGGGGGGGGGGGGGCCACATCCATCACCGACTCCTTTTTGGAGGAATCGCTCACGAAAAGCTTGGTTGACTCATCAGGCATATGCCTAGTTAGGTTCAACCTGTCTGGTAAGCCCCTTCCCTTACGGTGGTGGATTATCTACAGATAACCAGTTCACACAGATTCACAGTCACTATATTTGATGTCATATATGTCATATATGGACTTTATATGCACTGACACTGTTGGTTTATACTATTTTATCATTATCGTTGTGATATTTTATTGCTGTGTATTTTTGTCTTGAATATTCATTTATCCTATTCACTTTTATATTGGTATAATTTTATTGCTTATCTCATCTTCATCAGCGCTGCACTATACTACTTTATTTGTTCACTTATTCACAGATTATCTGATGTGCTGGCAGCTACCACTATTTGTTTAAGACAGCGCGGTTTTTCACAATTTTTTCTATATAATTGTATTCGACTTTTTAATTAATATCATGAATTTAAATGAATATTTGTTGTCGGACATTATTGGCACCGTTGGTTCAAGAAAAATGCATCCCTTTAAATTTTATGTCTTCACACTGGTTCATTGCGTTTCCATTGTGGTGTTGAAAATCTTGCTTAATGCATTTTTGGTCATTTAAAAAAAAACGCATCTCCCCATTAAAATGCATTGAAAACGCAGCAAGAACGCATCACTAACGCACCCGTGTTACGTTTCTGATGCAGTTGAGTCACAAGACCTATGAAAAACACCACAAGCATAGAAAAATTGTGGCAAAAATCGTGTGCGTTTTCTGTGCCATTATCGGCAAAATGCGGATAACACTATTTTCAGCTGCTGAAATGTCCGTGCGTCACTAAAATCTTATAAAAACTCAAAAGATCAGGGCATATCCTATGTGTGTGTATATATATATATATATATATATATATATATATATATATATATATTTTAGGCAAAAATGAAAACAAAAACCAGACAACTATTTTGCCTTGCACATAATCCTTACCCATAATAAGATTTAATCCCATATTATGATAAATACTTGTTATGACCCACACACTTTGCTTTGAGGTATAATATTATACATCAGCTGATGTGTTAAAAAAATTACTACAGAATGAGGTGTTGCTTTTGTCACAGAAAGCAAAATAATTACATTTCAGAAGTCCCTGTTATGGACTTAAAAGGAAGGCAAACATTCATTTTAGGATTGCCTGCAATATCTGCATACATAAATTGCATCTAAAGGGCATGACCTGTTTAAACATCCCTGTAAAATGTTGACCACTTTGTACAAAAGTAAAGCTGTTTTTTGTTAATGATTTTCAGATATTTCTCAAAGGATGTTTGTTTTTTTTCCCCTCAGGGGCCATCCTCCAGGCAATTTTTTTTTTTGATTGAACCTTTTATTATCAAAATCACAAAGACATTGACATGGTGGTTTTTATTACTTCAAAAAGATGGGCTTTAAATTGCCCCAGGCGAACGTGACCGAAAACACTTTCGGTGTAGTTTTTGTTTTTTATTTATAATATGTTTCAATTCAACCTTTTCGTAAATTTTGTTCAATCTGCCATTTTATATCACAGTTTTGATATAACAATCCGCAGATTTCTGGTGTCATATCTGTAGATAATAGATTGCTTAAAGTGTCATTAAACCCACATCATTATAAACTATCAATTAATGCCCTATTACATGCCGTTCATACTCGCTCAGTCACTATGGGATTTATTTTTCTGTATTCTACAAAAAGAACTATTTGATCCACCTGTTCTCTGTTCCTCCCGTCTGTCCATGTCCCTACTGCAGCTGGGGATTGTGCAGAGCAGCTGTTGGCAGCTAGTGTGCATTCAGTGAGTTTCTAAGCTATTCATTTTACTGCTTGATCACATCTGAGCAGCCCATATGCGTAAAGAGTCACAAATGTGGGCATAGTAGGTAAATGACACCCAACTCCCTCCCTCCTCTTCCATGCCCACTAACCAGCTAAACGCTAAGGGGCAGCATATTACTTCTTGACTGATGGAGGCTTCACCTCCCTGTTATTCTAAGACACAAGCTGGAGGCACGTGACACAACCGATGATTGGCAGAAATCCACTTGCACTGTTATTGCCCAAAAAATAGCAATTTGATTTGTTTATAATATATTTGTATGACTATTTAAAACAGTTTATTTATACCACATGTTTCCCTGCAAACAGAGTGGATAAGATCTGTTTCATGTGACGGCTGTATATCGATTAGGAAAAAGGGTGCTTCGATTTTTTTTTTTTTTGTTTTTTTTATTAAAAGTATTACAGTGCCATCATCCATATACAGAAAAAGATGGGATAATGTAAATTAAACACAGTGTGTGTTTAGTATTGCTGTAAGTTCTAGCCATTTCTTGTAATTGAATTTTCAAATCTCACACTCAAAAGTGGTTACAATTGACTAAAAATTCCTATGTGTATTTCTACGCACAGTGACTTTTAAAGCAATTTTTTTTTTCTTTTACAAAACGCACCAGCAGATGAATGAAACCAACCACCGAAAGTTTCTCTTGAAATTAGATGATCTTATAAGTTAGTGTCAGGTTTTCTTGATTTCTATGATTGTTTTTGCCACTAAAAACTATTAAAAAGTGGTTGCCTAAAAAATATGGCCAGTACTGGGCAGGCCATGTATGAACATATATCTCACTCGGTATATGTTCATGGGCTTTTCAGATTACTATTTACTGCTTATTTTTGCATGGTGAAAATATCACACTTCACTGGTTCTTGGACAGAATTTTTATTTTTTTGTGCATATCCAAAGGCTGTGTAACTGAACATAGAAAGAACAAAGACAAGTGCCCATGATAAAGCAGGTGAATCGCCTTTAATAAATACAATTGTATTTTTTCATAATGAAGACAAGGCAAGGCAAAGCCAGGAGAAGTCTCCCCCATGGAATACCAGGTCACATCTACAGTCTCTGAACAGTCCACGCTTACTGGACAACCATCTAAAGGAGAGATGGAAGCAAAGATGAAACCTCTACAACTCTTCCCACATCTGTGAATGGGGATCCAGATTGTACTCTGGTTGAAAAAGTACTTCCAATTACATGATAGAAGATTACGGCCCCATCCACAGCTGTTTTTTCTTTTCTTTCTTTTTTTTGTTTTTTTTTTTTGTTTTTTGTTTTTTTGCCACCAATTGTAGTGCCTCTTTCTATGGGTTGATCCAGGTCCAGCTCTGGAGTCTCCATCATCTATGCTTTCATTTCTCCTTTTGCTGACTGCCTAGGGAGAGTGTGTTCAGCAACTAGTTCTATGCACATGGACGTTTATTAGCTAAAACTCCACAAGTGTAAAATACTCAGTATTTTCCTGTGCTCGGGAAGCTGCTGTTATTTACTGCTGCCGATTCAAGTGCATGACTGTACACAGCCATACTCGTGTCGATGCTGATCATTTCTGCATCAGTGTTTACCCACGCATGCACGTGCGGTGTATTTCCCCAAATGCAGAAGTGCATGCCTTGGTAATCACTGGTGCAGAAGGGATCAGTGCTTACACAAGTATAAGGGTGGCCACGTACACCTATTGGCTTTTAAGTCAGTTGCACAAGGGTATAATAATTTACTGATGTTTATACTTAGGATCTTGTTGACGGCTCCTGAGTAAAATGTTCTGTAAAGACCTTGCATATAAATGCATATAGACTCGCATGTAAAAGTGTATGGACGAGTAAAATTCTTCCTCGTTGTTGTAATATACTCATTTATAGTCATGTAAATGAGCGTAAATTACTGCACTCATATGTAAATTTTTTTTTTTGTTTTGTTTTTTTTGTTTTACAACTGTATTTATCACTGTATTACTGATCTTGACTCAGCTGTGCGCGTTGTTCCATAGACAACAATGCATCTAATTTAAAATCTGTAAAAAATGTGGTGTTTTTTTACTCCTGTGTACAAGAGGCCTAACTGCCAGCTGTAAATGTCATCTGTGGCTCCCAGGGCCCAGGAAAGTCCCAGGGATATTATGCTTGTGAAATTGTAAGCTATATAAACATCAATGTGCATGAGGCATAAATGAAATTGTATTTTGTTTATTAAAGGTAATTTACCTCCACTATCCAGTACACTTTGGGTTTTTCTTTTGGTTTTTTTGGCAGGAATGTGAAGGATTGCCAAATGTTTATGAAGGTCCATTATGTTAGAAAATGTTTGATATGAAGAAATTTTGTTTCTAACAGTTGCTTTCCACTTGAGAGCCTTATTTACCAAACTGTTGCTCAGTTCAGGGTCATGGCTAGAAAATATTTAAGATGTCATTATTACACAATGTGACATTTTGGTATTTTACATGATTTGTAAAATCGTTTAAAACCCAAAATGGTGTATGTGGACGTTTTTGTAGCCATTTGTGTTTAAAGACTATGCAGCCTTCATCTGTGGATGGGATTATACTACGCAACATTTGATTATCTTGCTGTTACTGATATAAGGTGTATGATCCCTTGCTGGGTTTGCATTCCGTTCACTTCAACCTTTACAATCGTAGTATGTATTTTTTGTCTGGAAAATAACATTTAATCATACTGAAGATGTCTTTTTTTTTTTTTTTATATGTTTATTGTTTGATCTTTTAATGCTTGTATGCTGAGATTAAAGTTGGAGAAAAACTAAAAAGCTGAAAAGCACAAGAGTATGTCTCTGGGATCTTATATAAATCACATTATAATGCACAGTGAAGCTCATCAGTGCCCATCATTTCAGCCTCATCAGTGCCCATCATTTCAGCCTCATCAGTGCCCATCATTTCAGCCTCATCAGTGCCCATCATTTCAGCCTCATCAGTGCCCATCATTTCAGCCTCATCAGTGCCCATCATTTCAGCCTCATCAGTGCCCATCATTTCAGCCTCATCAGTGCCCATCATTTCAGCCTCATCAGTGCCCATCGGTGCAGCCTCATCAGTGCCCATCGGTGCAGTCTCATCAGTAAAGCCTCATCAGCACAGCTTCATCAGCATTTTTTGTTTAGCAAAGAATAAAAAAACCAAGTGGTGATTAAATACCACCAAAAGAAAGCTCTATCTGTCTATAAAAGAACAAAAAACAAAAAAAAACAAATGATAAAAATTTCTTATGCAGTGTCGCATGACCACGCAATTGTCATTTAAAGTGCGATAGCGCTGCAAATTAGGCCTCTCTTCATATAGTTACATAGTACGTAAGGTTGAATAAAGACAACAGCCCATCCATTTCAACCTGTGTGTGTAGAAAAATAATTTCCCATGTCCCCGTACATCTATACAGAAATATGTTGCTTCTTACAAGTGTCCACCAACCCCAGAATGTGAACATGGGCTCTCCCAATGCTGGGTGTTTGCAGTATGTATTGATCTATATTGCTGAGTATGCACAGTTTAAGTTGCTCGCTCCAAGGAATGAGCATTGTAGCCTCTACCTCATCTGGCTTTGAAGCTGCCTGTCTTTTCTATAGCTCCCCTGTCCCCACTTGGGACATCATTTGACTGTCATCTCCTGTATGTATTTCTTCAACTCATTTTTTGTTCTACTTGGCTTAGTCTAGATGGAACTAGCTTGCAAACGTTAATATAAGCACTGTGTTGGTGGGAGAACAAGCTTAGCGGAGACAGAATGCTTGACAAGAACAGCAGAATCTGTCACATCAGATTGTGACACCATTTGTTTTCTGTTTCAAGCAAGGCTGTTTGATGGATGGTTCCCCGTGTAAAGGTCAGAGCAGGCACAGTGTTTATTCATGTGAGAGACATAAAGGTTAAAGGAGGGAGAGTTAGGTGAAACTGGAAGCAAAACAGCCCAATCATATGCTTAACAGTTATGTTGTCCTATTAGGTGCAGTCATATTCTCAGTTCATTTAGCCAGGCTCTGAAATGTCAGATGAACCAAATCACTGGGGCTTATCGAACAATCTCTCTCCTACTTAGCTTAACTTTTTAATTAGTATATAGGATCTTTTCTGTGCTTTTCAGCTGTCCTCTCATGAACATAGGAAATACATGTATATGGCATAACCTTTGTCATGTACTGTGATTTTGGGTTGTTTCCTTACATGCGGACATGTTTTACATAGATTATATGCATGATCAGTTCTGTACAGTTAAAGGTGCACTCCTGTCAGATGTAAACGTGAATATTTTGCCAGGCATACCAAGGTTTCTGGCCTTTCTTTATCCTCGCTGGGGTAAGGCTGGCCATAGATTATACAATTTTCTTGTACAATACATATAATATGAGGTCAAACCTAAACCCTTAACATTTGAATACAATCCAGCAGGTCCTTGCACTATGTAATTGAAGGTAAACCTAAAGGAAATTGAACAAGAAAATTGCACAGTAATACCTCGGATTGCGAGTAACGTCGTTTACGAGCGTTTCGCAATACAAGCTATTTTTAAAAAAAAATCCTGACTCGACTTGCGAGCGTTGTCTCGCAAGACGGGCAGATTTCAAGCCAATGAGTTGTGCAGTACCACATTTGGCCATAGGTGCGGGGGCGCCGTGGACACTCGGAGCCACTCGGAAACACTCTGTTCCCGCGTGTCCCGGAGCCTCTTAGAGTGTCTACAAGTGCATCCGAGCGGTCTCAGAGTGTCTCTGCCCTGCCCCCCCCACCTCTGGCCACATGCGGTACTGCATACAATAGCAGTCACTGTGAAACGAATTATCTGAGTTTCCGTTGACTCCTATGGGGCAACTCGCTTTGATATACAAGTGCTTTGGATTACAAGCATGCTTCTGGAACCCAATTATGCTCGTAATCCAAGGTACTACTGTATAATGTATGGCCAGCCT
Source organism: Lithobates septentrionalis (assembly GCA_037952835.1). Lineage (NCBI taxonomy): Eukaryota > Metazoa > Chordata > Amphibia > Anura > Ranidae > Lithobates > Lithobates septentrionalis. The sequence continues at coordinate 790,387 of JBBDGP010000098.1, forward strand.
TAGAGGGGAAGCTTTACAAGACAATGGAATGTTACAAGAGACTGAAATCCACACCTTACCTTTAAACAAACCTGCTGAGTCTGACTTCAGTTTAGTATCAATTCAAGGTCAGTTGTGTATATTGCAGCATTTACTGGACTGCTTTAACATTTTATATCTTTTTACTTTTTTATTTGGAATTATTTATTAAAATTAACCTACTGTAGTCAGTGAGCTTACAAAATCTTTAGCGTATGAGTTCCATAAGGTTGAGAGAGCATTATCAGCGTCTGGGGAAAAAAATGTCTATCATTTCATAGCAACCATTGAAATTTAAAGTGGTTCTAAATCTTTTTTTATGTTTTAAAATAACAAACCTGGTTTTGCACAGAGCAGCCTCTTCTTGTCGGGTCCCTCGCCGGCGCTCCAGGCACCTCCTGTTTGTCGGGTGCCCCCACAGAAAGCCGCTATCCATTTCCATGAAGGCACATGTGCGTGGTCACTCCTGAGCACTGCTGCTGTGTCTTTTGACACAGACAGCGGGACTTGGCCTGGCCCCCGTGTCACAGGATTTGATTGACAGCAGCGAGAGCCAATATCTCCCACTGCTATCAATCTGTCCAATGAGGATTTGAGGCAGTGGTGGGAGCAATTGCGGTGAAAAACCGTAAGGCTTTAGAACTACTTTAAATTTCAGTTTAATCTTTGAGCATACAATCATTACTGTAGAGTAATGATTGTATGCTTGAAGATGGTATTGACCGTTATTTCAGAAATAATTATAAATGAGCCCAGCAATGACTTCAGGCAGAGGGATTGATTTATTAAATCTGGAGTGCACAAAATCTGGTGCAGCTGTGCATGGTAGCCAATCGGCATCTAATGTCAGCTTGTTCAATTAGGGCCAATTCCCACTATCTGCGTTGAGACGTTTTACCGCATGGTAGAACGTCTGTCACCGCAGGGACACATAAGAAACAGTTGTTTCCTACGCGACCTATTCACACTGCAACACAGCCTAGCATTGCAATAAAATGCAGTACCCTGGCCCAAATCACACTGCAATGCCAGGCAGCGCAGTGCATCGGCCGACACTGCAGTGAATGTTGTACTCTTCAAATAACGTTTTGTACAAAACAAGCACAAAAAAAAGGGACAGTGCTGTGCACTGCTTCTAGCACCACACTGCCCCCTAGCCAGCCAGCAGCACGGAGCAGCCAGAGCGCTGAATTGCTCTGGCTTCTCTGAGATTTCACGGCTGACAAGTGTGAATTCACCCCAAGCTTTGACAAGAAAGCCTGGAAGCTGATTGGTTTCTATGCAGAGCTGCTCCAGTTTTAGTAACTTCACCCAAGAGTGTCCATGTTGGGGTTTGTGTGGACAGGTGTTCTTGTCAAATGCCGCATTTGCTATTCAGATGCATGCACTAGAATGGCAAATGCAGTACTTGAAAGAAAAAGCCGCATTTGACCTGCATGTCAAACTTGCCTCAGTAGGATTTGCTGCGTACAAAGAAATGCAGGACTACGCAAAGCAAGTCAAACATGGCCTCTGAATTGCCATTGTGTATTCAGTTAAAGTCAGTGGAATTTTGCTGACCTGCAGTTCACATGCATTTCAAACACACATGAAATACAGGAAAACAATACCTGTTGTCATGAGCCTAGTTCTGTGCAGTCCAAAGGCTGAACATCCATCAAGCCTGAAAATGTCTGCATTGTGTGTACACTGTGGGTAAATGTTAGAGCAACATTGCTAAGAACTTTCTTTAGGTCAAAACTTGCTAAATAATATCACCCCTGTGCAATCATAGAAGAAAAGATAACCTGACCTTGGACAAAGACTGACTCTTCATGGAATCTGCAATGTACCATGAATGAGTGGGTTGATGTATGCTCACTTTTCCTCCCCTTATAGCTTGTGTTTGAAACCTAATGCACATGGGCCGAATGTTGGCCGGTTCAATAGAAACCAGCTGACATTCGGCCCGTGTGTACAGCAGCCGGTTCAACAGAAGCCGGCAGTTCAGGCGACTTCCGTCAATGGCTCATGACCGAAAAAGGTCTACCAACCAACTACTGTTCATCGCTCTCAGCCAATGGCAGGGGAGATCGCTGTACTATCATTGCATAGTTAGTATAGCGGCCCCAACCTGCTGGGTTGAACTAAGACTAGTGGTGTGCACGAGGCTTAAGACTTTTACAACTAGCCAATTAGACAATTCTGCTCATTGAGAACAGTAAGCAGAGAGCATGTTTTTACTGGTCAGCATACTAGCTTTTTTTTTTTTTTTTTTTAATCATCCCCATTTCCATTATAGCAGACTTTTCCTTTAAAGTTTACAGCAGTGTTTCTCAGCTCCAGTGCTCAAGGCGCCCCAACAGGTCATGTTTTAGACCCCATTCACACAGGGACGACTTGTCAGGCGACCTAGTCGCCTGACAAGTCGCCTCCCGTTCTGTACTATGGAGCCGTTCTAAGGGGAGCGACGCAAGTCGCTCCGACTTAGAAAAAGGTTCCTGTACGACTTCTGGGGCGACTTGCATAGACTTCTATGCAGAAGTCGTTTTGCAAGTCGCCCGGGCAGTCGTTTGCAGGTCGCCTCGCTGAGGCGACCTGCAAGTCGTGTTGCCCCTTTGTGAATGGGGTCTCAAGGATTTCCCTCAGATGAAACAGCTGTGGTAATTACTAAGGCAGTGAAACTGATCAAATCACCTGTGCAAAATAATGGGGAGCCTGAAAACATGACCTGTTGGGGCGCCTTGAGGACTGGAGTTGAGAAACACTGCTTTACAGAAATGAGGTGGTGGACCTGGCAGAGAGAGTTGCAGGAGTGGAGAATGTGCCAAACGCTTTAGGTTCAAGTTGACATATGGCTTAAACGACAATGATTAAAAAAAATAAAAGCACAGAGTATGGAAATATTTTTACGGTGGTTCAGTTTTTTTTGGGTTTTTTTTGGACTAAAGTTCTCTTTAATTGTTATAATTATTTTCATTGCTGCATAGAAAGCTTACTTGTTTTTTCCTTTTGGACCCGATTCCCATATCAGCTCCATACAAGAAAAAAAAATAGAAAAAGATTATTAGTTTTAACGTGCAGAATGTGAAATTAAAAAGCAGATGGCAAAGAATTATGTCTCTTCTTAATACTGGCTGAGTAGATTATGCATAATTGTAAAAATGTCATCACACTTTGTAAACATGAAGGCGAAGTGTGTTTGCTGGGCTGCACATCTGTTTTGGGACATTGTTAAATGGTTAGAAAAATCAATGCTGATCTGAGCTAAGCATATTAATCTGGGGGATCTAATTAACTTAACAGTTATGACTCCTGGTAGATACATGACTCATGCGTCATAAAAGACCTGACAAGGATTTGGCAGGTGTAGCTGCAATAGTGTTGTAGCTTTTGAGCTGTAAACTTTTTTTAGTTTTTTTTTTTCTTAAATCTGCACTTAAGGTGCATTGACAGCGCTAAGGCTTCAATAATGCCAATGTTGTACAGCTCTGTTGCATTATTAATTTGGCAAAGTTCTACATGTGCTTTCATGTAGTATAGAATTTTAAGCCAATACGAACTGCAGTGTTAAGGCCCGTACACACGCTGAGAATATCGTACAAATGATCTTCCATTTTTTTTGCATGCTAGTCTCATATTGAAAATGCAGAGGTTACTCAACTCAAGAAAATTCTGGTATGACCGAATACAGTTTGTCACTTCGGATAATTTTAGATGAACTGTCCTGATCTGCTCTTGAAAGCTGTGTACTAACGATCAGATTATCGCGTGATTGCTTCAAAAGCAGCATTTTTCATCCAATTTTCTGATCGTGTGTTCTAGTGAAAATAGACTAAAGTTCCATTGTCCATTTGTTAAAGAGATTGGTTGGCAAAACAATTGTTTTTATCGTGTTACACTTTACTTTTTCCCTTGTTGCTTTAACCTTTCCCAAAAACGCTGCTAAACTACTGTAGGAGAAAAAAACGTCTTTGAGCTTATAGTGTGCAATGAGGCCTAAATGTTTAGAATCGCCAACGTGTAAACAAATAGAGAAAAATAGATGGAATCTGAAAATTCAGTGACGACATTTGGAAAAATGGTAAAAGGCAGCAGAAAAAATATAATGCCCACTTCCCATGAAAGATAGTGGATTATCCCAGGGCGAGAAAAAAACAACTGGAAAGTCTTTACACAGTGAGGAATTCTATCCCCAAAATAGGATTTGTAGCATTATTTTATGTTATGAAATCCTGTCAATTTAGAGAATTTCACAGATCTGTATAGATGCCTTGGCTCTCAATATGGCATTTGGAAAAAAAATCGACACCCTATACAAGTGCATATACATATTGGATAAGAACAACCACAAGGGGGATTCTCAGTGGTTACCATTTCTGGGGAATTCAGTAACGTTCTTAGAACACTTTTCTGGTGGTAGTTCTCTTTAGTATTTTCTGCTCCTACATTTACTCCTGCAAATTTTTCAGTAGCATTACTGACACCTGCACAAAGTTCAGTAACTACCCTTTACAAACCTGTCACTATGGTAACAACTAGGGGTGCGCATCTTCACTGGCCTCACGATTCGATTACTATTAGGTCCACGATTCACAATGCATCACGATTACTGCGCACGGTTTTCATCCAAAAAATTTAAGTAGTCAGAAGAACTCCATTTTTTAAATTTTGTCTGTTCTTAAAAAAAAGACAACACTCCCTGCATGTAGCAAAGTGTAAACACAGCAGACAACTTAAAGAGGAGCTCCAGACTGCCCCCAAATGACTACAGAAGATGGTCAGAGACTGCAGACATGATACAGGAAAGGGTCAGAGACTGGATATGATACAGGAGATGGTCAGAGACTGCAGATATGATACAGGAGAGGGTCAGAGACTGCAGACATGATACAGGAGAGGGTCAGAGACTGCAGACATGATACAGGAGAGGGTCAGAGACTGCAGACATGATACAGGAGAGGGTCAGAGACTGCAGACATGATACAGGAGAGGGTCAGAGACTGCAGACATGATACAGGAGAGGGTCAGAGACTGCAGACATGATACAGGAGAGGGTCAGAGACTGCAGACATGATACAGGAGAGGGTCAGAGACTGCAGACATGATACAGGAGAGGGTCAGAGACTGCAGACCTGCTGGACGTGGTAAGGGAGGTGCCAGACTGTCCTATCCAAGATGACTAATACCCCGCCCCCCTCACCACTAACCTGTCCCCATATAATACTATTACCATAGCGCTCCCCTGCCCAGTGTCACCACGGACCAATCCCCATCCTTCTCGACCAGCATCCACACAGTCCTCTGCTCTTCCCCCACCTCTACACACTAAGCATGCAGATAGGGCAATAAAACAAAAAATTTTGTGCAGTGCTTTGTGGTGATAACAAATGCACAAAAAAAAGTCTTAAGTAGTGAATAAATATAGCCCTGAAATATATATAATCTGTGATCTGATTAAAAGAAATCTTTTGTGTATTCAAAGTAAGTCCAGTGCTGAGTGTTCTGTGCTGTGTCATTCCTGATTTCTGGTGAATGATTTGAACACAGCAGAGAACACTCAGCACTGGAATTACTTTGAATATACAAAAGATTTCTTTTAATCAGATCACAGATTATATATTTCAGGGCTATATTTATTCACTACGTAAGACTTTTTTTGTGCATTTATTATCACCACAAAGCACTGCACACAATTTTTTGTTTTATTGCCCTATCTGCATGCTCACTGTGTAGAGGTGGGGGAAGAGCAGAGGTGGCCCCCTTACCTGGCTTAACATGCCGCAACTGCACTCTCCTCCTCGGAGCTCCGTGCTCCACAAGCCGGCTGCCGCTCTTAGCAGCAGCAGCTCCAGCCACCGGCGCTCCATGTTCCCGCGAACGTGCACACAGCGTCGCTCCTCGCAAGGCAGCAGGGGGATGACGTCAGTCAGGGGCAGCAAGCGGGAAAAGCCGGGGCGGCTTACTCCCGCGGCTCTTGGGAGGCTTTCGGCTCCGTGCGGAGGCGGGGCATAACGCAGCGTGAGGATGACATCATCCTCAATCGATGCCTTAAAGCTATAGCATCGATGCCGCATCGTGGACGGTCGAATGCCGATGCATCAATTCGGCGATTAATTTCAACAGCCCTAGTAACAACAGATTCTTAATGAATTACTGTCCATTTGCATTTTAGAAAATTGGTAGTCGTTTAGACCAGCTCTGGGCTGATGTACAGAGGTACGCCAGTACTTAAAGTGGGATATTGCAGTGCTGAAAGTGTCATGTACGTGACTGCTTCCTGCACAGTACTGTATACCCGGCCCCATTCAACTGTACTCTAGTAGATACCGTGGCCAAAAGCTACATTTTACCAAAGGGGCCAGGATAGTTGTATTAAGACTGGGTGGGCAGAGCCTAATGGTGAACTGAGAGACTAGTTACCCATTAGGTCCCCTTACTTTTGGTTGACAACACATGGCAGTGGGTGGATTTGAAAGCTGCTATTGGACAATGCTGTGCGGTGTCATTCAAAAGTTTGGAGGACCTCTTGGGGAACAGAGTATCTCAGTTTCTCATCATAGTACAAAACTCATCAGCCATGTGCCTGCTAGTTTGAAAGACTTAGTTGCCAGGGAGGGAGAGCACACGTTTTAGAAGGAGTGTCCAACATTGGGCTTAGACAGGTACAAGCAATGACACTTTCTATGGGGGGCCCCAACGGAAATCTAAAGCGTGTCTTTGAGACCCTTTATCCCCCCAAAATGTTGTGTTTTTCATTGTTTGCACACTCACTGGATACAGAATCTATGGTGGTGTGTTTCAACAAGTAATCTTTAGGTGGATTTTTTCTTTCAACTGTTTTTTGTATACGACCAGCTTTAAGCTATCAAGTTTACATTTGCAGTATACCTAGGCCTTGCTGTTTGTAGCGCTATGTTGGGGAACTACCCCTTTACCACAGTAGTTTAATGATAGTAGACACAATCAGATGTGCAGTTTTCAGACTCTTCAGAAATTCTATATACAAATATGGAGTGGAAGTGTCTTGTATACATGTTATGGAGGGTTGCCAGATTGCATGAGAATCTTTACACACATGCATAACATGTTCTTTGGAAAGTATGTGTTCTGTATGCAAGTGCAGTGACAGTGTGAGCATTACTATACTGCACTATATATGCCAAAACAAGTGAATGGCACTGATAGCGTTTTAATGAAGAATGTGGAGAACATATATATATATATATATATATATATATATATATATATATATATATATATATTTTATTTTCTTTTTTTTTTCTTTTTCATACTTTATGGGACACAGAGTTGGGCTACTATTCATTACCTGCTTGGATATACTTCATCTCCAGGTGAATGGACCCTGGTAGACCAAAGGTGTTTAGACAGGAAGTGATCCCCTATATAATTCCTCCCATACAAGAAGTACTTCCATTTTTTTACAATCATTTGAGCCTATCAAGGAAATACCATTGCAATTCCATTCCAATGCTGTCACGCAAGCTAGCCTTCCTGATGGCCATCACCTCGGTTAGAAGGGTGTCAAAGTTGCCGGCCCTTTCGTGCAGGGAACCATACATGATCCTTCACAACAGGGTCGTGTTATGAGCTGTTCCATCCTTTTTGCCAAAAGCGGTGTCGGCCTTTCATTTAAAGCAGGACATTATTTTGCCTTCGTTTTTCCTCGTTCAGCGGAAGGGAGACGACTGCATTCATTGGACGTTGACATGTCAGTCAAGGTTTATTTGTCTAGATCTGTAGAGATCCAAGGATCAGATTCCTTTTTTGTTTTACCAAAAGGACCCAAGAAGGGGCAGGAGCTTCCAAAGCTTCTGTTGCCAATTGGGTCCGTCAATTGGTCATTCAGGCCTACGGTCTGAAACGTAAAGCTCCTCCCTTTAGGGTAAGAGCTCATTCTACCGGGGGTGTAGGAACCTCCTGGCCTTTTCTTCATCAAGTATCTGTGACTCAGATTTGTAAGGCTGCCAACTGGTCTTCAGTGCATACGTTCACAAAATGTTATCAAGTTGATGTTCGAGCAGCCGAGGATTCAGCTTTCGGCCGCAGTGTACTGCGGACTGCCGTATAAGGTCTGATGGCTATTGTTTGGCAGGGTGTCTCCCTCCCCTCAAGGCTGTTGCTCTGGGACATCCCAGCAGGTAGTGAATATTAGCCTAACTCTGTGTCCCATGATGTACTCAAAGAAAAGGATTTTACAGGTTGGTATGACGAAAAAATCCTATTTTTATTCTATTCTTTATCATTCTTTGAGGCATACGTTATTCAGAAACAGTTGGGTTAAACTGCTGCATGTAGGCGGATTTGGACACTGGCAAACAAAAACCAGTGACCAACCCAGTATAACCCCCTAACTCTCAGCATGCCTAAGTTTTTTTGCTAGTGGCCTAGAAGGATGGACATATTTTTTTCTATGAAAAAAAATGTAACCATTTTTATTAGCCATTTTAGTTAGCCAAACATTCTCAAGAATGTTTGTTTTTCTTTAGACAACTTTTCACTACATGCTGCTGGTATTGGACTCTGGCTATCCAGAGCAGCATTTTTCTCAGAAATAGCTTTAGAGGCCATACCTGGACCCCGCTGGACTGGATGAATGTGGGGCTAGCCTGGAAGGTGTCCTTGGGGCACTGGGCTCTGCATCGTGGCCTTCTCGAGACCTGAATGTGCTGTTATTCTTGGAGTGCTTTCTGGGTCCGCAGCCATGGCACAGCCTCTGGTGTGACCCAGTCTCTGGAGGCTGACTTTAAGAGCGGACCATGTGGGCCAAGTAGCGGGAGTTAAAGTAGTTCTATCTTCAGTACACTTTCATTTTGTAATATCAGCATTGCAATAGCAATACAAACAATAGGTACATTTGATAATCCAGTATAAGCTTATTTGAAAAACCTTCTTTTTCTGCTGTCTGGTGGCCATCTCTTTCCACAAATTCCCTGATTCCCTGCATGCTTTGCAGCTTCTCCTCTGCTGTTTACTTCATGGACTACATATCCCATGGTGCCCTACCTGCAAGCATAGATTCCTATACTGACTCTGTCTACTGAAACTCCTCCTCACCCCTGTAGTTCAGAAGGCAGGCTCTGTGAAATGTGACACACAGCAGTGCCTACCTACAGGACATTGTGAATGCATGTCACAGAATTTAAGGGAGTAAAAGTGTGGGGATCTTCACAAAGTAAGTTTACAATCTTCAAGATGATTCAGATTAATAGGAATGGGCTAGAAATTGAAATTCAATGTGGAAAGGAATATATGATTTAACACTATTTTTAGGTGGCCCAATGGGAAAAGGGGTTAATGCTGAAGAACTGAGTGATGAGGAGCTTAGTGAAGGGGAGTGTCACATGTCTGCTGTCAGGTCACAGACACATAGGTCCCTTCAGCTTATGATCTACTACTACTGGGGAAGGAAGAGGATGGGGATTGGAGGGTCATTGGGAAACATGGGGGTAGAGGTTACAGCTGGTGGAGGGCAGGGGGATGAAACACAGGGAGGGTAGGAGGGCAAAGTAAGGGGGTAAGGAGGGCAAAGTACAGGGGTCACTGCTGGCAGAGCTCTTTCCCATTCCTGCATTGTACACAGCCTGAACACAGGCAAAGCTCCTGCTCCTCACACAGCACACACTGGAGCTAAAATCCAATTCCCTTACAGCTACGATGTGCATAGTGTATAGATAGCTACTGGTTGCAGTTCCTACCTGTAACATTCCATGGTAGGAACAGAGTTGCAGTAGCTAGCTATACACTATGCACTTGGTAGCTGTAAGGGAATGGGATGGGGAGGAGGAGCTCTTAGTGCCATGCAGAAATGGGAGACTGTTGGCAAGTGAGAGGCGGGGCCCACCCCTCCACTATACCCCATAGATCGGGGCACGATCATCGTACTTCTGTTACATGAGCTGGAGTTGTACTGCTCCGATCCCCACCAGCTCTTCTCTCCATGCCATGTGATTGGAGCACTACAGATCTTGCCCACATAAGCAGTGCCCGGTTTGGCCCGTGCATATAAACGGCCCTGGGCCAGAGGAGACAGCCGGCTGGAAGGGAGGAGGCGGGGTTCCACTCCCAAGCCCATGTCACTTCCAGTATCGGCTTCGGGTATTGGAGCGTCTTCGCGAGTACCGATACTCGTGAAAATACCTACCGTAGTATCAATACGAGTGCAACCCTAACCATAGCCATATAATATGAAGTCAGACCTGAACTCTCTTACTTTGTATGCAGTAAGGCAGGCCCTTTCACTACATACAGTTGTGCTCATAAGTTTAAATACCCAAGCAGATCTGATTTCTTGGCCATTTTTCAGAGAATATGAATGATAACACAAAAACATTTATTTCACTCATGGTTAGTGTTTGGCTGAAGCCATTTATTAATCAAGTGTGTTTACTCTTTTTAAATCATAATGGCACAGAAACTACCCAAATGACCCTGATTGATCAAAAGTTTACATACCCGGGTGATTTTGTCTGATAACATGCACACAAGTTGACACAAATGGGTTTGAATGGCTATTAAAGGTAACCATCCTCACCTATGATCTGTTTTCTTGTAATGTGTGTGTATTATATATATAAAAGGTCAATGCGTTTCTGGACTCTTGACAGACCCTTGCATCCTTCATCCAGTGCTGCACTGACGTTCCTGGTTTCTGAGTCATGGGAAAAGCAAAAGTATTGTCAAAGGATCTGCGAAAAAATGTAGTTGAACTGTATAATACAGGAAAGGGATATAAAAAGATATCTGAGGAATTGAGAATGCCAATCAGCAGTGTTCAAACTCTAATCAAGAAGTGGAAGAGGTGTTCTGTTGAAACCAAACCACGGTCAGGTGGACCAACTAAAATTTTAGCCACAACTGGCAGGAAAGTTGTTCAGGATGAAAAGAAACCCACAAATAACTTTAGGTGAAATACAGCATTCTTTGAAAACATGGTGTGGCTGTTTCAAAATGCACAATAAGGAGGCACTTGAAGAAAGATGGGCTGCGTGGTCTAGTCGCCAGAAGAAAGCCATTACTATGCAAATGCCACAAAGTATCCTGCTTACAATACGCCAAACAGCACAGCCTCACACCTTCTGGCAAAAAGTTGTTTGGAGTGATGAGAGCAAAATTGAGCTATTTGGCCACAACCGTAAATGCTACATTTGGAGAAGAGTCAACCAGGCCTATGATGAAAGGTACTGAGGTGGATCGCTGATGTTTTGGGGAATGTGTGAGCTACAAAGGCACTGGAAATTTGGTCAAAATTGATGGCAATATGAATGCAGTATGTTATCAAAAAATACTGGAGGAACATTTGCATGCATCAGCCAGGAAGCAGCCCATGGGACGTACCTGGACATTCGACCAAGTCGACCTGTCATTGGCTACAGCAGAATAAAGTGAAGGTTCTGGAGTGGCCATCTCAGTCTCCTAACCTCAATATCATTGAGCCACTCTGGGGAGATCTCAAACATGCAGTTCATGCAAGACAGCCCAAGAATTTACAGGAATGGAGGCTTTTTGCCAAGAGGAATGGGCAGCTTTACCATCTGAGAACATATAGCCTCATCCACAAATACCACAAAAAACTTCAAGCTGTCACTGATGTTAAAGGGGGCAATACATGTTATTAGGAACTGGGGTATGTAAACTTTTGATCAGGGTCATTTAGGTAGTTTCTGTTGCCATTATGATTTAAAAAAAGAGTAAACACAGTTGATTGATAATAAATGGCTTCAGCCATACACTAACCTGAGTGAATGAAAAGTTTTTGTGTTATCAGTCATATTCTCTGATGGTCAAGAAATCATAAATTCTGCTAGGGTATGTAAACTTATGAACACAACTGTAGTTAAAGGTTTTTCATTCAACCCAGCAGGGCTGAACGAAAAAAAAAAACTGACAGTTCCGGCAGAGCTGTTGTACTAACCATGCAATGTTAGTACAGCGATCTCCCCTGCTGTGCTATTGTGTTCAGACAGACAAACCCCCTAGCCCCCCCGCCAGAATACTCTGGTCAGAGCTATTGGCTGAGAGCTCTGATCGGGAGCTCTTTTTCCAAATGGCTGGCAGCAGTACACACGGGCGTAATGTCGGCCGATTTCTATCGAACCGCCTGATGCCACCCGACTTACGGCCCATGTGTACTAGGGTTTACTGTCTTAGGGTGTCTGCATCCTGAATGAAGTAGTAAAGCAGACACATTTGGGCTGCAGCATTGTCAGTCTGGGGCAAGGGTAGTGTTATGCTAGCAGATTTAGATGGACCTAACTAACAAATGGAATCTGAACTGCAGCTAACCTTATAGGCAGTTATAGCAATCAAATTAGACTATTATGCTGCTGGGTTAGTTAATATCACCCATCCAATAGCCCATAAAAAGTCTCCAGTCTCTCTTGTTATTTCATGTGAACATATGTGAGACTGCCTTTGAGGCAGTCCCATTTGCACAATTCCACTCCAGACTGCTACAACTTAAAGTGGTGTTCCGGCCTGAAATTATACTTTTTAAATAAAAATACCCCCATAATACACAAGCTTAATGTATTCTAGTAAAGTTAGTCTGTAAACTAAGGTCTGTTTTGTTAGTTTATAGCATTAGTTTGTTTTTTTATAAACTTACAGCAGGCCGTGGCCATCTTAAGTGTGGGCATCTGAAGCCAGACTGTATTTCTTCCTGGATCTCATCCTTGCAGATCTCGCACAGTGCAGCACAAGCAGTGTAATAGGTTTCAGGTCAGGTTTCCATAGCAACGGCAGTTTCAGAGGAAGTTGACGCCCCTTCCCAGAATGCATTGCAAACAGGAAATGATGCGATGGGCCGTGGCCAGGGAGGAGGAAGTGAAAAATGAATACAGCAGATATACAGTAGGTGCTGAGAAAAAAAATAAAAAAATATCCAATTTGTTTACAGTGCACAGTTTAGTGAGGGATGCTGAAGAGTTGTAAAAGTGGGTGGAACTCCACTTTAACATCCTGTCATCCTAGTACAAATTGATTGTCTCTAGACAAACCAATTCACCTGACACCAAAGGCCAGTTTGAGTCTAGATTCTGGAGCTCCAGATGACTTTATTGTCCGTACAAAACTGGAACTCCTGGCTGAAGGAAGGTCATTCAATCTGATTTCGGTTAGACAAGGCCACAATAGTGGTATACATCAACAATTGGGCGGGGGGAAACAAGAAGTCTTGCCTTTGGCAAAAGAGGTAGCTTAACCACTTGACATCCGGAGGCCGTCATATGACGGCCTCGACTTTCGGGGGTTATATCTGAATGATGCCTGAGGCTACAGACATCATTCGGATACCGGCATTTTCAGCCGGCGATTCCGTACACCATAAGACTGATCACAGCGGCTGTTCCGCCACTTGATCGTTCTTACAGGCGGCGAGAGGGGACGTCCGCTTCTACCGACTCACCTCAGCGATCGGTGAGTCGGATAGCGGATCCGCCGGCGCCCGATGTTCACCATAGAGATTTCCGGCGGACCAGATGGTCTCCGGAGTCTCTATGATCGTTCGGAGGCCGGGCGCGATGTTATGACGTCACGCCCGGCCTCTGCATTCAGAAAAACGGCGCCGCTTCGGCTGGGAAGCGGTGATCGTTTTTTTTTTTTTTTTTTATTTTAGGCTTCCCAGCCTAGAGGTGAGATGTGGGGTCTTATTGACCCCATATCTCACTGTAAAGAGGACCTGTCATGTCATATTCCTATTACAAGGGATGTTTACATTCCTTGTAATAGGAATAAAAGTGATCAAAAAAACATTTTTTTTAAAAGTGTCAAAATAAACATTTTTAAGTAAAATTAACAATAAAAAAAAAAAAAAATTTAAAGCGCCCCTGTCCCCATGAGCTCGCACGCAGAAGCGAACGCATACGTAAGTCCCGCCCACATATGAAAACTGTGTTCAAACCACACATGTGAGGTACCGCCGCGAACGTTAGAGCGAGAGCAATAATTTTGGCCCTAGACCTCCTCTGTAACTCAAAACATGTAACCAGTAAAAATTTTTAAAGCGTCGCCTATGGGGATTTTTAAGTACCAAAGTTTGGCGCCATTCCACAAGTGTGTGCAATTTTGAAGCGTGACATGTTAGGTATCTATTTACTCAGCGTAACTTCATCTTTCACACAGTGCAAAAAAATTTGGCTAACTTTGCTGTTTTGTTTTTTTTTACAGCATGAAACAGTTTTTTTTAAAAACTCGTTTGAAAAATTGCTGCGCAAATACCGTGCAAGATAAAAAGTTGCAATGACCGCCATAGTATTCTCTAGGGTCTCTGCTAAAAAAACATATATAATGTTTGGGCGTTCTATGTAATTTTATTGCAAAGAAATGATGATTTTTGACATGTAGGAGCGAAGTGTCAGAAATGGCCTGGATGCGAAGTGGTTAAAGGGATTCTATCTTGGGCAAAACATTTGAGCCTTGTTGGCTGTTTACATCCCAAGGATGGACATAAAGAAGGTGGTGTTGATGCTCAGAGTCTTCTTCTGTCCTAAGATGGTTATTGGCTGCTCATGTCAACCAGGACATTATTCTTCCATCCCTCTTTTGGACTGTAGTAAATTAGAACATTTCCCCTTGTTGTATATATGTTTGTACTCTGTCATTCCTGATGGTCCCCATAATTGGGAACCAGCTTCTTGTTCAACAATTTCTCAGTGGCTCAGAAAGATCATAATCCAGGCTTGGCATCGGGTCCTCTGTTCACGCACGTAATCTCAAAGTTCTAACAGGTTGGTGTTCAGGTCTCATCTAAAACTGGTTGTAGGCATAAGGTCTTTCAGGCAACTCTTTGAGCTACAAGCAGCTCCCAGTTCGTATTTTTTTTTTCTTTCTTTTGGGGCTGTTCAGTTGGACTGCTTTTGAATTTCCTATGGTGTCTGAATCCAATGTTCCCTGAATTCATTAAGGGACTCGGGTACCCCTCTGTCTATGATCTTACTCCTAATATTGCTTTCTACACAACTGATGCATGCTAGGAGTGGGAGGCATAATACTGGGCTGGTCACAGTTTTGTTTCTGTCTACAAATCCTCCTGTAGGTGGCACTATAACCCAACTGTGTTTGAATTCTGGTACCCTCAAACTCCAAGAAATGGATTTTAGTGCAAATACAAAAATTAAGATTTTTATAAATCACTTTCCTGATTTTAAAAAAAACTTGATGATTTTGCTGATGTATGTTCAAGTTTAGCCCAGATCTAATTATTCTCTTCCACTTCAAAGGATCTTATACTGTACGTAGAAAAATTGGAAATGATTAATTCTTACATGCATAGGAACACCAGTGCTGAAAGAAGTACACCACAGGCTGCTCTTGCTGACTTCTAAGAATGTTTGTTGCCTGTTATTTTTTTTATTTTTTATGTCCATTTGCATCAGAACATTGATTTTCATTGACCCTAAACAGATATGCTGAGGACAGGAGTAATGACGTAAAGGTGTTTTTTTTTTTTTTTTTTTAACAATTGCATTTTTTTTACTTTTCACAATACAAAAGGCAATAGAAAATTCAGTAGCGTATGTTCATAAAAAAGGAGTTGCATAAAAACACGTAGGAACAGAATAGAGTACACCTCACAGGACCCAAGCATAAAGAACACTAAATAACCTTTGATTAGATTTTGTGCATCGAAAGTAAAGGAATCATATACCACAGAGACAACTTCATAATTCACCTTAGACTATTTCACATGTGACGTAAAGTTTTTAATCCGCTTATATTTCACATTGCCTGGTTTATCCTCTGTCTCTTGTCAACATGCTAATGATATTAAATAAAACCTTTGCTGTCATTGCATACCTTTTTTTTTTTTTTTTTTTTTTTTTTTTTTTTTTTTTAAACAAAGTGACCACCACTAATTTGATGTGATTCTCTGTGCAATGCAGACAGATCATGGTTGTTGGGAGAGGATGGCAGGTGCAGTACATAGCTTCCTGTAAACCAGAAGCTGTGATAAAGCCCAAATGTCATTCTGAGCATCCAAGACTGAAAGAACTGAAAGAAATGAAATGATGAGTCTAGGGACAGTTCAGCTGGGGAAGAAAGGGTTAGATGATGCTTAACTTCCTTCAGGAAATGACACTGGCTCTTTCTGACTTGCTGCAGCTTTTAATGAAAACTGTAGGAAGCTTTACCGTGTGCAGTGAAATCAGTGTAAGCGGTTTCGGTACAGGAGAGTAGCCTGTACAACTGTGCAAAACCACAGGTAATGCTGGAGTTCTGCTTTAAAAAAACACAGTAACTGATCTGTAAAAAGTTTAAGAATATACATTTTGAATTAAAAAATGACAAAAAAATGTAAAGCTCTTCAAGAACAAACAACTTGCATTAATGGACTGGCACTCTCATCCCTTACAAGAAACTTCCCAACACTCCTGCAGTCTGGAGTGCTCATTGTAGCTTTACACACAACGCAAACCTATACTCAACTGGGACTATTATTGTATCTTAAAAGAGAAGTTTGGGAATATAAAAAACAAACATTTATAATCACCTAGGTGGATGTGGCATCTGTCCCCTGCTGCCTCTACATAACGAAAACTGAGCTATCAAAGACTGCAGATCTCTCAGTTCTTGGTCTTCACTGAGCAGAGAGCAATGAATGTCAGTCACTGGTTTTCTGCTCTGCCCCTCCAGCACTCACTGGAGCACTGGGCCGTACAAGGGGCAGGTGTGGCTGGCTCAGGCTTTTAGCGATCCGCTGAGCCAGCTGCCAGTCCAGGTATCTGGGTGGATTCCGACATTTAAGTCAGATACTCTCCAGAGGTTGGACTGGATGAGTGACGACATAGGATTGTAGAATGAAGTGCACTCCTGTGATCGCCAGGAGACGTAGGGCCACAGAAGCTTTGGCCCTATTTTTCCTTTTAAGATCCAGTGCTTCTTCACCTCACTATAAAAAAATAATATAAAAAAAAGTTGACCATTTGTCGAAGGTGGGAAAATATGGGCAGCACAGGTGCTTAGTGGTTAGCTCCTGTCTTGCAGCACTACGGTTATCTGTTCAAGTCCCATCCAGGACATCAACTGTATATGATTTGCATGTTCACTCCTTTGCTTACATGGTTTTCCTCTGTGTACTCCAGTTTCTTCTCACACTTTAAATACATCTGGTAGACTACTTGGCTCTTTTATATATTGGCCTTAGTATGTGTATATGTGAGGTAGGGACCTTAGATTGTAAGCTCCCTGAGGGAAGGGACTGATGTGAATGTACAGTGCTGCATACATCTATATCATGTGGAGGAGAATTAAACATATGTGCCAGTTTGGCTATTATATAACCAGTTCCTCTTTCCCAGCCATTTATTATCTTTGCAGATCTCTCAGGTTTCACAGTTGGTGTTGGCCAATGCAGGGTTTGGTTGTCAGATCTGGATAGATCTAAACCAATATAATGCATCTTTTCAGGACTTCTGTCAATCATTTTGAAAAGGGCCACTATGCTTTGCAGAAAACTGGATTAGGTTAAAGCAGAACACAAGATATAGATATAGAGATATATATATATTATACAGTTGCGCTCTTAAGTTTACATACCCTGGCAAAATTTATGATTTTTTTTTTGGCCATTTCTCAGAGGATATGAATGATAACACAACAACTTTTCTTTCACTCATGGTTAGTGTTTGGCTGAAGCTATTTATTATCGATCACCTGTGTTTACTCTTTTTAAATCATGAGGACAACAGAAACTACCCATATGACCCTGATCAAAAGTTTACATACCCCTGTTCTTAATACCATGTATTGCCCCTTTTAGCATCAATGACAGCTTGAAGTCTTTTGTGGATGAGGCTCTTTATCTTCCCAGATGGTAAAGCTGCCCATTCCTCTTGGCAAAAAGCCTCCAGTTCCTGTAAATTTTTGGGCTGTTTTGCATTAATTGCACGTTTGAGATCTCCCCAGAGTGACTCAATGATATTGAGGTCAGGAGACTGAGATGGCCACTCCAGAACCTTCACTTTATTCTGCTGTAGCCAATGGCAGGTCATCTTTGCCTTGTGTTTTAGATCATTGTCATGTTGGAATGTCCAGGTACGTCCCATGGGCTGCTTCCTGGCTGATGTATGCAAATGTTCCTCCAGTATTTTTTGATAACATACTGCATTCATATTGCCATCAATTTTGACCAAATTTCCTGTGCCTTTTGTAGCTCACACATTCCCCAAAACATCAGCGATCCACCTCCATGTTTCACAGTAGGAATGGTGTACCTTTTCATCATAGGCCTTGTTGACTCCCCTCCAATTGTAGCGTTTATGGTTGTGGCTAAAAAGATACATTTCTTTTTCATACATCATGGGACACAGAGTCAGAGTATAACCCAGTAATGATTATTGGCCTATCTCCAGGTGAACGGACACTGGTAGACCAAAGGTTTTCAGACAGGAACTTATCCACTATATAACCCCTGCCATACAGGAAGCACTTCAGTTTTTTTACCAGTGTCTGCAAGGTGGATGGCACGGTTTGTTTGAGCTCTCTGAGCTCCAGGTCTCTAGTCTCACAAATGGTTCTTAAATGAAACAAGGGATTGACCAATCGGCTCCATTTGACACAGGCTTTATATCAGGGGTCTCAAACTGGCGGCCCTCCAGCTGTTGCAAAACTACAAGTCCCATCATGCTTCTGTCTGTGGGAGTCATGCTTGTAACTGTCAGCCTTGCAATGCCTCATGGGACTTGTAGTTTCGCAACAGCTGGAGGGCCGCCAGTTTGAGACCCCTGCTTTATATGCTTCGATAAATGCTACCCGAGCCTCGCAAAGAAGACTCAAGATCCTGTGAGGTTTTTTCTGTAATGCGGCCTCCGGGAGCTGGACACCACAGCGCTAAGGCATTCCTGCAGGGTGCTGTAAAGGTCCAAGGGAGTGGACCATAAACATGAAAAGGGTACCCAGTCCTTGAAGGTCCTCAAGTGACAGAAACCCGCCGTGATGGGTGAAGTTTGGGCCCTTATTTTCTAAGCTGCCTTGCGCCTGGACGGGTAAGTGAAACCCCTTTACTATTATTGTGGGGTGTTCCAGTGATTGTAACAATCAGTCAAGCTAGCTAGAGGCTGGACACCTATGTGCGGTGACCATACGGGGGAGTTTTGGGCTAGCTGTGGGTGTTTGCAAAGTGTACCTTTTTTTGCTTGTGTCTGGCTGTTTCTTACCTGTATGATGGCGTGCGACGGTGCTCTATTTCGCCTTGGTTCGCATGAGTGCCACTGTGTTCAACAGTTGTTTGGAGGCCATGGCACATGCAGCTTCGCCGCACATGTGCAGTAGCCTTTATCTGGGAGCACGAGAATTCACGTCATACGCGAATAGAGCCACACCCGTTTGTCGGGACCGCGCGCGTGCACATGCACAGGACGTTCCGGCACACACCCAGCTTATTTAAGCTGTATAGGCCAAGCATGTGGTGCTTCCAGAAGGTCGCTGTGGGACGTAGAGCAGGCTCTGAACAGACACTTGCAGCGGTTCATTGTTTCCTTATCGGGTCACGTGAGCCACCAAGTGTTGCTTGGCAGGCTAAAGGTGCTTAGCAGGATTGTTACTTAGGGGCTTGGAAGCCCTATTAAAGGGTCTCCCTTCTGAGGTGTTTCAATACTACACCCAAGTACTCTCTTTTTGTGGCGGGTAAATGTCTTCAAAAAAGAGGAGCGGGACTAACACTATAGGGAAGGGCACACCGATGTCGTCAGTTGTTCCTGATGAACCTAGTCGTATCCCTAGTGTTGTATCCCCTGAAAGACCAAAGGCTTCCGGGCAATCTGAGCCGCTGCGCCTATCTGGTATTGTAGCTACAGTCAACGCTGCTGCTTCACCCTTTATCACTAAGGATGAACTATCATCGGCCCTAACCAGGTTAGAGCACAGGATTGCTGGCATGATTGCCTCCATCCAACAGGGTAGCAGGAAGCGTGACAGAACCCCCTCCCCGGAGCCTCCTAGGAAGCTCAGGACTCTGTGGAGGGCACGGCAGATGAGTCTGCAATCTGGACAAGAAGATATCCAGTTGATGTCTGCCTCTCAGTCACAGAGGCTTTTGATCCTGACTTTGACCGAATTGGTTCTTCATTTAAGTTGCATTGGTGACTGAGCCCCCCTGGTCCTCTTTGGAATACCTGAGGTCTCTTAAGGCCACACAGACTTTCACTCTACACCCCCTGTTGGAATAGGTGCTGTATGCTGATTAGGAACATCCTGACAGGATTTTTGTTCCTCCTAAGAGGTTTTCCCTTTTATATCCCATGGATGAAAAGTTCATTAAAAATGGAGCATGCCAGCAGTAGATGCAGCGTCTATAACGCACAGGGTTCGAAAGACCCTGTTGACAAGAAATTGGAGTCATTATTAAAGGCTTCCTTTTCTTTAGCCAGTTCAGCTATTCATCCAGCTGTTGCAGCAATTGGTATCTGCCAGTCCGTAAGGGATCAGGTCAAACAACCTTATAGGCCTAACCAGGAGGATGATCTGCCTGAAAGTAGGACAGATATTTCTTGAGTGCTGTGTTAGGCTATTGACGCCTTAAAGGATTCAATACAGAAGATTTCTCGTTTGGCTCTCTCATCTGTACATATGTGCAGGCTCTTGGGCTTAAGAATTGGTCAGCTGAACTTCCTTGTAAAAAGTTATTAGCAGGTTTCCCTTTTCATGGGGAACGTTTATTTGGTGGTCATTTGGACAAATATATCCAAAAAGATCTCCGGAGGAAAGAGTTCTCTACTTCCTATGAAGAAAAGCACCAGACGTCCCTCGTTTAAAACCTCAGGGACTGCTTCCTCCAATGTCTCCATGCGTCAAGGCTGTTCCGCCGCCAACAGGGCGCTAGGGCCAGAAGAAGCCCTGGGTCCAAGATTCTTCTAAACCCAGCACAAAGCCCTCCTTTTGAGGGGACGCCCCCCACTCCATCGAGTGGGGGGGGGGGGAGGCTGCTGCACTTTACGGACATTTGGAGAACAATAATTCAGGACGAGTGGGTCACCTCAATTATTTCTCGCGGTTAAAGGCTAAAGTTGCAAGGGGGGGTTCCCCCTCAGAGGTTTTTAAGATCCATCGTTCACTCGGATCCTCCCAAAAAGAAACTTGCTTCAGACACTACATCATCTAGTACATCAAGGAGTGATTTTGGAGGCTCCTTGAGTTGCATAAAACAAACAAATGCATATACTTTCCTTAAAGGACAAGTTCAGCTTTAGAACATGTTACATTTTACACCCATATATAGGGTCTGATAAGCATACTCGTCGTCCATTTTCACTTCCTCCAGCTTTCTAACTGAAAGCCGATACGGCGGTACGAGCAGAAAGCTGGAGGACATGTCTGCAGGAACCTGACATGCTTCCATCTTGAAACTAAAAATACGACAAAGATGACCCAGGACTGTTGAGCAGTTCAAATCTTTTATCAGGCAAGAGTGCAACAGGTCTCAGCTCCCCTTATGTTTACAGATTATTGTTAAAAGAAGAGGGGGTGCTACGTTGTGGTAAACATGGCCCTGTCCCAACTTTTTTGCAACGTGTTGCTGCCATCAATTTCAAAATTACCTTATTTTTTCTTAAAATGGTATATTATCGCAGTTTAAACATTTGATATGTTTGCTACTTTCTATTGTGAATAAAATATGGATTTGAGATTTGTAAAACCTTGCATTCTGTTTTTATGTAGATTTTACAGCTTGCCATCTTTTTTGGAATTGGGGGTGTGTTTAAACTGTAAGAGCACTATAATAGGATTAACATGTATCAAAATATGTCAACTTTTGTTTATATTTTATAAAATGATATAATTGCTAACAAATTTGTGTAAAAAAGTGAAGATGTCTCTCAAAACTATTGATCATCTGATGATTGGATATTATCTGTCAAAAGAAGTGTATGTATCTTTTAGGTATGTGTAAGTAATGTAGCTTTCTTCTTTTTCCAGCGATGTGCATACTGTAAGCACCTTGGAGCTACAATCAAATGCTGTGAAGAGACATGTTCGCAGATGTACCATTACCCCTGCGCTGCTGGATCTGGCGCCTTTCAGGATCTCACTTGCTTTTCTCTGCTTTGCCCAGAGCACATTGATCAGGCTCTTGAGCGTTGTAAGTTTTTTTTTTTTTTTTTTTTTTCTTTTTTTTTTTTTTTCAGACCATGCAAGACTTCTGAGCATGAATAAAATGGTTTAATCTCCTAGTCACTGAGGGACCATTCACCCTGTTGTATACTGAGAATGCTTTTATACTGAGTGTTTTTTCATATTGATTTTTTTTATGCATTTTTTTCAGTGATTTCGGTGTCTTGTATAACTCACAGCCTTTGCTCTAGAATAGTTTAAAGTGGTTACTAGTATGTTTGTGTGAACTTGATTTTGGCTGTAATGGGTACAAAAATTGTGTAAGCACCACAAAAGGTACTTTCTTCTCATTGTTTTAAGTGGACGTAGCTTTGGGCAGTTATATTACAATGTACAATTCTTGGTTTTAAGGACCTCTATCAAAAATGATATTAATGGGAATTTAGCAGCGCACTAGCATCACTTTGTTTGCACAGATTCAAATTGTTTGCACCAGATTCAAAATGCCACCATTTCAGTGTCTTTGCCAAAATATGCAAAAGATTCAGGTCGTTTTTAATAGCTCTCCAGAGTGGCTTTTATTCTGCACCAAATATTGAAAAAATTTCCTCCAGTTCATAGATAACTGGAGGTAAGTTGGCGAACGGAGACGCACAGATTCTGTCTCTGTATACTGTGTAGCAGGGTGGCATGTATGCTGCTGCTGTTACCCCCTCCCCACTTGTTACTGGTTGTAAAGCCCAGGCCGATACAACCAATAGTCTGTGAGCATCTAGAGATCCTAACAATGGGCAGAACCTGGTGGGGAAGCTTATACAATAGTTACCCATCAGGTGTGCTGTCTCCTGTTGATTGACAGCAAGCAGTGGGTGCATTCTATAGCCAATAGCAGGCAGTCTGTTGGTTAGGAATCCGCCAACTGCTGTCAATCACAAGGGGAATCAATCTGATAGAGAACTAGGGACACTGAATTCCCATCAGACTCTGCCCACCCATTTTCAAAACAACTCAACCACTGTGCTGTTTAACAGGTGCAGAAGCAGGGAGGCAGTTCAGCTGCACAGTATTGACACTTCTGTCTCTGTGAGCTTCCGAATGTGGTGCATGTCCTGAATTCATGTACCTGTTTTCAACAGATACACCAGTCTGTCACCCGATGTTCCACATTTACATACAGAACAAGTTGTACAGTAAAAGTGATAGTGACTGGATTTAGGGCAAACTAATGTAAATGGCAGTGTTGGGTAAGTATAATAAGGCTTACCTATAGGTACTGTAAATATCTCCTAAACGTGCACCATTTAGAGGATATGTACTGTAGGTATAGCCGGTGATGTCACCTACGCATGAGCTCTGAAGGAACGACCAAACGACCCGGTCCTTCAGAGTCCTGTGCCGCAAACGGCAGCTCTCGCGTGCATGCACAGGAGTGACGTTGTCATTACTCCAGCCAGTCACACAGCCGGAGTCCACGGACCTGGAGGGAAGACCAGGTGAAGATGGAAATGCCTGCAGCTGTGACAGCTCGGCACTGGAAGGCTTCATTTTCAGGTAAGTTTAACACAATGTGCTAGTATGCAATGCAAAAAAAAAAAAACACCCAACGGTTTACTACCGCTTTAAGCGTTGACAAAGTCAAAAGTTGTTTTTTTTTTGAGTCAACTTGGTTTATATCAAATATGGAGAATAATATACAAATAAAGGCATGTGAAATATAAAAGAAAATATTCTGGGTATAATTTTTACATATCCTGATTGCATTTTTTGTGCCTAGTGGTCTTTTTAAAAAGGTTATTAAATCCCACAGGGATCCTGTGCACATAGCAATTTTCCCTTTCTAATCTGTGGATTAGAGCAAATTGGCTTTTTTTATTTTTTTTTGGGGGGGGGGGGGGGGGCGGCATTCCTGTGAGAGATGAACAGCTAGCCCTGAGCCCCGACCCTCTTCATTCTGCTGAGCTCTTCTTTTTCAACCCTCCTGTTGCAGACTGAGCATGAACCCACCACTAGCTAATCAGAGTGAAACTTTCAGCTTGTGGTGTTGTGAACGATTGATTGTGTATGAAGAGGTACACTTTCAATCACAAAAGCACAAGCTGTCAACAGCACAAGTAGTCTACTACACTTGTGCAAGAGAGATAACACAAGCTGACAGCTTCACTTTCTGTGGGGCCACCTACCCCACAACTGCTTCCCTTGATCACCTGCACAGATTTAAACGGGACAAGTGCTATGCGCACAAGCTCCCCTGGAGCACTTAAAGTGGTTGTAAACCCTCTGGGACCACTTTAACCTACAGGTAAGCCTAGATTAAGGCTTACCTGTAGGTGCAAGATATATCTCCTACACGGTTAAGGAGATATTTTACAAAAACTGTGCACCGCTGTCTACAGTGCATGTGTGCCATAGACAACGGCGCAGGCGCACTGAGCATGCCGTTAGTGAAGGCGAACATGCCATCACTGACAGGACCCGCGCGCATGCACCGAAATGACGTCATTGCGGCTCCGGCCAGTCACAGCGCCGGTGCCGCGATACCCAGAAGTCAGTCCGGGATAGATGGCAACGGCGGAGGAGGCAAACGAGGGTCACTTCGGGGCTTCGATCTGAGGTAAGTTATTCATAATGAGCTAGTATGCTATGCATTCTAGCTCATTATGACTTTGCCTTGCAGGATGTATTTTTTTTTTAATTTTTGGGCTTTACTTCTCTTTAAAGGGGTTGTAAAAATGTAGAAGTTTTTTTTTTTTTATCTTAAAGCATTCTATGCATTAGGATAAAAAGCCTTCTGTGTGCAGCAGCAGCCCCAGCCCTCTAATACTTACTTGTGCCCCATCTCTATCCAGCAATGTCCACAACTGCCTCTACCGTCCGTGATGCTCCCTCCTGATTGGCTGAGACACAGCAGTGGCGCCATTGGCTCTCGCTGCTGTCAATCATTAGCCATTCGGGGCTCCGTGTTTGAATGGACACTCGGAGCTTCAGCTCAGGCGCCCCACTTAGTAAGCTGCTTGCTGTAGGGGCACACAAGAGGAAGGGGAGGGGCCAGGGGAGCCGAAGAGGGACCTGAGAAGAGGAGAATCTGGGCTGCCCTGTGCAAAACCATTACACAGAGCAGGTAAGTATGACATGCTTGTTATTTTTATAGAAAAAAAAAAAACCTAGACCTTACAATCACTTTAATATAACGTCTTTGAGTTGTACTAGTGCACAAATTGAAACATTAGCAGACCATTCAAATTTGCTTAGTTAAAATCTTCTGAATGGCTCTGGTAAACACCTTAAATCTATCTGAAAGAGTATTTATTTTTTTCTTTAATGTTTTCATCTTCGTTTTTCTGTCTCTTTCAGTTAAGGATGAAACTAACTGTGCACTGTGTGACAGCTCTGGAGACCTGCTGGATCAGCTGTTTTGTACAACTTGTGGTCAGCATTACCATGGGATGTGTCTGGAGGTAGTGGTGACCCCTTTAAAACGTGCTGGCTGGCAATGCCCGGACTGCAAAGTCTGTCAAAACTGCAAGTAAGTAATTAAAAAAAAAAAAAAACATTTCAGTACCTTTTTCAGATTTTAAAAAAGAGCCAGTTAATTATTTCAATTTTTTCTTAAATAAAGCACAGTGAGTGAGTGTTGACACCCTCTGACAGCAAATGTGTTTGTGGCAGAATTCACCAGATTCTAAGGACCATATCTGAAGATGGGGAGACTTACAGCTTTTTAAATGTTTTTTAGGTTTAGATGCACTTTAAATTGTATGTTCTCTTTTATTTTTAAATGGGCTTCTTTATGGTGTTTCACCCAAAGTCAATGCTGGCTGGGTAATTGGGTAGTAGCTGTATCTGAATCCAGGAAATAAATAATAGCTCCTCTACTGCAGTTAGACTTTTTTCAAAATTATAAATAAATCACGAACTTGTCTTAAAGTGGAACTTTACCCAAAAGGGGAAGTTCCATTTGTTTGCATGCTCCCCCGCTCCACTGCCACATTTTCCACTTCTGGGGGGGGGGGGGGGAGAGAGAAGCGGGTACCCACTCCTACTTCCCATCAGACACACCTCGGTCCTAGTATTTGTAGCTGCTGACTTTTAATTATTTGGGGGAGCCTGCAGTTTTTCTTTAAGCAGTCATACATAATGTTTAACATTGGTGAAAAAAGAGACAGGTATAGAGTCCTCTCCTAATTTTTTCTCCAGCATTATGAATGTTTAATGGGTATGTTCAATAAAGACATGAGAAATTAAAATTGTGTTATCAGCTTAGCGTCTACAAACTACAGTGTATATATACTGGAATTTTTAATTATTTTTTTAATATAGTAGTAATGGCAATGATCAGCTACTTATAGCAGGGCTGCGATAGTATGGCGGCCAATCTGACACTAACTGACACTTTGTGGGGACCAGTGACACAAATACAGTGATCAGTGCTAAAAATATACTGTCACTGTACTAATGACTAGGGGGGCAACGGATCAAAAAACTCACAGATCGGATCGATCCTCGGATCTGAGTCACGGATCGGATCATTTTCGGATCAGCAAAAAAAAAACAAAAAAAACACAAATCTTGTTACACCTAGGGTTGTCCCGATACCGATACTAGTATCGGTATCGGCACCGATACCGAGCATTTGCCCAAGTACTTG
The DNA here is from genome assembly GCA_037952835.1 of Lithobates septentrionalis. NCBI lineage: Eukaryota > Metazoa > Chordata > Amphibia > Anura > Ranidae > Lithobates > Lithobates septentrionalis. The sequence continues at coordinate 817,097 of JBBDGP010000098.1, forward strand.
TACTCGGGCAAATGCTCCCGATGCTTCCGCCGATACTATGACAGTCAGCGGTGATCGGCGTGTGGGGGAGTTACTAGCTTCCCCCCCGCGGCTTTCAGTGACATACAGCGGTGATCGGTGCTTGTAACTTCCCCACGCGATCACCGCTGACTGTCACTGCATCCTCCTCCATGCCCCCTCTGTTCCTCTGTCCCCCTCTCCTCTGTCTCCCTCCGTTCCGTTCCTCTGTCCCCCTCTCCTTATCTGTCCGCCTCCGTTCCGTTCCTCCGTTCCTCTGCCTCTCCGCTGTCCCCTCCGTTCCGTTCCTCCGTTCCTCTGCCTCTCCGCTGTCCCCCTCCGTTCCGTTCCTCTGTCCCCCTCTCCTTATCTGTCCCCCTCCGTTCCGTTCCTCCGTTCTTCTGCCTCTCCGCTGTCCCCTCTGGTCCGCCGTCCTCCTCCTCCTTCCTGTGTGAATGGAGAGAGTCAGCTGACTCTGTCCATTCACATAACTGAAACATTGTAATCTCCTGTGATTACAATGTGTCAGTTTATGAATGGAGAGGAGCCGCTGTCTTCTCCATTCATTCTCAGTGCAGCTGAGGCTGCAGAGAAAGGGACTGGGGAATCTCTATCCTCTGTCTCTTTCTCTGTCTCAAGGGGGAGATATCAGGGGTATGTTAAGACCCCTGATATCTCACCAAAGCCCCCCAACAGGGCTGATTTAAAAAAAAAAAAAAACCTATTGCAAAAATGAATAAAAAAATTATTATTGTAAAAAATAAAAATTGTAAATAAAAAAAAAAAACACACAGACACCGTTCACCCCTCCTCCCCCCCCCCCCGAAAAAAAAGAAAGCATTGTTAAAAAAAACAAAAAAAACTGTCACGTGACATAAAAAAAAAGTATCGGTAATCGGTATCGGCGAGTACTTGAAAAAAAGTATCGGTACTTGTACTCGGTCCTAAAAAAGTGGTATCGGGACAACCCTAGTTACACCCACCGGAGTTTTAGATTTAAAAGCTATTTTCAACACAAAACCGAGCTTATATGCATAAATACAGTATTTGTAGATCGGACAGACTGTTTAGATGTTACATTTTAAAAGCAACAGCAAACCTGCTGACCTTACATGGTTGCTAATGTGACAGAACACCTCTGATTTTCACATTTAACATTAAATGTGAAAATCAGAGGTGTTCTGCCCCCTTCTCACTTTATCATTACTGTACTGTGCAGGAGTGTGGGGTGTAGCAAGATGGCGGCGACGAAACGTCACTTCCTGTCGAGACCGTGGCCGCTTCCGGGTGTACCAAGATGGCCGCCGCTCCAGAGCTAGGCCGAAGCCGCGGCCTTTCCTATGGCCGAGGCCGCAGAGTGCTCCGTGGATCGCAGGTGTGCCGATCCGCGGAGGTTGATCCGTACGGATCACGGATCGGCGACGATCCGTTACACCCCTACTAATGACACTGCCTGGGAAGGGGGTTAACATCTAGGGCTATCAGAGGGTTAAATGTGTTCCTAACCAGTGTACCGTGTGGTGTGTTTACCAAGGGATGTGCCTCTTTTTATTCCCTGCTTAGCAGGGAAACAAAAATCGTCACATCCCTGCTGACAGGACATAGCTCTGTGTTGTTTACATACACAGTGCTTCTATCCTGTCTTCCTCCTTGTCGATCAGCGGGTGGCGGTGGGCAATCATTGGCCGGCACCATCTGACCTGCTTGTGCTGTGACTACCTGGAAGTGTGGGGGCACATAATAAACACGTGATCCAGTACAGGAGAGCCACTTTGCCTCCATACTCCTATGTGAGGTGGTCGGCAAGCGGTTAAGAACATTGGGTTTGTCTATTATTGTGACTTAGATGAGGATCAAATCACCGCAGAAACTAGTTAATTCTGATGGTGTTTACATACTTTCTTGTCACTGTTCATTTTCAGGTCGTGTCTTATGTAGTCTGTAAATTGTACACCACTGCACTTTTTAGATATTCAGATGTCAATCAGGTTTTGTCTTCATCATCAAATAAAGGGCATTTAATATTTCTGTTATCCCCTCTCCCCTCTCAAAGCCCCAGTGCCATCCCTGATGACATAGACGGAGCTAGACAACATCCCACTGTGACAAAACCGAGCATTCCTGCCTCACAAATTTTTTTGATGTATTTTGGGAATGTTAATTAGCAGCTCTTGCAGTCTACAAAACTTTTTTTTTTTTAACCACTTGACATCCGCGCTATGGCCGAATGACGGCCACAGCGCGGACCTACATTCCCGGGAGGCCGTCATATGACGGCCTCCCCTGTGCACGCTCCCTGCGCGCGCCCTGCAGGGCGCGCGCCGGGCGCGGTGTGATCACCGAGTCACTGAGACTCGGCTGATCACCGATCTGAGTAAGGGGCCGGTCCCGGCCCCTTACCATGTGATCAGCTGTCAGCCAATGACAGCTGATCACATGATGTAAACAGGAAGATCGGTAATCGGTTTTTTTTTTTACTCGCGCTGACAGCGCGAGTAGAGAAAAAAGCCGATCACCGGCTCAGATGCCAGGGACATCGGTCCCAAAGTGGAAGCACAAAACATTCTCATCAGTGCCACCCAAAAGTGCCACCTAACAGTGCCACCTAACAGTGCCCACAGTGCCACCTAACAGTGCCCACAGTGCCACCTATCAATGCCAACAAGTGCCACCTATCAATGCTCACAAGTGCCACCTACCAATGCCCACCTGTAGTGCCAATCAGTGCCACCTGTCAGTGCTGCCCATCACTGCCACCCATCAGTGCCCATCACTGCCACCCATCAGTGCCCATCACTGCCACCTATCAGTGCCCATCACTGCCGCCTCATCAACGTACATCAATGAAGGAGAAAAATTACCCGTTAAAATTTTTTTATAACAAAATATAAAAAAAAAAATTTTTTTTTAAAAAAAAATTCAGGTTTTTACATTGTTTTAACAAAAAGTAAAAACCGCAGAGGTGATCAAATACCACCAAAAGAAAGCTCTATTTGTGGGAAAAAAATGATAAAAATTTCATTTGGGTACAGCGTTGTATGACCGCGCAATTGTCATTCAAAATGCGTTAGCGCTGAAAGCTAAAAATTGGTCTGGATAGGAGGGGGGTTTAAGTGCTCGGTAAGCAAGTGGTTAATATAATGTTCCTTATACCCCTGTGCATGTCATATAAAAAGCTCCCTGCTAGAACTCCATTGATCTGAATGATGACATGCACTGCATATTCGGTATAATTACAGAATTCAGTCTTTCACAAGTCTGTGTATAATTTCATTTCATTTCTGTAATTTTTTTTATTAAGCCTAGAGTAGATTATTGTTGATTTAAATTGATACTGTCTGGGATTATTATTATGGCAAGTGGCAAAAGCTTGAAATGCACTCTTAGTCCTCTTTCACACGAGGGATCCGTATGTCCGTTTTTCACCCTTCCGTTTTCGGATGAAAAACGGACATACATGTATCCCTATGGAGCGTCGGATGTCAGCGGTGACATGTCCGCTGACATCCGACCCGCTCCGATCCGAAAAGTGTAACGGAGGAAAAACCTACTTTTCCATCCGTGATCGGATCGGATGACGACGGACACTACGGACCGTCATCATCCGATCCCCCCATAGGGGAGAGCGGCGCTCTGACAGGTCCGTCGCTGCACAGTGTGCAGCGATGCACCTGTCATCTTCCTGCTCAGCGGGGATCGGCGGAGCTATCCCCGCTGAGCAAGCGGATGTTCACGGGGCGGATCATGACTGATCCGCCCCGTGTGAAAGAGCCCTAACATGCTTTGAAGTGTGCACATCTTGTTTCTAACATAATTCATTTTATGCCATTTTTTTCCACACATCTGTTTGCATAAAGCGAAAACAATGTTTTTAAACTACTCATTGATTTTATGCTAATTAGCTTATTATAAATGTTAAATGAACATTGTCATGTTTTTTTTATTTTTTTGTTATGTATTTTCTATGACTATTGTATTAAACTTTTATTCAAAGTGGTTGTAAACCCATTCATGAAAATGACCTGGGCACATATACAATGTTAAAATCTCAGGTTTCTGTGACGTAAAAAAAAATGAGACAAAGATAAATCATTTCAGAACTTTTTCCACCTTTAATGTGACCTATAAACTGTACAGCTAAGTTGAACAACAAACTGAAATATTTTAGGTGGAGGGAAGTAAAACTAAAAAACTAAAATAATGTGGTGTAAGTGTGCACACCTTTAAACTAATACTTTGTTGAAGCACCTTTTGATTTTATTAGAGCACTTTGTCTTTCTGGGTATGAGTCTGTCAGCATGGCAATATTTGCCCACTCTTCTTTGCAAAAACATCTCCTGGGCACAGCTCTCTTCAGATCACCCCACATATTTTCTTTTGGATTCAGGTCTGGGCTCTGGATTTGGATGTATGCTTTGGGTCGTTGTCATGCTGAAAGATGAAGTTCCTCTTCATGTTCAGCTTTCTAGCAGAAGCCTGAAGGTTTTGTGCCAATATTGACTGGTATTTGGAACAGTTTATAATTCCCTCTACCTTGACCAAGGTCCCTGCTCCAGCTGAATAAAAACAGCCCCAAAGCATGATGCTGCCACCACCATGCTTCCCTGTGGGTATGGTGTTCTTTTGGTAAATTGCAGTGTTGTTTTTCCGCCAAACATATCTTTTGGAATTATGGCCAAAAAGTTCAACCTTGGTTTCATCAGACCATAACACATTTTCCCACATGCTTTTGGGAGACTTTGATGTGTTTTTGCAAATATTAGCCGGGCTTGGATGTTTTTCTTTGTAAGAAAAGGCTTCCGTCTTGCCACTCTACCCCATAGCCCAGACATATGAAGAATACGGGAGATTGTTGTCACATGTACCACACAGCCAGTACTTGCCAGATATTCCTGCAGCTCCTTTAATGTTGCTGTAGGCATCTTGGCACCCTCCCTGACCAGTTTTCTTCTTTTCTTTTCATTAATATTGGAGGAACGTCCAGTTCTTGGTAATTTCACTGTTGTGCCATATTTTCTCCACTTGATGATGACTCTCTTCACTGTGTTCCATGGTATATCTAATGCCTTGGAAATTCTTTTGTACCCTTCTCCTGACTGATATCTTTGAATAATGATATCCCTCTGATGCTTTGGAAGCTCTCTGCAGACCATGGCTTTTGCTGTAGGATGTGACTAAGAAAATGTCAGGAAAGACCTACTAGAACAGCTGAACTTTATTTGGGGTTAATCAGACACTTTAAATGATGTGAGGTGTGTACTGACAACCATTTAAAATGAGTTTGAATGTAATTGCTTAATTCTTAAAAACACAGCTACATCCCCAGTTATACGAGGGTGTACACACTTATGCAACCACATTATTTTAATTTTTTTTTTACTTCCCCTTCTTAAAAGATTTCAGTTTGTTTTTCAACTGAGTTGTACAGTTTATAGGTCACATTAAAGGTGGAAAAAGTTCTGAAATTATTTATCTTTGTCTCATTTTTTTACATCACAGAAACCTGACATTTCAACAGGGGTGTGTGGACTTTTTATATCCACTGTATCTGTAGTGTTTACTGCTCTCTTTCCAAAGCTCCTGAGTGTTGTGTCTTTCTGCTGCTCTGTTCCTGTTATCAGCATGATAACTTCTGACAAGCTCTCCGACGCGGAAGATAAAAGCAGATAAAAAGATACATTTTTGTCGGGGGGGGGGGGGGGGGTAGACTTAGAGATCAGCAGATTGCTTGTCTATTCGGACTGCAGCTCTGCAAGTTCTTTCGTTCATCTGCCTATGTGGAGGGGGATTGTATGCCTTTCCTCCAATCAACTCTCACCCAGTGTATGCCAAAAATCCACACCCAGTGCTGAATGAGGAAGAAAGATTTGTAACACAATGTGCACTTTCTAAAGAATGTAGAAAGGGAGAGACTGCAGATATACATGTAAAACGTAGGAGGATTTGTTTCATCTTTGTTTATCATCTGAGGCTATTCACTTCACTGGGTATTGGAGAGGGTTTACAACCACTTTAACATGTTAACAATACATATGGGGGTGCATCTATGATGCTCAGTCTGCAGAGGATGCTGGGCTTTTAAATAAGAAAACCCAGCACCACCTTCATGCCAGAGCTAATTTGAACAAACGCTGCATAGAGAAAAATAGGGGCATCTATTTCTGACATTTCCTTTCCTTAGAAAATGTCATTCTGATTTAAAGTCTTCAGTATCTCCTAAGTCATGGACTTGTAACTGGTAGGCTGAAAAGAAATTTAAACTGTCCTTTGTCTTCACCTGCAGCATAATTGTTCTAGTCTATCTCAGCTCAAGTTTCCTTTAAAGGATAACTAAACACAAAAACAAGAATGTCATCTGTTACAGCATACCAGTCCTTAGATGTTGTGGCTGTTGAACTTGCAGAAATGCAGTGCCATTGCTGCTTTCTATGAGCTGAACTGAACGCACAAATAATGTTATCTTCCTTCTGCAAATTATTTATCCCCCCCCAATCTTTATTGTAATGGAGAGATGTAGTTTGAAGTCCAACCTGGGTGAACAACCATGGCTCCCTCTATAGATGCAGTAGAATGAGTGAGGATTTCCACCCTAGGATAGGAAGTGTCATTTGTAGGATTACTAGGTTAAAATAAAGTTAAACAAACATGGAGAAAGAAAACAAATGCAGCCACCACATCTAAGAACTGTTAAAATGCACTATATTAAATATAGTAAAAAAAAAAAACATCTTTTCAGATCAGTAATCCAGAGCCGCTAACTTGATTTCAACTTGCTGAAATATGAGTTTTAAAATTACTTTTCTTATTGGTTATATTATGTTCTTTGCCCTTTCTCTACCACGTGATCTATGTTGAAACTATGATTTTGTACTCTAGGGATTCTGGCGATGACACCAAGATGCTTGTCTGTGACACTTGCGATAAAGGTTACCATACTTTCTGCTTGCAGCCAGTTATGGACTCAGTACCAACAAATGGTTGGAAGTGTAAGGTGAGTTGTTGTTTTTATAATGGGTTATTTTAAAGGAAGATTTATGCCATAAAGTGGCCCAGTTACGCAATGCCTTTACATTTTCGCTGATGCCTTTCATTTTCAAAATGTTTGGCTCTGTCACTTAAAAGCAAAAGCTGCTTTCAGGTATGAACCTAGGTTCCTGCACATACCTGCAGTTCCTTCCTCTGTGGGCAGTTATCCATTGATTCAGATTGGGCAAAGATGTGGAACTCCTGGCAATGTTGATGCTTGCTTTAAAAAACATTTCTTTTGACCTTTCTGAGCATAGCAATGGGCAAATAGGAGTATATGGGAGGCAAGAAGAAGTGGGAATGCTTCAACACTGCCAGGGCATGTAACCACATGATTCTGCCATAGTGACGGGGACTGTTGGCTCCTGCAGGTATGAACAGGTACGTCTTTTTACATCTAAAATTATATATCTTCTGCTGTGTAAACATTTTAAGTGTTTTATGGGTTAAGTAATGTTTTCCCTTTCATGCAACCACAATGCCCACACTACTAGTGTGTAATTAACCTGCTGTTATATACATAAAGCCATAAAAGGCAACCATTATCAGATGATTACCAAGGACCCCTATGTGGTTGGATTTGTTGCCTTGCTTTACTGCCCCATTCAGGTTTTCTGCCATCAAGCATTCAGAAGTGTGGTATTGGAGATTTTAGAAAATTCTGAAAGTTTTAATTTGCGTCTGGAATGTGTCTGACTGAATCTACCTTATCACATGCCATGCAGGAAAAGAGTGGTCATGGTTGGAGATAGATAACATTAGAAATCCCATGTACAAATGCAGCTGCTTCCTTTGAATTTGTTTATTTCTTTTGTAGAACTGTAGGATATGTGCAGAATGTGGTACCCGGACCAGTCACCAGTGGCACCTGAACTGTTTGATATGTGACAGTTGTTTCCTGCAGCAAATTAGCATACCTTGCCCACTTTGTGACAAGCCTCTCCAGCCAGAACTGCAGAAAGACATGCTTCATTGTCAGATGTGCAAAAGGTAACATTTACTTTGTTTTCGATGACCACTGGCCTTAAGGTGTTCTGTTTGTTCTTTTAAGAAGTTCTAAAAGATAGAACTAAAAAACTTACTACAGAAGGCTGTAGGGCAGTTTTTCTGATCTTGGCAACACAGACCCAGGACAATATCCTGGACAGAAGTTAAGACAACTTGTACATTAATAGGACACAAGCAGAGTTTTCATAGTGTATGAGTTATATAAACACCTTTTAGGTGATTGGACACTGGCAAAGCTTTTAGGGCACATGGACACTTCCCCTATAGCCCTTCCCCATTCCGCAAGTCTTCATAGTTTTCAAGTGCCCTGCATTGCACGCTCCCTATAAAAAAATAATAATAAATGCAAATTCGTTTTTACCTGCAAAAAAATGTGCGATTTTTTTTTTTTTTTTTTTTTTTTTTTTTTTTTTTTTTTTTTTTTTTAAAAGGGTGAACTTATGCTTTAAGCCCTTACTGTCTCCTAATGCCAGCATAGAAGCAGTGTATCCAGATCAGCATAACCTTGGTAAAACCTTGGGAGTTGAACCCAGACCACATGCTGTGGGGAGGGCCTGCAGTGTTGCTTCAGGTATCGGATCAGGCACTAACCTTGGTACAACATGTTGAGTTAACCACAGGGTGCTATACAGGTCCAGGACTGTGGTCCATTGCTTTGGAGCACAGTCCCTGAAGGCCTCTTAAGGGGTATGCCCACAGTGACGGGTGAAGCCTTGGACATTTGTATATAGTCCAGTATCACGGACAGGTAAAACAGGGTCACTCTGTGTCTCTGACCGTTACTGTAAAAACAGGGCTATGTTTGGAATGTATTCACATCACAGTGCAAACTTTTCAAACTTGGTGTTAAAATTCAACCACTCAGAGCTCAGTCTCGGGTGGATGACCAGGTGTTACATCATACAACTACATGAAAAATACAAATAAAAAAACACTTATTTGAATCTACTCTTGTACAATATCCAAAGCAAAGGATCAAGACGATTCGTCAATGAGACGGGCTGCCTCCCAAGTAGCAGAAAAGCTATGTAGATAGAAAAAAAGAAGATGAGACCACAGCAGTCCCAAGAATGCAATCAAAGGGAGAAGCTGCAACATAATTTGATCAATTAAGCGATTGGCTTTATTGAAAAAGTGCACAAAAATTTAAGAGATCCAACATATGCGGGACCACACAGGTGGGATCCGTTCCTCCGCGATATCTACTGACAATAATAAGAAAATAATAACAGACTATAGAAAAAACAATGTTGTATCATTAAAAATAGACTCTGGTGAAGCAAACCCTCCCCTGAGTCCCCGAGCTTGGAACTGCCTTGTATTGTTACAAACTTGGTGCTTGATAACATAGAGCGGTGTCCTCCGTTAGTATCAAAACAGCTACAGAATGTCCCAAATCACTTATAAGGATGTATATGCTGTAACTAGGGCTTGAAAAAATATCATATAGGCACTTCAGTATAAACAGATAGGGTACAGTTATTTAATGCTGCTGTTGTACTAAGACAATGAAAACATCATGGTAATGATCCTAGCGGCATGAATGTCAGACCAGTACAGGTACATCATATATAATTGAGCATAAAGATCTCCCAAGTAATCAAGAACGGAGTGTACCCAAACTGGTAAGTTTAACTTGGTATTGAAGACTGTAAAGCTCATTGCTGATGATATGGATGCCGTGGTCGTATCATACCAAACACTACACAGCCGTAAGTCTATAAGCAAACCCTGCCGCTAGGATCATTACCATGATGTTTTCAAAATAAAATGCCTAAAATGCCATGCCTCTTCTCCCACTACTGTTTCTCAGCCAAAGTTGGATTCCGATATGTGGGTCCTAGAGGACATAGACACACAAGGGAATTAAAAAAATATTGGGATATTGGAGGTAGCTGCAGAAGCAAGATTGTCACTGTATTGAAGAGGATGTCTCACACGATATGCTTGCTAATCCTAATGGCACCTGCTTGTACTGGAAATATTAGCCATTTCCCACACTGGGAACTGTACTGCACTTGCACTTTCCATACAGGCTGCGATTTCAGAAATAGTGCAGGGACATTTTCCCTGCCTTTCAGAAGGTATGGTAGCCCATTCAATTGGATGGGATGTCATGCCTGCGCAAAAGTGATTAAAACGACCGCTGAAAATGCTTAAAAAAGCTGAGGGTTTAGTATCACTTTCAACTTTTAAATGTTGATAAATATTCTGTTTAACGTTGTAATATTATCTGTTCCGGTTTTCAAGGTGGATACATCTAGAATGTGAAAAATGTGCAGATTATGCAGATGATCCACTAAAAGATGAATACATCTGTCCGATGTGCAAACAGCTGGAGCCAGAGGATGATGGAGGGGAAGAATGCATTGAGATGGAGGTTGCAGAATCCGATGCAAGTGAGTATTCTGAGAATTTTGATATGTTTCAATGTTTTTTTGTAAACCAAGTATGCAGTGATTTAAAGAATTTATAAAATAGTTTAAAACAAATGGAAAACATTCCAGCCAAACCTTTTTTTTTTTTTTTTAATATTTGGAATGGGGCGGAGAAGTGAGTTGATACTCACCTTTGACTGTTGTCACTGGTCCAGGTTTCACCACCAAGAGACGTTTCTTTATCTGTTATGTGAAATTAGTCAATGGTGTTACTTCTCCCCGTTGTTTTGTCCACATGACACAGGGAAAGTGATGGGAAATTGTGTTGTCTGACTACAGACAAGACATCTCTGGTGGAGGTTCAAATACTTGCTCACTCTGTGCAAAGCCTTAACATTTTCAATATGAGTATTTTTCATTTCATCTCACTTGGGTGATACAGCTTACCTGTCAAGTGGCTTAAATTTTCCTATAATTTATTTTAACTGGCTACCCTGTTCATTATAACCCTGTGGTTAGGACTGTCCTAATTATCTAAATGACATTGAATATGTGCATGCAGAACTACATTTTGTAAATCACGAAAAGGGAAAATGCACAGTGCAGAATCTTGTGACAAGGCTTTTTGATTAAAATGTTTTATAAATCTTTGTATACGTGAAATTGTGGGTATGTGCAAAAAAACAAAAAAAACATACGCCACCTTTGCACACATAAGAGGGTTCCATTCCTTGAATAACTGCAGAAAGCCTAGTCAGTTGTTTCCTGAAAATAGGGTTTTATGGCCTGCACTGCATTACTTAATCACTTGAAGACCAAATTGTTTCACCCCATTCCTGCTCAGGCCTTTTTCAGTTTTAGCCCTGTTACACTTTGACAATCATGATGCAACACTACCCACATGAATTTTATCATTTTTTTAAACGGATGGAAGTTTATTTTGATGATATTTAATCACCACTGTAAATAAAACCGGGGGTTATTCCTGCGCTACCAGATTGGAAAAAAAATGTTATGGTAGTCGTGTACTCAACTTTTAAACCTATATGCAACCTCTATCACTGGACAGCTGCATGCACCGAAATAAGGGCTCAAACATAAGCCCGAATAAACTGTTATAAAAGAGAGAGGGGGGGAGGTGCTGCGCTATCCGGAAGGTCTCAGCTAATTGGTAATAATAATAATTCTTAGTGTTCCTAGGTCTCAAGGTCTCAATAAAAAGTGGAATCTAAAACATTGGTGAAAAATCGCATGAATTGGAGTAAAGAAGTACGCATGAATAGATGTAGTGACTCAAAATAGTTACATATATGTTGATCCAACAGGTGATGTAAATATAAATATAACCACTAATACATATATGTTGATTCAAGAGTGAAAGATTAAATCGATAGAAACCAATTCCACATGTGTTTTAAAACTTAATAAATAGTCCAGTTATCAAAAAGTGCTCGTGCTCTCGTGCCTTAAATGAAAAAAATCAAAACTGATGCATATACTAAAGTGCAAAGGATGAAGCAATAATATAACAAACAAAGTCATATATCAAGTGAAGCAAACGGAAAGGGTATGGTCGCCTGACCCTAGTGTTGCGACCAGTGCAACAGTGCAAATATAGTGTGAGTAGTCACGTGAGTAAATAAATCACTGACTACCCCACTATACTTATTTGTGTCCAAGATGAATTATTAAATAAATATTCAAGTGTCCAAAACGTCCGTGCAGCCAAAAAACAAAATTATGAATGGTGTATAGACGAACAGTGCTCAAACACAGCAATCAAATGACAGTGGGGTGTTGCTATGCAGATCAGACACTCTATGTCCTCTTCATGCAGCATGCACTAGTGTGGGTAATGGCCCCTTACCTAGCGGTGCTAGGTCAACCGCATATATGTTGTTAAATCCCGGGGTCCTGGGTCTCTCCTGCGTCTCTGTGTCCAGACTTGCTGACTCTGCAGGATCCTATTGGGGGCTGGGGTATGTCTAGTTGTGGTCCTAATTGGGGTCCTAGGACAGTGCGGCCCCTAGCTCCTCCTCCACATCATGTCTCCAGTGTATGTAAAATGTAGGACAAGGTACCCAGATAGTGAAGTATGTTTTTCTTAGGGTCACTTTATTCACTTATACAATATACAGAGTACTCACATTAGCAGTTTTTCTCATACAGCGTTGTATCCTACGAGCGGCGAGCTCGCAATGCATTCAGCAAGAAAGAAAAAAACTAAATAAGCCTATTCCGTCCCTACGCGTGACGTCACCGATCACGTGACTTCTTCAGGGGATAAACGAAATAGTCTAATGCTGGTCTTAAGTAGTCTCTCCCATAGGAATAGATTGGCGGCCATTTTCTTGTAGCCGCGCCGGCCATTATTCAGTTTCCAATGTGCGCGGCCATTTTTTTGGTTGGTAAAGGATATAGCAGATGTATTCAGTGGGAGGAGGCCAAATTGTTAGTGTGTTTCCATGGTGATGGAGCAGAAAGACCTTATCTCAGTGTAATATCTTTCAGAGATGGTCATTACACAGCGGCAAACTCTGCAAAGATACAGACCCGCTGACATGTAGTTTAAATAGTGAGCTAATCGTGGGCTACTGTTATATGTAACAATGTGAAAAGGGTAACTATAAAATCTTTATTATTATGGATGTTAAAAAATAAACATTAAAAAAAGAGAACCCTTTGGTTCTCTATATAAAAGCTTGTATAAAACTCCAGGGGTGTATTAATGGCTAAAAAAGGTATATTCATAGCTAAAAGAGGACCAGTTTGTTCTATATATAAAAATATGTATATATAAAAAAGGGGCGGTGCAGATGATTATAGGTTGGTTCGCTAATTCACAGGGAGGTGGTGGAATAGGCTTATTTCCCCTATCCTGTAAACAACACACTTAGAAGGCGGGAGGCGCCTTCTAAGTGTGTTGTTTACAGGATAGGGGAAATAAGCCTATTCCACCACCTCCCTGTGAATTAGCGAACCAACCTATAATCATCTGCACCGCCCCTTTTTTATATATACATATTTTTTATATATACATATTTTTATATATAGAACAAACTGGTCCTCTTTTAGCTATGAATATACCTTTTTTAGCTATTAATACACCCCTGGAGTTTTATACAAGCTTTTATATAGAGAACCAAAGGGTTCTCTTTTACATCCATAATAATAAAGATTTTATAGTTACCCTTTTCACATTGTTACATATAACAGTAGCCCACGATTAGCTCACTATTTAAACTACATGTCAGTGGGTCTGTATCTTTGCAGAGTTTGCCGCTGTGTAATGACCATCTCTGAAAGATATTACACTGAGATAAGGTCTTTCTGCTCCATCACCATGGAAACACACTAACAATTTGGCCTCCTCCCACTGAATACATCTGCTATATCCTTTACCAACCAAAAAAATGGCCGCGCACATTGGAAACTGAATAATGGCCGGCGCGGCTACAAGAAAATGGCCGCCAATCTATTCCTATGGGAGAGACTACTTAAGACCAGCATTAGACTATTTCGTTTATCCCCTGAAGAAGTCACGTGATCGGTGACGTCACGCGTAGGGACGGAATAGGCTTATTTCGTTTTTTCTTTCTTGCTGAATGCATTGCGAGCTCGCCGCTCGTAGGATACAACGCTGTATGAGAAAAACTGCTAATGTGAGTACTCTGTATATTGTATAAGTGAATAAAGTGACCCTAAGAAAAACATACTTCACTATCTGGGTACCTTGTCCTATATTTTACATACACTGGAGACATGATGTGGAGGAGGAGCTAGGAGCCGCACTGTCCTAGGACCCCAATTAGGACCACAACTAGACATACCCCAGCCCCCAATAGGATCCTGCAGAGTCAGCAAGTCTGGACACAGAGACGCAGGAGAGACCCAGGACCCCGGGATTTAACAACATATATGCGGTTGACCTAGCACCGCTAGGTAAGGGGCCATTACCCACACTAGTGCATGCTGCATGAAGAGGACATAGAGTGTCTGATCTGCATAGCAACACCCCACTGTCATTTGATTGCTGTGTTTGAGCACTGTTCGTCTATACACCATTCATAATTTTGTTTTTTGGCTGCACGGACGTTTTGGACACTTGAATATTTATTTAATAATTCATCTTGGACACAAATAAGTATAGTGGGGTAGTCATAAGTGATTTATTTACTCACGTGACTACTCACACTATATTTGCACTGTTGCACTGGTCGCAACACTAGGGTCAGGCGACCATACCCTTTCCGTTTGCTTCACTTGATATATGACTTTGTTTGTTATATTATTGCTTCATCCTTTGCACTTTAGTATATGCATCAGTTTTGATTTTTTTCATTTAAGGCACGAGAGCATGAGCACTTTTTGATAACTGGACTATTTATTAAGTTTTAAAACACATGTGGAATTGGTTTCTATCGATTTAATCTTTCACTCTTGAATCAACATATATGTATTAGTGGTTATATTTATATTTACATCACCTGTTGGATCAACATATATGTAACTATTTTGAGTAACTACATCTATTCATGCGTACTTCTTTACTCCAATTCATGCGATTTTTCACCAATGTTTTAGATTCCACTTTTTATTTAATCACCACTGGCTCTTTTTATTTTCTGCTATGTAAAGGAATAAAGTTTTTTTTGAAGTTGTAAGAAATGAAATCACATTTTTTTTCACCAAGTTGTCAATTTAACAAGTTATTTCTCCTTGCACATTATAGGCATACTTACAATTACAACCCCAAACACATTCTGCTGCTCCTCCTGAGTATGGAGGTACCACATGTGTGAGACTTTTTTTCACAGACTAGTCACACAGAGGGGCCCGAAATCCAAGGAGCACCTTTGGACCTTTTAAAGGAGCATAAATTACACATCTAATTTCCCGACTACCTATCATATTTGAGTTCCCAAAGTGTCAAGGGTGGGGTGTGTGGCTTTGCTCGAGTCCGAGCTAGGGCTGCCATTCATCTCCCTTCATGCACATGGGTCTGCTTCATGATGTGCAACTTTTGGATCTTTTTCCTTTCCTTTGACATTGCTGCAGCTTATAGCTAGGACGAGCTCCCTGTCCCTGCCTGCATTCACAGCGGTCTAGTTGGACTTTACCTCTCTACCTGAGCAGCACCTAAATTTTGTCTTTTTGGGTGACACTGCTGGTTCTTCATAGATATAAGCAGGATGGTAAGAGAGCGTTGTCACCCACAGACAGAACGTGTGTTACTGGCAGGATCACCAGGTGAAAACAAAGAATAAAATAAAAACAGTTGAAGTACAGTGAGGGAAGAAAGTATTTGATTCCCTGCTGATTTTGTACATTTGCCCACTGACAAAGAAACGATCAGTCTATCATTTAATGATAAAATATCCAGAAAAATAGTTATAAATTGATTTGCATTTCAATGAGTGAAATATGTATTTGATCCTCTATTAGTCAGCAAGATTTCTGGTTCTCAGATGTTTCCTATACAGCTAACGAGCTGAAGTTAGAAGGACTCTCAAAGGGAGTGCTCCTAATCTCAGCTTGTTATCTGTATAAAAGACACCTGTCCACAGAAGCAATCAGTCAATCAGATTCCAATCTCTCCACCATGGCCAAAACCAAAGAGCTGTCCAAGGATGTCACGGACAAGATTGTAGACCTACACAAGTCTGGAATGGGCTATAAGACCATCACCAAGCAGCTTGGTGAGAGGGTGACAACAGTTAGTGCGATTATTTGCGAATGGAAGAACCCCAAAATAACTGTCAGTCTCCCTCGGGCTGGGGCTCCATGCAAGATCTCACCTGGTGGAGTTTCAAAGATCATGAGAACGGTGAGGAATCAGCACAAAACTACATTGGAGAGTCTTGTCAATGATCTCAAGGTAGCTGGGACCATAGTCGCTAAGAAAACAATTGGTAACACACTACATCATGAAGGACTGAAATCCTGCAGCGCCCGCTCAATGTCCCCCTGCTCAAGCAAGCACATGTACAGGCCCGTCTGAAGTTTGCTAATGAACACCTGAATGATTCATAGGGGAACTGGGTGAAAGTGTTGTGATTAGATGAGACCAAAATCAAGCTCCTTGGCATAAACTCAACTCACTGTGTTTGGAGGAGGAGGAGAAATGCTGCCTATGACCCCAAGAATACCATCCTCGCCGTCAAACATGGAGGTGGAAACTTTAAACTTTGGGGGTGTTTTTCTACTAAGGGGACAGGACAACTTCACCGCATCAAAGGGACAATAGACCGTGCCATGTACCGTCAAATCTTGGGTGAGAACCTCTTTCCCCCAGCTAGGGCATTGAAAATGGGTCATGGATGGGTATTCCAGCATGACAATGACCCAAAACACATGGCCAAGGCAACAAAGGAGTGGTTTGAAAAGAAGCACATTAATATCCTGAAGTGGCCTAGCCAGTCCCCAGACCTTAATCCCATAGAGAATATGTGGAGGGAGCTCAATGTTCGCATTGCCAAACGTCAACCTCAAAACCTTAATGACTTGGAGAGGAGTGGGACAAAATCCCTCCTGAGATGTGTGCAGGCCTGTGTGAAACATCTGACCTCTGTGATTGCCAACAAGGGTTTTGCCACCAAGTACTAAGTCATGTTTTGCAGAGGGGTCAAATACTTATTTCACTCATTAAAATGCCAATCAATTTATAACTTTTTTGAAATACGTTTTTCTGGATTTTTTTGTTCTTCTCTGTCTCACTGTTAAAATAATCATACCGTTAAAATTATAGACTGATCATTTCTTTGTCAGTGGCCAAACGTACAAATTCAGCAGGGGATCAATTACTTTTTCCCTCACTGTAGCTGCATTAAATGACTGGTGCAAATGCAGAGCTATATCTTATTCTTGGGTTTATATACACTAAAGGTTTATTAAATTAAATTTAATATAGCTGCTGTTTGGGAATGTTCTTACAGGATTCATTGTTATATTGCTGACGCTGTTTAAGGCCCCTTTCACACTTGTGCAACTTTTCCTGTGACTTTGGACAGAGTCGCATGACAAGCCATACCCTATGATTCCCTATCATAACAATTCATATCTGTGCAACTTCAAGTCCCACTGACTTCAAAGTAGTCTCTGTACTACTTTGGTCCGACTTTGATGCAAGTTGATGTCCATAGACCTCAAGTTTACACAGGCATTCCCTGAAATCTTGGCTAAATCGTGCGACTTTCAAGTCGCGGCAGTGTGAAAGGGGCGTAAGTGAAACTATGCTTTCTTTTGGCTCTAGCTGAAAAATCTGTTTCAAATATTTATTTTGCAAAGTTGTTACTACAGAGTATCTGTAGCACCCATATAGAGACTGCTGGAATGCTTGGCTTCCCACTAAGAAAGCCCAGCACTCATTGCTTCTATGGACTTTTTACAGTCATTTAGCTGTGTATGATCTTCTCTCCTGCCTCTACAGCTTAAGGGAACCAGTAAAAATGCTGCTCAGCTGTGTATTTTTACTGCCTGCACCCACAAGTGTTAAATTAAGGCTGCCTGTACATTATACGATTTTCTTGTACAATTTTCCTTTAGAAACCAATACCACATATGTCAAACTCAAACACTTTTAATTTGTATGCAATCAGGCAGGCCCTTGCACTACATAGTTGAAGGTAAATCTAAAGAAAATTGTTTAATACATGACCAGCTTAAGTCTAAGTGTGCCACCTGCCAAGCTTTTGGCTCTTGTGGCCTTGAGTGCACCATGTTTTCCAACTGCACGTGGTAATTATGAAATATTTGTGTGCAGTATTTTATACCTACCTTATTCAAAATAAATACATTTTTAGCATTTTCAAATTTTTTTTTTGTTTTTTAATATAGGTTTTATTTCATTTATTTAGCTAATTTAAAAACAAACAAAAAAAAATTCTGCAGAGTGAAAAGTGAATATAGTTTCATTACTTTCCTGTATGTGCTTTGTGTCCCTAATATCTTTGGCAGTGGCCCACAATTTTTCCTCCTCACACAGTAATGAGTTAGCCACTTTATCAGACTAACACCATTTTATTAATTCAGTTTGCACAGATGAGATTGAAGTGGATACAGGTGGAAAAAATACATTTCAAGGTGAAGCACTTAATCACAATGATATTGTTCCAGATGCAGCAGCTGTGTGTCTTGACGGTATGTATTTACCTCTATATAATAGTATTACTCTTTACTCTTCGCTAATTTAATGTGGAACTTTAGTCAGAAAATGAAGTCCTGCTAGATCACGTTAGGCTGGCCCTTTTAAAGGTATAGCTATGTAAAATAAGCGTCTACTCTATACTGTTTAAAATCCAGTAATACACTGTCTCGCCTCACTCTGCACATGCTCAGTTGCTTTCCATATTTAGGCACTGATGAATTTGTAGAGGCCGATCTGCTGACAGCCTTAAGACTCCTTTCACACTAAGGCGGTTTTCAGGCGTTTTAGCACTAGAAATAGCCTCTACATAGCGCCTGAAAACTGCCTCCCCTTCATTTTAGTGTGACTTTTCACACTTGGGCGGTGCACTTGCGGGACGTTAAAAAAAGTCCTGCAAGCAGCATCTCTGGGGCGGTTTGGGAGCACTGTATACAGCGCTCCCAAAATGCCCTGCCCATTGAAATGAATGGGCAGCGCTTCCAAAATGCCTGAAAAAACGATTCGGAAATGCCGCAACGCGGGCATTTTTAACCCCTTCTTTGGGGTTAAGTGTCCCGCTAGCGGCCGAAAAGCGACGCAAAAGCGTTCCATTAATACCCCTAGCTAAGGAATCCATCTGCAAAACAGTGACATATACATTATGACCTATTAAGAGATAGTAGTAATAAAGATCTTCTACAAGGGCTTCTTGATATTGATCACACCAGGAGATTTAAAGTGTTAATTAGCCCAGGACCCTGCATTCACTATATCTGGTCTCCTACAGTACACAGAACATAGAAATGCAATTATTTTAGTAAATATAAACTGCTAAATACCTTTTCTCATCAGCAGTATATAGCAGTCTTGTGACTTCTGTCAGTGTCCAGCCAAGCACTGGTTAAAGATTGGAGGAGTTTTCTGACTGTCCTATAAGACTGCAAGATCCCTAACCCTCTGTCTGGACAGTGCTGATTGGCTCTGTGCTGATCACATGCACCCTCCCAAGAAAAAAAAAACCTCTCTCATAATACACACCAAACTGAGCATGTGCGGCCTGACTCCATAGACTGTGTTATCAGGGAATTATTAGGGCACAATGGAAAGAAGGGAGGATCAGAGAAGACAGGATCAAACAGCCTTTTTACACAATGCGGAGGATTAAATGAGTTGTAAGGGCAGAAGGTTTTTTTTTATCTTAATGCATTCTATGCATTAAGATAAAAAACCTTTTGTGTAGCAGCACCCCCAAAATACCTACCTGAGCTTCTTCTCTCTCCAGCAATGTCCACTATTCCCTCAGCCATCCAGTACACTCCACCTGATTGGCTGAGACAGAGCAGCTGTGCCATTGGCACTCGTGGCTGTCAGCCAATCAGGGGAGAGAGGGGGCGGTGCTCCGTGTCTGAATGGATACACGGAGCTCTGACTCAGCTTGGGTGCCCCCCTGTAGCAAGCTGCTGGCTGAGGGGAACTCAGAGGGAGGGGCTAGGAGCAGCAAAGAGGGACCCGAGAAGAGGAGGATCAGGGCTGCTCTGTGCAAAACCAACTGCACAGAGGAGGTAAGTATAACATGTTTGTTATTTAAAAAAAAAGAAAAAAACAAGCCTTTACAAAAACTTTAATCCCTTAGGTTCCACAGTGAATATAACCAGCATGCTTTACTGCATATACAGACTGATTTTACTGTTGGGGGCTTGGTAACACCGTAAGAAGCCAGTGAGTAATTGGCCTGCAGAGGGTTTCCAAAATTTTGGGTGGATTTTGCATTTTAGGATGTAGCATATCCAAAATCATAGAGCTTAGAGAAAAGAAAATTAGGTTTAGAATCTATTGTATGACTATAGCAGACCTGAGCAAACTGCTCCATTCAGCCCTTGACTTTCTCTGTCTGGCCCGTGATGCCTCCACTGTCAAGTTGGAAGCTTGAAGTTATTAAACCTGTTTGCCAGGGCACAACAAGTATCATACATACCTGATAAGAAATGTCTGTTCACAGCTTTCAATTTTAAGCGGCTGTAGAGTAGGTGTAACGTATCTTAAATGTATATGCAATACAGATATTTTTTCCTGTTACTTCTGACTGAATCTGTCTGGAAAGGTCGTTATAATATCATAAGCAGAGCGACAAAACCAACTTTTTTTTTGGGCCTTATGGAGTAGTCGTTAAAACTTTGCCTCTTTTTTTAATGTTGCAACATAAAGAGAAGGTGTAAAAACAGTTTTTTGGTTTTATAAAGACATTTTTTTCACATGTATGTTTATCTATTTACTGTTATAGATACACCAGAGAATAATGTCAAACCGGATATGGAAAGCAAGCCAGCCATTAAAGCAGACACAGACAGTATGGATGTGTCCCCTTCAGACACAGCACACATGCTGTCCAATGACAGGACAGATGAGGCTGAATCTGAAAAGAACATGTCACCTCATCAGCCATTGTGTCTTCAATCAGAAGAAAATCGTCTTCATCCACAAGAATCGCCGACTTCATCCAGGAACATATGTGATCCACAAACCTTTTCACATGTCCCAGAGAATTCTTGTAAATCACCTTGCAAAGTCAAATGCACAGATGATGCTTATGTACAGTTAGATGAGCACTTTGATTTGAACAGAGGCCATGATCACATTTCAACAAAGAAAGAGGATCCTCTCATTTTGGAAAACTTGGATGTTCAAGACATGGAAGCTACTCCAAACAGTGAGACATCTACAGAAATGAGCTCACCCTTAGGACTCAAACTTCTCAAGTCTCCCACGGGAATGGATTCCCCTGCCACCTCTGTTGACACTAGTAAGACCAGCGTGTCATCCTCACCAGCAGTATCTATTGACTTTCATTCTTCGAATGAGCTGTTTCAAAGTCAGACTCCGGCACATAGTTTTAGCACAGCAAATGCCTTTTCCACCACATTTATATCCGTAACACCAAAAATTGGCATGGGTAAGCCAGCTATTACCAAAAGGAAGTTTTCTCCTGGTCGGCCAAGATCTAGACAGGTATATTTTTTTCTTTTTATAGCTTATATAGTACTGATCAATATTGCGCAACTTGAAACACTAATATATAAGGCTGTAATGTGAAGGTTTGTGGTATTAGTCACATGAGGCTTTATTTATAAATTGTAAGTGTTGAACAGCAACCTAATACTTCTAAAGGATTAAGGCAAGGTTTTTTTGCCTTAATCCATTCTCTGCATTAGGTTAAAAAAAAAAAAAACCTTGTGTGTTCTCCCCTGTTGTCCCCCTTAAATACTTTCCTGAGCCCGATCTCAATCCAGTGCTGTGCCTGAGAGCTGCTGCACTCGCTCTCCTCACTGGCCATGAAGGCAGCAGTGGGAGCCATTGGCTCCTGCAGTGGTCAATCAAACTTTGTAAAGAAAAAGCAGGGGGCTGGGCACAAGTGTCCCCATAGCAATTGGCTTGCTTTGGGGGTACTCGGAAGGAAGGAGGAGCCAGGAGGCGCTGGTGTGGGGCTGAGAAGAGGAGGATTGCACAGAGCAGATAAATGTGACCTATTTCTTGTTTTTTTTTAAAAAGCACTTTAATCTCAAACACCCACCCTTTTATATGTGTGTGCAGTAGTAAGGTTTTGTATGCTCAACATATATATTGCCAACCAGTAGGCTCCATGCTGATGTTTGGCAGTGGTGAGATCAGTCTCGCGTCTTAACTTTCATACATTACATTTTAAAGATAAAAACTATATGGCAGCAATATCATAAAGCTGAGATTTCTATTAGCAGTCCTATACAAAAAACATTTTCTGACATGAACTTTAAAGTGTATTTAAGCCCACATGTATTTATTTTTTGGCCATCCCTTACTCGTTGGGAAGAATAATCCTCACTTTCTGTCCTGGACACCAGAAAGTTAAAGGCAGTCTCTTCAAAGTAAGGGTGATCCTTCCTTAGTGTTCACCAGACCAAGTATCCCCATTGAAAGGTGTTCCCTCTTTTAAAAAACAAACAAAAGGGAAGTGCTGTGGTAGAGCCATAACAAATGAACAAAGATGTATTTCATATCCTTAGAGGACAGTTTTTAAGTATCTGGGTAATATCTTCTCACCATCTTGTTTCCTCCAGAAATGTTTACAGGTGCTGTATAGTTTTCCTAATTTTCTTATTACATTGTTAGAAAGTGGCACATGACCTCTTGGAGGTTGATACTTTGTTACTTTTGTGCACAGTGCTTTTGTAGATTGGGGGTGTTGTCCAACACTACCATTTTTATTTAAATGCAAAATGCTGCATGTGACCTGCTTTGCTTGCCACTGCAACTGCATCTCAATTTTTTTTTACCCAAAGAAGCGCAAAGCGGGTCATGGACAGTTTCAGAACTGTCCCCAGTGAGGTGAATTGGAATCTGTTAAAGCAAATGTCAAGCGCAGGACAACAACGCCTAACTACAGCCCTGTAACAGAAGTCTGTGAAGTCATGTTTGAATCCAAACTGGCCCCATAACATCTCTCCAGTACAGTCTATAAAAAAAATAATAGGATCTTCATGCCACCGGGCATACATGGAAGAAGTGGAAAAAGTTGAATCTGGGTGTTGTCAGTCTTGTTTAGTAATTCATAACCAATCAGAACAGAACCAGCAAAGAAACTGCTCCAGTGATGCAGTTTTAGCTTCCCCTATTCTGATGTGAGGAGTTACTCAGAATTATGTTGTAGAGGAAATATTTGGGCACAAATACAAGTTTTTTGCTGTGTGTCAGGTCCCAGTCTGCATATTAGTTGGCCTTACATTGAAAGGAGGTGATTAAACCATAATTCGTTTTATGTAGGGATTTTGGCAGCTCCGTATCTAAAATATTGTCATGTTTTCTTATTTGGCCTCTTGGATTAGAAGTTGAAATAGACTATTAATTTAGATGAAATTCAAAGAACAACATCAGTTCAGTTATAAAACTTGTTGTGAATTACAATGTCAGACAAATTTGGCATTGACAAAAGCAAAATATAATTAAAATTGTCAGATCAACTATTGGGGCCAATTCACACCAGTGCATTGATCTGCATATTAGTACAGCTGTAAAACTCAGATCAATGGAAGGACATCTGAAAGACAACAATTTCCAGTACGTCCTATTTGCACCATGCATGCTGCAAATGCATGTCAATGGACGTCAAAATATGTCACCGGATGTCCGTGCAACTAAAATGGATGGAAATGTACATGCATTTTCCATACACTTTAACGCAAGTCAGTAGGGCATTTGCAGTCCTATACAAGTTTTAAATTTAAAATCTTCTTTTTGTTTGTTTCCTTTTCACTCACCCTTTTTTAGGATAAATTTAATTGTACTAACTAAGCAAAATCTCCTAATTTCTTTCCATTTGATCTGTGATGCCCTCACTTATTCTACAGCTTAAAGAAAATGTATTGTGTTTTCTCTGTAAATTCCATGATATTCTTGACAACGGGATACGTTTTTGAAATAGTTTTGTTATTATGAAATATTGCAATATTAGTATTTGATATTTATTTTCTTGTCCATGGAGGGACACAGGATTTCTTAGACTGTCAAGTTATACTGCTGCCTACAGGAGAAGTGGACACTGGCAACAAAGAAACAGTTGACTAGCAGAGGACTACCCCCTACAGCCATCATGGCCCCATTTTTATTTATTTTTTTTAGTAGTGTCCAGGGGGAAGTGGACAGGTTTCGTCAGTTCGCTTGGAATATTTTTCTATCAACAGCTGCTGGTACATACATATTGGATATATTAAATCCCCAAAGTCTCTCCAGTCAGTCAGGTACTGGTAGATTGACCCCAACTGGAGAGGAGTAAATTTAGTAGATCAATGCTATGCTAGGGATTCCTTCCTTAATTGTATCTGAGATTGTCTGAGACAGTGTTGTCAGGAACACCCTGTCATTAGCAGGGCACTGTGTGCAAGTGAACCCTGTGTTAATACTTTGTTCAAGAAACTTGTGACATTTGTACTTTTTACATTGCTGTCAGGTCCCTGCAGTTGTAAGGGTCTGTACATTACAGGGGCACTGAATATGTCTTTAGTGACCCTTGCTTGCTTATGCTTTATGTATGTTGCATGTTGGCCACAGGGGGGAGCTCACCTATTTATTTCTGTTAAGTCTTGCTAGGGTAATTGTTACTCTATTTTCTCACCTTTTCTTTCTCCCCGGCTCCTGATGATGCAGTTCCCATTCAGATCAGAGGGCATGCGTGCTTGTGAAACTACCTTTCACTGTGCCTGGGCATTGGTGAAGGTGCCCGGAGAGAGCAAGTGTGCACACACGCAATGTCCTCCTTCCTTCCTTCCTTGGTTTTATGTGGAAGGGAGACTATGTCTCCTACACAGTAATGCGGCTTGGTATTGTTTCTCACATCTGAGAACTCCTTCACCATGGTGTTTAGCCACACGCACACCAGATTCCAGTGGCAAGAATCAGTGGTCTAAATGGTTTCCTGCATTTACAGATGGGTGTCCAAGCCTGGATGCAGTCATATGCACCCAGACTCTGACCTCCATCCCTAACCGAAGGTAACCGTTTGGTGGTGGTCCGCTCCATGCTGCTTTCAGGATATCATTATTGGATACAGGCTGAGCAGCTCCTGCTTTTCACATGCGCCTGTCATTCCAGCAGCAAGATTCTGGTGTATGGGGTTAAACACCTGTGTGATGGAGGCCTGATGGTTCAATGGCTGAATGATGGGCATCTTTTTTTTCCACTTATGCCTATAGTGATCCCTCCTGAGGCTCGATTCACACCTATGCATGTTGCTTTTGAGCGTTTTTGGAGTTTTTTTTTTCATGCTTGCCACGTTTTTGAGCCGCGTTTTTGCTGCGTTTTGCGTTTTTTTTTTTTTTTTTTTACAGTCTAAAAAATGTGTTAAAAAAAAAAGCAAAAACGCATCAAAAATGCTGCAAAAATGGTGCACTTGCGTTTTCGATGCTTGTCCATTGAATTCTATTACATGCAAAACGCTGCATTTTGCATGAAAAAAAGTCCCTGACCCTTTCCAAAAATGCAGAGATACAAAACGGCATTGATGTGAACATGTTCCATAGGAACCCATGTTAAAAAATTCCCATGCATTTCTGCAAAATGCATCAAAAAACGCGCTAGTGTGAATGGAGCCTAAGTGCCCCCTGCTGGATGCTGAACACTTTAGTAAGTTCTTCTGAATAGAGTTTACCCACACAAGCTCACAAAGCCTCCTCTGGCTATTGCTAAATCCAACAGTCACGCTGGAACTTCTG
The DNA here is from genome assembly GCA_037952835.1 of Lithobates septentrionalis. Lineage (NCBI taxonomy): Eukaryota > Metazoa > Chordata > Amphibia > Anura > Ranidae > Lithobates > Lithobates septentrionalis. The sequence continues at coordinate 842,869 of JBBDGP010000098.1, forward strand.
GTTTGGTTCAGAATCCCTCTACAGATACATTATTAGATGTGGGCATGTTTGATTTCAGTCGGCAGCTGTTATGCCTACATCTGAGAGTTTTGCGCGTTGTTGCAGCGTTCAGATTGGTGGCAATTAGTGGCATCGACAACTCGTCCTTGTGATTGTACTTTGTTGAAGCATGGCGTATGCAAATTTCAGGTGTGCTGGTTGGTTAAAAACTTGCTGCTTCGTAGTTCCCTGGTCAGTGCTTTTGCATGAACCTTCCCGGTTATGGTTTTGGACCGCATATTGCTTGTATAAAAAGGTGTTTTTTTTTCTCTTGATTTTCAAGGGACAGCGTCGCTATAGATAATTTCTGATGGCAAGAGCAGCCATCTTCCTCAGTGGAAGAATCCTTCGAAATAGTCTGCTATACTTTTTCCCCTTGCTGTTAAATGTTTATTTTTGTTCATTTCCTCATCGAGACCCTCCAAGCCAGGTTCCCAGTCCACCCGCAAGGTCTGGCACTCGACCTAAAACCTCAAACATTCCTTTAGCATGCAGGTGCATCTCCTGATGCTTGGGTGCAGGGGGTTGTATCTCAGGGCTACAGTTCAGAGTTTTGTTTCCTGGCCCCTCCTTGTTTTCTGACCTCCAGCCTTCCTGTGTCATCCCACAGATTAGCAGATCTCCAATAAGCGTTCTTGAGTCTTCTTTATCAAGGTGTCATTGCCTCAGTTCCTGTGGCTGAACAATTTCTGGCTCAAGCAGAATTTCCTTATTAGAAATTTACCCAGATTTGTTCCCATGGTATTGGTATGTTGAGTGAGGCCCGGACTGCAAGGTGAAAGTGTTTTCTTTACAACATTGTAGTTCCTTTTTTTTTTTTTTTTGTTATCGGGGTGGGGAATTCATTTCTATTTTATGTGTATATATATATACTAATTTTCATTAAAGCTCCAGTTCACCAAAACTGCTTCTTCAGAAAAACTCATTCCTTATGTTTTCCGGATGGACCCCGTAGGGTACTTCTCAGTCCACCATCTCTAGGTGTCTGAGGCAAACCGTCATCCATACTTTGCAAACTTGTGTTCTTAAAGTGATTGTAAAGGCTCGTTTAACAAATAAAAAAAAATAACAAACATGTTCTTCTTATCTCCTCTGTGCAGTTGGTTTTGCACAGAGCAGCCCGGTTTCTCCTCTTTTCGGGTCCCTCTTTGCTGTTCCTAGTCCCTCCCTCCTTTGAGTGCCCCTCAGCCAGCAGCTTGCTACAGGGGTCATCCAAGCTGTCAGAGCTCCATGTATCCATTCAGACACAGAGCCCTGACCTGGCCCCACCCCCTCTCTCCCTTGATTGACTGACTTTGACAGCCGCGGGAGCCAATAGCGCTGCTGCTCTGTCTTAGCCAATCAGGAGGAGTGTACTGGATGGCTAAGGGGATCATGGACATCCCTGGAAGGAGAAGCAGCTCAGGTAGGTAATGGGGGGGGGGGGTTTGCTGCTACACGTAGAAGGTTTTAGGTGCATAGAATGCATTAAGATAAAAAAAACACCTGCCTTTACAACTCCTTTAAGCTTTAATCTAGGACATTCGATTTTTTGCACCTCTCTACAAAAGGTATTTAATGCACGTGCTTAAGGCTGAACATAGCACAATTTTTTTTGTTCAACCAGAGGGTTAAACAAGAAAAACGGACCCTATTCCCCCATCCACACATTTGAGGGAGATCGGGGAATACTCCCGCTGTGTCTTTATATTCTGACAGCGACATCTGTTCAACCAGGATACCCATGCGTGGATCAAATTTCGATCCATGTATGGCCAGATTAAGGAGTTGTAGCAGATCTTTCCTAGGAAATGTTGGGTATTGCAGACTCAGCTCCCATTGAGCATCTTGGAACAATCCCTGCCATCAAACTTTCACAATTTTAACCAACTTGCAGCTGTATATATAAGGAGTAAGCCCCTTGCACACATGGACACGTAGCTACTGTGCACCTGGGAAGAGTAGGTGCGGTGTCTAGCCTCACTGCCTGCAGGCTATGACTGGACAGGGCTAAATATTCAGGGTCTTATGCATTCAGGAGCTTATGCCAGGACCAATATAAATGTAAAGTGCAGGCATTGACCCTGAACACACGGGGCCCTAAAAACAAGTACCTCTTCTTACAGCATTCAGCCTTGTCCAGCCACAGCTTGCCATAAGCTTGCTGAATGCTGCACGTGTCCTCCCATGCACACTAAAATGCTGGGAGGCATGCACAGCAGCTAGATGCCCCATGTGTGCAAGGAGTCGAGGAAAACCTAGTTATTTTGTGTGTGTTAGTCCTTTTGTTTTCTTATGTTTTGTATTTGTCGGTTTACTTATTTGATCCTTTCTGGACCAGAGTGTGTTGTGATGTAATCTATAGGCTATTAGGAAAACAAAAAGGTAAGTATAAAAATATTGGACTGCTTTGGTTGGCTATGCATTAAAGCAAACCTACACTTGTGTTCCACTGCAGAAAAATACAGGTCCATTAGGCTCCATGCGGCTGGGTGGAGGGGTTCTGCCGCTAAAACTTGGCTAAAAGCTGTTGAGTTTTTTTTACACTGCAGTGTCTCCACCCCACCCAGTGTAACTTTATCTGAACAACCAAAAAAACTTTGTATGGACCTTGGATCAAGACTAATGTCAATATTAAGCCGAAATTAATACTAAATCTAAACTTTTTATTCATGCTCTAAAATATGCACACTGTATTGCAAACCCAAATTAATATATCTAGCAGCAGGGCCCTTTATATTAAGTCTGTCACCATAATAACAGTTTGACCTAGTAAATATGATTTAAAAAAGAGAGTATATATACTTTTTTTTTTTTTTTCGTTTGAAACTTTCCTCAAGTCCCACCAACAGCTATGATACTAATTATTCTCACTTTGACAATCATACATTTGTGTTTTTCGGAAGCGAACCTCAGCTTTTGAGTTTAGAATTGATTTAACTTAAGTGCTCTATATGTCACACACAAGGTCTTTAATGATTATAGTGTTCTAAAGTTTAATGTAAAGAACATCTCTACTGTTCCAGTTTTGTATGAAAAATGTTGGTAGAGAATAATATGTAAAAATTATACACACTCTGTCTAGGTTGTAGCCCAGTGTATCAGTGTGCTAGGTTTTGCTATCTAGAATTTCATTAGACGGGGTATATCCCATACTGTAGACAACCATTTTGATCGGTTTGTGTTTGAGCGGCTTCATTGCATCCAAGGGGGCTAGTGTTGTGGATGTATCTTACAGAGGCATTTAAATCGGGCAACAATTCATGCATCTGTTGAATGGAATAGCCTCCCAAAGCCCTCTCCACTCTTCTCAAGCTTTACCCTTCTTTTCAGCTTGTGCAGCATATAAGAGCAGTGTGTACAGCAAGATTTTACAAAGCATTTGCAAAACTTTCAACAGTCTTTGAGCAGCTTTGCTTCACCCTTCAGCTCCAGTTTGGAGATAATGAACACCAATCTAAGGCCGACCATACACGGTTCGAATCTCAGCTGGTTCAGTAGGAATGTACCAAGTTGATTCATCGATCAGCTTGTGTACAATCAGCCTGCCAGATTATCTTGCGATTATCGCTAGCGGCTGCTATAACCGCTAGCAATAATCACTGTCTTCTCCAAGCGGGGATGGTTTCCCACTCCGGGAGAAGACAATTGTTGATTCCCCTGTCAATACTGTCTGTGTTGATGGGGGAATAGTGCAAATTTCTTTCCTGCAACCCGTGTATGGCCTTAGCGGAAACTTGGGCTATCACATCAAAGTAAATTTCAAGTAAGCCTTGGCACTACTGGAAGCTTGGTGAAAGTAAGCGGAACCCTGCTTAATAGTTTGTTTAAACTGGTAGTGATCATTCCCATTTAGATCTTTGCTTAAAATTCTCAAACGGAGCTGACAGTGGAGAAGGAATATAACACCTGTCAGGTTTTTTTATTTATTTATTTTTTTTTTATTATTGCCCATTTCCCCATTAGGGGATTTAAAATCTTAAATTTGTCCTGGCGATCAATATTACTGAAAAAAACTTCTATTGATTCTAGGAGTCCAAACCCCTGCAAATCAATATAAGTGGCGCTAATATAGCAGAGGAGACACCAACTGGTGTTCAAAAAATGTTCGAATAAAATGTGATACAGTGTACTAATAAAAGTGAAAGTGATCTAAACCAAAATTAGTACCAAACTTAATATCACACGTGAAAACTTATACCATAAGATTGTATGATGGTGTGATCCGCCATACACAAAACGATTCCACCCACATATGAAATTATATCAATAGTGACAAGAAATTATACAATCAATAGTGACAAAATTGCATATATAAATATATAAGCACAAAGTGTTAGTCCATAATCCGTAGAAAAGTTCATAGAAACAACACCGTGAAGAAAGTGTGCGATTCCTGAAAGAAAATAACCACCACTTCACTCAGTGTCAGTGATTCCTCTCCCCTTGAATTCAACACTCACCAACTCAATATGCCTCACACTCTCGTGTTTGGCAAATATGCATGAACATCTAGGTGGTCAGATGAAGGTGAAAACTCCAAATTCCATTTATCCCAGTGTCATCTTTTGTTATTCTGAGGAAATTATTCTGTGTTTGTCTGTGCCTCTGTACTGAGTAGGTCTAATGAGGACTTTTCTACGGATTATGGACTAACACTTTGTGCTTATATATTTATATATGCAATTTTGTCACTATTGATTGTATAATTTCTTGTCACTATTGATATAATTTCATATGTGGGTGGAATAGTTTTGTGTATGGCGGATCACACCATCATACAATCTTATGGTATAAGTTTTCACGTGTGATATTAAGTTTGGTACTAATTTTGGTTTAGATCACTTTCACTTTTATTAGTACACTGTATCACATTTTATTCGAACATTTTTTGAACACCAGTTGGTGTCTCCTCTGCTATATTAGCGCCACTTATATTGATTTGCAGGGGTTTGGTCTCCTAGAGTCAATAGAAGTTTTTTTCAGTTTGTTCATTTAAAGTGGCAGCTTTTTGCGTGAAATATATCAGATCACACACATTGGTTTATTAGCTTTTTATAGGAGGCTAACACGATTTTGGCTTTGAGCGCAGTGGTAGAGACTCAAGGAGGGCGCAGTTGTGTGAGTTTCACCAGTTCACGATCAATATTACTGAAAGTAAAAGAAAATCAAAAATTTTGAGTGGTCACCAGAATAAAAATAGAGGAGAGATCTTCCAATGGGTATACTAGTTCTGGTGACCCCTGTAGCTCCCACGGATTTCCCTCAATTTGTGAGTGATTTATTTCCTCCTTTCTGTTGTGGTTATGAAACGGGAAAGGAAATCCTCCCCCCCCCCCTCCCCATGAGGCATAGATGGCAAAATAAATAAAAAAAATTGACAGGGGTTGTCGACTTTTGCTATCCACAATAAAAAAAATCTTGCTCTTCTTTCTATTTTAAAGTAGAACTATTATAGGCAAAACTCTTTTTTTTTTTTTTTTTTTTTTTTTTTTTAATTTTGAGTAGAACAAGGGAGGATTATAACCCCTGTCAGATTTGTAGTTGTACTCTGTGTCCCATTCTGGAGATTTCCTTTCACTTCTGGTCCTATAGCCAAACAGGAAGTGAGAGGAAATTCCCCTCAGGTCACAAGAACTAGTGTCCTTGTTGGAAGATTTCTCCTCTATTACATTTCTGGGGACAACCCAAAATTTGTGATTTTCTTTTACTTATATTTTCCATGATAATGGTAAACAGGACAAATAGAGAGGGGGGAATCTCCCTAGTGGGGGCACAGACAGCAAAAAAAAAACTGATTGGTGTTGTAATCCATCTCCACTCTATCCGAAACGAAAAAAAAAAACAGTTTTTACTTTATCCTTGCCATACACTCGTCTCGCTCGAAAATCGCACCTTTGAATAATCGTTTGATTTTCGACCATCAAACGTTTTCATACATCTTTTGAAAAATTAGGGAATTTAAAATCAATGATAGGAGAATCGTGGGAGAAATGTAATCAAAAAATAAGTGTGCTTGAGCTGTGACCTGGATGAAAAGAAGATTCCTGGCCATGAATTTTCTATTCCCTAACATGAGGTGATATTGAAAGCTTGGTTGGTCAAAATTTCGGAATCGACGATGGCACTATCGGATTAAAAAATGCACAAATTTTCAACAAATTGTTTGGAATTTAACCCATGTATGGCCTGCATTATACTTTGCCCTTGTATCCAGGACCTATTACTAGAATGTTTAACGGGCACCTAAGTCCTTAGCAAAGTTGTTACCTATAACCCTCAGGTTGTGTCAAGCCATTAAATAATTAGTTGAACGTGGATGTACAAATACATACACAGTAAGGATAATAAGGGGAATTGTGTAATCTACCGAAAGCAAGACAGCCGAATTTTCATTCCCTTTATTGTTAAACTCAACCAAAATAAAATTATTTTTTTTTTTGCAACGTGAAGTCACATGTGACAATTTTATGATTGGGTCAGTACACCATATAGAATTTCAATAAGCCTTCCATTATATTTTTTGTTCTGTTCTGGGTTTAGTGGCTTGTAGTGTTTTAAGGCTATAAAATAGGGACCATATTTCTCAGCTAGTGTTCGTGCTTGATTCCGTCTAGTTTAACTACAAAGCTTTCTTGAGTCTGTAGGGTGTTGTGTGGTCAAAAAAGCAGAACAGGCTGTAATAACAAACTTGCAAGTTTTGGTTTGTATCTGGGCTGCTGTTTATACACTTCAGCCCCAGAAGGATTTGCCCCCTTCCTGACCAGGCCGTTTGTGATATGGCACTGCGCCCATTTAACTGACAATTGTGCGGTCGTGCGACGTTGTATCCAAACAAAATTTATGTCCCTTTTTAGAGCTTTCTTTTGGTGGTATTTGATCACCTCTAGGGTTTTTATTTTTTGCGCTATAAACAAGAGTCAATTTAAAAAAAAAAAAAAAACACGCAATATTTTGTACTTTTTGCTATAATAAATATCCCCCCAAAAAATATAAAAAAATGAAATTTCTTCCTCAGTTTAGGCCGATATGTATTCTTCTACATATTATTGGTAAAAAAATTGCAATTAAGCATATATTTATTGATTTGCGTAAAGATTATAGCGTCTACAAAATAGGGGATAGATTTATGTAATTTTTATTTTATTTTATTTTTTTTTACTAGTAATGGCGGCAATCTTCGATTTTTATCGGGACTGTGACATTGTGGCAGACAGATCGGACACTTTTGACAATTTTTTTGGGACCAGGGACATTTATACAGCGATCAGAGCTAAAAATAGCCACTGATTACTGTATAATTGTCACTGGCAAGAAAGGGGTTAACACTAGGGGACTATCAAGAGGTTAAATGTGTTTTTGGAAGAAGTATTCGATTTTTAGAAAAATTCAGGGTGAAGTTGGTTATTCTAACCATTTGAATTTCATATGATGAAACACCTAGCAAAAAGTTCATTTTGTCGTTAATAGAGTCAAGAAAAAATGTTTCTTTTTGTTCTTGTCCCCATAGTGGTGATTCCTATCATTTCCTCTCCTGGTAAGGGGTTCACTGAGTCATGAATTGAAGGGTATTTTGTCCATTGGTTACAAGCAGCAATAAAAACACATGTTGATGGTGTAGTGGGAAAAGGTTGCCACCTCGAGCTCACATGCAAGTCACGCTTGGGTCCGACTTCAATGTCGCGGGACAACCCAGGCTTAGTCGCAATGGGTTTACAGGCAGCAGCAGAAAAAAATGCACCAGAGGTCTCGCTTGAAGCACCTGCGGCTTTTGAGAGGCTTTAATTCAGCTTTAGCTTTGCTTTGTTTTGGAGAAATTGCAGGTATGAGATACACACACACACACACACACACACACAGCATCTGTCAAGCTGCAACAAAGCTTCGAACAAGTATCACTGAAGCACCACCAAAGCCTCAAAAACACATCATAAAAGCATTTTGAAGCGGTAGGCGCTTTAATGTGTGTTGAAGACCAATGCAAGTGTAAATGAACCCTAAGGCTACTTTCACACTGAGTCGCTTTACAGGCGCTACAGTGCTAAAAATAGCTCCTGTACAGTGCCTCTCCAGTGTGAAAGGCCGAGGGCTTTCACACTGGAGCGGAGCGCTTGCAGGACGGTCAAAAGAGTCCTGCAAGCCGCATCTTTGCAGCGCTATAGGAGCGGGGTATTCCCCACTCCTAAAGCGCCCCTTCCTATTGAAAACGATGGGGCAGCGCGCAAACTCGCCGGCAAAGCGATCCTGCAGCGGCGCTTTGCAGGCAGTTTTAACTCTTTTTCGCCCACTAGCGGGGGTTAATACCGCCCCGCTAGCGGCCGAATAGCGCCGTTAAAACGACGGTAAAGCGGCGCTAAAAATAGCGCTGCTTTACCACCGGCGCCCGCCTGCCCCAGTGTGAAAGTAGCATTAGTGTCTTTTAACATGAGAATTTATATTGATGAGCATGTTAATGTAACATTGGAGAAGGGTTTTTCACTTGTGTCACTTGTAGGAAGCTATACTGTTTATATACAAGCTTTGCTTAACATCAAGACCCCTTTCACACGGGCATTCTGACTGGTTTTTTCCCTCTATTGATGGCTGAAAAACGGATAGGCTTGCATTTCTAGGGCAGCACAGTGGCTAAGTAGTTAGCACCTCTGCCTAGCAGCACCAGGATCACGGGTTCGAATTCCAACCACAGCACTACCTGCCTGGAGTTTGCATGTTCTCCCTGTGAATGCGAGGGTTTCCGCTGGATACTCCCGTTTCTTCCCACACTCCAAAGACATGCTGCTAGGTTATTTGGTTCCTGTCTAAATTTTCCCTAGTATGTGTATGTATGAATGTGTGTTAGGGACCTTTAAATTGTAAGCTCTTTGGGGGCAGGGACTGATGTGAATGTACAATATATATGTGAAGCCCTGCTGAAATTGACGCCACTATTTAAGTACCTGTAATAAATAAAAATAAAATATGGGTAAATGGATGATCATCTGTTTACATCTACATCTTTTCAGACCTGTTTTTTTTTTTTTTTTTTTTTTTTCTTTTAAACAGAGAAAGTCTCTATCCTGTCTATTTAAATGGACCTGAATGGAGGTAAACAGACAATGTCTACTTTTGCATTGGTTTCTAAGGCGCCGGCGCCCATCGGCGTCCTAATAACTGCCACTCATCCCTGCTCTCAGTGGAGAATCCCCCCAAATGTAAACAAGAGTAAATATTTAAGAAAAATGTGTGGTCCCCCCAAAAATCCATTACCTGAGCATGGAAAAAAGGGGGGACAAGCATTCCCCCCACTCCCGCCTAATCCATACCAGGCCACCGCCTTCAATATTGGGAGGCAGGGTTTGGGTACTTTGTCAGGGGTCAAACAGTCAGTAGTAAATAAAAACGCAAAGACCGTTTTTGTCCTTAATTTAATAAATCAATAAATAAATAAAAGCCCCCCCATGTATATTCTTAATCAATCATGATGAACGACAGCCACCGACCTGCACGGGGGGGGCAGCTGACACGTGGCCGCTCCGTCGCTTGCCTCCCACAACAGGGAATAGTGGAATGTCAGTCCGTGTCAGCGGAAGGCGAGCAATGGAGCCGCTAGGTGTTGGCAGATAGCAGGTTTCTTTTTTTTTTTTCTTCTCCATGCAGGTCGTCTGTCATTCATTATGATTGATAATAGATCTACATCAGCGGGGGCGGACATTTATTTATTTTAAATAAAGGAGTTGTCAAAAACTGTGTTTTTCTCTACTATTGAGTGATTTTTTTGTGTGTGTGTATCATGTACCCCATACTCATTCACATAGGGGTAAGGGGGATTATCAGTAAGTGGGGTCTCAATAAGTCCCCCAGAACCAGGGAAATCCCTCCCTGACAGCAGGGATGAGTCATGGTTGTTGGATGGATGCCGGCAGGTGGATGTGTACACTAAAAAACTGATGTAAACTGAATCCATTTTTTTCTATGAATAAACATGTCTGAATGGATGATGCCCATGTGGAAGGGGCCTTGGGTACATTTGCTGTATCTTTTAGATACATTTACATTCCTGTATCATATATACTTTATAGGAACTATCAAATTGTTACGATTCCCAGGCTGTATACCCTTAGCCTGCTACTGCCATTGACCTTAAAACCGAAGTTGTGATTTGCTAGTCTTGGCCCATGTGTTTGCTACATCTCTCTGCATGAGCTCTGAAAGTATTGTGGACAACCTTGCCATTACCAGCCTCCACACATCTTTTTGCTGTGCTTCCTTTGCTCTGTGTTATTGTCTGCTTAGCTGTATGTAGTTATTTTTGCTTTTATTTTCCTGTAATGTTCAATTGGTAGGCCATAAAAACATTAAGGGATGGTAGTCCCATATAAAATGGTTTTCCTTTTTCTAAGCTTTCCCGTCTGTTTCCATTGTTCTTTTTTTATTAGTATAACTTAAATCAAGGTTATATGCAAAGCTTCTTTAACCTATCTCCTCTCCAGCACATTTTTGGCCAAAAACGGGAAGATGGTTCAAAGATGCAGTGCTCAGAGGACAGCTTAGAGAATAGTTCTGTAGGCAAGCCATATCTATTCTTCCCACTGATGTCTGTTTGGGCAGAGAAAGCTCAGAAGAAAAGCACTGTTTGATTTTCTTTTTCTTTGATGCCTCTCCGTTCTATGTTCAGATGAATATCTGTGGGGACAGGAGATCCATCACTATAGAGAGAACTGTTACTCCCTATGCGTTTCTGTTCCTGAACAGACCTTGCATCAAAATGCAAGGTCTGCTTATTTTGTAGACTCCCACTTGTATGTAAAAAAAAATAGACTGTAAAATGAAAGAAAAAAAAAATTGCTGCAAAATAAGTAAATAATCACCTTACACCCCAGCTTCTGGTATGCTCGCCTAAGAGAGGGTGACAACACTGTGTCTCCTCTTGTGATCCTGGAAAAATTGAGCTTTCAGAATCTCTCGAAAGGCAATTCTGAACAGTGCTTGAGTGGCTTTTTGCAAAGTTTGAGCTTCCCCAGAAGATAATGGTTTTAAAAGCTGTGGTGTGAGGCAAGTAGTTTTACTTGGAGTGGGGTGTCATCTTTTGTCTCTATTAAGCTTCATGGAGAAAAGATGGGATAAAAAATACCCTTGAGTCCATGTCCATTTCCTGTCCTATTCTGTCCCATTATTCCTGTTGAATTTTGGCAGCTTAGTGTCTTTGCTCTGCTTCCCTGGCAAACTAGCAGTTGTCAGGTGTTGGTTTGATATGGAATAGTAAAGCTGGTGCCACATGGTGTCACAGTTATCTAGATTTTGACACTATACTACTAAGCCTCCTTTCTGCTAATTTCTCATCTGATTTCCAGTGTCGCTAGGGCTGGAGCCACAAGATCAGGTTGTATTTCTTATTATAGTTTAGCCACTTAGGTCCAATGGTGTCAAGTACCCTTGAATCTAAATGGACGTAATGTGTCTACCAGGAGAACAGCAGAAGGGTCTGAAGCAACATTTGTAAAAGCCAGTTGCCATCCTAAAAAGGAAGTAAACTTCCTTTACTGACTTTTACCTATAGATAAGCCTATAATAAGGCTTACCTATGGGTAGTGTAAATATCTCCTAAATGTGCACCATATAGGAGATATTTACATTACATGCAGCCAGTGACCTTACTGGCGCAGGCGCTCTGAAGGAACGGCCACAGGTGCCATTCCGAGCCCTGTGCCGTGAGCTGGGGCTCATGCGTGAGAGTGACGTCACCACGGCTCCGGACAATCACAGAGCCGGAGCCCGCGACACCTGATGCAAGGTGTGTGACGATGGAAGCAGCTGCAGCTCTGACATTGCTGTGCTGGAACCGCTTAGTTTTAAGGTAAGTTTCACATAATCATAATCACAATCACAAACATTATGACTTCACCTTGCTGCAGAACAAAAAAACCTCCAGCAGTATACAACCGCTTTAAAGTGGTTGTAAGGGCAGAAGATTTTTACCTTACTGCATTCTATGCAGTAAAGGAAAAAACCTGCATGCACCTACCCCTGCTGCCCCCCCACTAAATACATACCTGAGCCTGATCTCGATCCAGTCATGTGCAGCAGAGCAGAGGATATGTTGCTCCTCACTGGCTCGGATACAGCAGCGGGAGTCAGTGGCTCCTGGAGCTCTCAATCAGAGCCAGTAGCGAGGGGCAGGGCCGAGCTCTGCTCTGTGTGTCTTATGGACATACACAGGAAGGCATGGAAGCAAACACGCATGGGTGCCCCCACAGCAAGAGACTTGCTATGGGGGCACTCAGTGGGGCGAAGCCAGTAGCGCCAAGAAGAGGATCAGGGCTGCTCTGTGCAAAACCATTAAACAGAGCAGGTAAGTATAACTTGTTATTTTAATTTAAAAAAAAATGAAAGCTTTATAATCATTTTAAGAGTGACAGTAAGTAATCTGTAATCCTGCCTTACTCAAGCTTTGTTGGGGGAAGATCTGTCAACAGGGTTGGATTTTTGCCAACTGAATTCTGTGGTTTTCACCTAAGAGTCGAGTGTCAAGGATTTCACGTTGGCTGTTAAGCCCGCCCTCTCCTTCCTGCACCTCACAGGCACAACCATGCATGTAAACTTGGTTGAAGTGCATGTTTGTACCACAATTGCTTGTCTGGCTACAGAATTGTGCATGACCTGGCAGCTGAATCATTAAAGCTTGGTTAGAATCTTTGTCAGGTGTTTACTCCTATGTGGCATCTTGTTGGAGACATTTCCCTCACTTTTTGTGTCTTGGTGACAGCCGATTCACTAGACAGGAAGTTTAGGGTAAATCTCCAACAATAACACAGACAGAGGTAAATATGTCCCTGTCACAGATTCTTCCTAACTTCCTATCTGGTAATGTCATGGTGAATGTCTACGACCCTTTCACATGGGGCGGAGTCTGTGCCTGCTCAGCATAAAATCTGTCTGCCGATCCCCGCTGAACAGATGGATGGCTTGTCCGTGTTCGCTTGTGCAGGGCAAGCACAGAAACAGCCCGCTGTCCTCTATGGGCGGTCAGATATAAATGGACCTCCTCTCCGCGTTTACGCCCAACCGCCATTCAATCCAATCTGCTAGACGAATGGGGAACGATCCCCATCTGTCTATTTTTAGCGGATCAGGTCAGATGTCTGCAAGTGTCAACAGACACCCACCACTCCATAGAGGACAATGGATGGTCCGATCGGGTCCGCCTAAAAAAAAAACTGACAGGTGGCCCCCGATTTGGTCTGCCCATGTGAAAGGGGCCTAGTGAAGCGCTGGATAGCCGTGAAAACCAGATAGGACTACCCTAAAAGAAAATATCCGGACATACAGTACTTTTGAATTATAATGAAATTTTAAAGCTTAGTATGAGATAAGTTGGTATATCATGACTCCTTTGGTGGTTGTTTCAAAATTCCCCTGAAAATGTTTGTTTTTCCCCAATTGTAATGGGTAAAAGGAGGAGGAGGAGGAACAAAATTGGAAAATACTGCAGGTTATACTATGAGCTGTAATGGCCAATGCCAAGAAGTCTCCTCTAACATGGTCCTTATGGCCACATGTCTCATGTCTGCATGTTGTAATATATTTCAGAATAAATGCAGCAGCCTTGTTGTCTACATTTGCTTGGCTTATCTAACCTTTTATGTTGCTGGCTTTTTTTTTCTGTTGCTGAGTTTATACATATATTTTTTCACCTGCCATGTCTTAGGCTTCTTGGAGTACCCATAATACAGTGAGCCCACCTTCCTGGTCAGCTGATGGCTCAGAAGGTTGGGACACTTTTAAATCCAGACAGCTTCTCGGCAATCCATTATGGAGCATCAAAGTGGTAAATAAGTTGCATTTCTACTTGTGTGTCATTTCCTCCTATCTGTTTCCTGTGGAATCAATGTCATCTTTACCTGTAGATTTAGATTTGTGCGTTTTTAGATTATTAGATGCTTGTTTTTCTAGCTTTGATCACATCCCTCAAGTAATCCAGTTTGCAAAGTGATTTATGTATTACCATGTTTCTTTCTACTGTGGCTAGTTTTGCTTTCTGTCTTTGAATTCCAAATGTGTAAGTATTACAATCCCTTGCCCTTTCACTACAACTCTGTTTAGATCATCTTCTGAATCTGACCTCTGTTACCTGCTGTTATAACTGTAATCCTTTTGAATTTTCTAATTTATTTAGCACCAACACGTTAGTATACAATTATCCTAACGATCATCTTTGGCTTTTAGTAGCAACTTTGTTTTGCAGGCATGCAATTACACATTGCTATTGCTTTTGTTTTTTGGGTAGATGAAAAAGTTTACAATCCCTGATCAAACATTTTTTAGTTTTTGGTATATTGAAGAAAGGTTGGGACCGCTGGCAGATTTTCATGGCTGTCTGTGTCCCCACAGGGAAGATCACTTTTCTCTCCCTGTCACACTGTTATTGGGGCAATAAGAAGTGTGAATCTTTACAACAGACTGCACAAAGCTTTTAACCTGTCCTAACTCTGTGACATCAGAAAATCCACTCAGTTTAGGTATATTCGAAGTCTAATCCCTTTCTGTCGTGTTCATTATGGCATATTATCATGGTGCTCAGGGGGATGTGCTTCAGGTTCTCATTGCAGTTCTATGCCATTCAAATGCTTGTTCATGCTTCAAAGTTAGTAGACAAGCCTGTTGGTGGCAAACCATCAGTGCTACCATTATGTCATGAGTGCTTATTGACCACATTAAAAAACATTTGGATCTATAGCCTTCCTATAAAGAGCCCTAACTGGATGTGCAGCCCACCTCATAATGACTTATATTGTCTGGCACAGTTTGTGCACCTAGTTACTCTGCTAATTCCATACATATGATTGCCTGATCCTGGCTTCTCTTCATTGCGGAACATCGCCCTTTCAATGTGGCTGCTGCCACCTCCACTTACATGATTAAAGCATTAAAGAGCGGTCACTTAACACAATATTGTGATCAGTAGCTGCAGTCTCATCTAGAAGGCCTGATAAATCTTGCCACATTGGTTTGTTGAAAGGTGAGTTGAGTTAATTTTTTTAACTTAAAGTGGAACTTCACTCTCCCAATCAACATCGATTATTTTTAATCCTTATGCTGCTAGCATTCGTAAATAGACCGGAAAGTATATCATATTTACTTGTTTTAAACTTTTTTTTTTTTTTACATTTCTCTAGTTACTTTCTGGTTTCTTGCCTAAGGAAATGTCATACATCCCAGGAGTCTTGGGGAGGAGAGGAGGAGGGGTTTTCTCAGCACACACTAGTTAAAGGCAGATAGATTCCAGGAAGTAAATGCTACAGGAATCTTTTACCCTTACTCAAGATGGCAATGGCTAGGGGGCGTTTTTCAAAGTGATTTCTCAACAAAATAAAGCATGAAGACATGGATGGATGGGGAATTTGCTTTGAATAATAAAAATGAATTAAATGGTGTTTTTGGTTTGTGGCACTCAGATACAGTGAAGATCCGCTTTAAGTGCCTTTACAGTGTTTGGATAGGGTTAGTGGTTGCTTTAATTCAACCATTAGTTGCTGCATTATTTCATTGTCATTTCCAATCATTTTTGGTAGTTTATGAAACGTTCATACAAAATGCAAAATTTGTGTATGCTTCTGCACCATATTTTCTAAACAAAAGAAGACAAGGTTTCCAACATGTTCCTGCAACACATACTCCGGGTCATCACCATATCCATAACCATCACTAACACCATATTCGCAAAGCTTTGCTCATGTATCTTAGAGAAGGTGAAATAGTAAAGTGAGTAAATGGTAATAACAAAGGGCACTCTGCTGTGAAAAAGCTTGTGATGACTTTTACAATGCTAATGAAAACTGTAGCCCATGAGGCAAATACCATAGGCCCAGGGAGGGAAAAACTAGAGGAAAGATTAGGGGAGAAGAGAAAAATTAGAAAGCTAGGGAAAAGTAAAGGCTTCCCATCTCTCACCATCCTGTGAGTTCTTTAGTCAGTCATTTTTCTCCGGAAAGGTAAGTTATTCAAGGGTCCATGTTCTTTTTTTCAAATAGGATCATCTCTTGTAAAGTGGCTGACATTTTCTCATTTATCATTATCTATGACAACTTTAAATGTAACGTTGGAAATGGGATGTATGGGGACCTCCAAGACTTGGCTATCACTATCCTGGTAGCCAAAAATGTGAAGGATATTGATATTGATATTGCTTTTTAAGGTTAGTCTGGGTCAGAGAGTATATGAAATTTATAGGCTGTAATCCAAAATCTCAAGACCCACGGGCATGTCCACCAAATATGGTAGTCTGTGCCATCCTGTCCACGTCCCCTAAAGCACTTGGGGGAGGCACCGGGGACATTTGATGCTGATTTAGTAGGTGCCATGTACCAACTTAACAGCACTTTATAGTTTGCTTCAATCATGGAGGTACTTATAAGAGATTTGGAAGCCTTTTGAGGCAGGTTGTGCCATTCTGCTAAATCTAGGTCCTTGTCCAAGTCCCCCTTTCACTTCACCATATTGGGAAATTTGTTTAGATTTGAGGTCTGAGTGGAATATATCACAGAAATATAACCTGGGATCTTGTCAATATTTTTACATAAGTATTTAATTGCCAACATAGTGGTCACATCAGAGCTACGTGATATTTTCTGGAAAAAATGTATCTGTGAGTAATGAAAGTGTTCAGTAGCAGGTAGCGAATTTTTTTATTTTTTTTTTTTGGAAAATTTGTTTTGGCGAGAGACGTCAGTCTTCCCAAAGGTCCGCTATTCTTAGTAAAAAATACCTTTTGTTGGTCCACCGTTGAAAATTAGTGGGAGTAAGACCCAGAGTGAAGACGGGATTGTTTAACAAAGGGGCCTATGAGGAGATTTAAAATTATGCGCACTGGTCAGTAGGTCCCAAAGGCCCAGTAAAAGACGAAGATGGGCAAAAGATTGTTCTAGTTTTGCTCGACGGCTACATCAAGTGGTCAACTTTGTTCGGGGGTGTAGAAAATGCTTCTACTTCCATCCATATGGGTGCTGTATGTGTCGAATAAAATTGAATGTGATGTGACAGTTAAACTGCATGGAAATACTTCAACAGATCTGGTACTCCCAGACCTTGTGTGCGAGTTTGAGTTTTTTTTTTGCACAAGAGCCTGCAAAACATTGCCCCCAGCCATCACTGGATTTGCATGTAAGGTACCAGGCTCATTCAGACACTCACTACCTCCACTACTTTGAAGATTTGAAGGAAACCTCTCGGAGCCCCAGATAGCAGTGAAAACCTGATGGGTTCTTATCCTTTCCCACTCTATTCAAACGAAAAAAAATTGGCTGAACATACACTTTGAAGTCTTGAGATACCTAGGAACTTGAAGACTACATCTCAGAGTATGCCTGAAGCAATTCTAAATATATATAAAAGTATAATGCCAGTATAAAAGTATAGTGCAGAAATTTGTTTTTACCATGTCATGGTGCTGAATAAGCACCACTGATTTACATCTCAAAAAAATTAAAGATTTCAGCTGTGATACTATATTCAAGCAAGGTTGCTATACTGATGAAATATGGCAAAATGGCACTATTGTCTCGCAGGTGTCTTCACATTGGGTGCAATCTTTGCTAAACTTAAAGAACATTATCAAAATAATAGACATGGTAGTATAGTAATTGAATGAGAAATGTTCTTCATTTAGGGAGCATGCCAGCCATCTCGCTTTTCTGATCAGTAGGCTTTGTATTTATGAGCTAGGCCTAAGAATTACACGCTTAAGCAAGCATAGTTGGTTCCTCTGCTCATGCAAATATTAAAGTAAAATAGATATTTATATATTTAATTAGGAAAGCCTTTTCTTAACGATACATGGTGGCTGCCATTCCTAATGACTTCTTTTGAAAATACTTTGAATCACAATCCCTAAGGCCGGTTTCACACTGCTGTGCCACTCTGGCCGCAGGGAGGGTGTACTCGTGTTTTTCACACGTTTTAGCTACAGCCTTATAGACTTTCTATTAGGCCACTAGTTTTTGGCGCGTTTTATGAAAGTGCACCAAAGATGCAACACGCAGGACTTTTGATGTGCTTTCAGAAAACACGCAACCTAATTGAATGTCTATGGGGCGGTGGCTAAATCTACTGGTAAAATGCATGAAAACCGTTACTAATTGTTACTAAACAACCATTGATCCCTTAACCACTTTCCATCCGGCCTGTAGCAGAATGACAGCTGGGCAGTGGTTCAGTTATCCTGACTGGGCGTCATATGACGTCCCGCAGGATAACATGGCGGCCCACGGGTGCGCGCAGCACGGTGATCAGTGGTGCTGTGTATCACTCTGACACACTGCATCTCCGATGGTAAATGGCTTTCCTTGGCTTTCCTCGGTTCACGCTGACAGGGAGAGCCAATCGGCAGCTCTCCCTGTTGGGGGGGGGGCCTGTGCTGATAATCAGCACAGCCCCATCAGATGTGCCACCAACAATGCCAATCGGTGCCCCATCAGAAACGTCTGTCAGTGCCCATCAGTAAAACCTGTCCGTACCTCATCAGTGCCGCCTTCCAGTGCTGCCTATCGGTGCCCATCAGTGCTGCATATCAGTGCCCATCAATTCTACATATCAGTAACTCCCCATCAGTGCCACCTGATCAGTGCCCATCAGTGAAGGCAAAAACAAAATTTTATAACAAAGAAACTTTTTTTTCCCCAAAGTTTTGGTCTTTTTTAGTTTGTTTAATAAAAACCCCAGTGGTGATCAAATACCACCAAAAGAAAGCTCTATTTGTGGGAAGAACATATTTTGTTTGGGTACAGTGTTGCATGACCGCGCAATTGTCATTCAAAGTGTGACAGCGCTGAAAATTGTCCTGGGCAGGAAGGGGGGAAAAGTGCCCTGTATTGAAGTGGTTAAAAACCACGCTACTGAAATTTGGAAAATGAAATGTAAATTAAATTTCACTGAAATGTAAAAAATAAGGAAAAAAGAAACCCTTTGAACCATTCTCATTATGTGATCTACACATAAAATGACTATGCCATGTGAGTGAAGTTTGAGTGAGACATAATTTGTATAGTGAGGTATAACATGTAACTAGGGCTGAAACAACTAATCGATTAATCGACAACTAATAGATTATGAAATGAATCGATTACTAATTTCATAATCGATTAATCGGCCAGTAAAATAATGGGGTTAAAAAAGCTAAAATGAGCCCTATATAGTACAAAAAGAGCAAATAATCTCTACTGTAAATATTACTTTCACTGTTGCACAGTATAAAAACTTTTTTTTTTAACTCCATTATGTTACTAAATGTCTTAGGCCTGGTTCCCACCCATGTGTTCTTTGGTGCTTTTTGCAGAAATGCACTACAGTTCATTTAACGTTCACATCTTTGCTTTTGTCAGCTGCTGTGTATTTGGAAAGCGTCAAGGACCTTTTTCAATGCAAAACTGTGCTTTTTTGGTTCAATATACTTCAATGGAGAAGCTAAAGAAAAGCATGTAATATTACAGTTCTGTTTGAAAATCTGCAAAACCGTCTACAATTTTTTTTTCTTTAAATAAAAAAATTTGATCTGAGTCCAGATTCAACCTCTAATAGTATATACAGTATATCTCTTCTGTCTGTTATTCTCAGAGAGGGTTAAAGATTTTACTCCCTAACCATATAGTTGGTTATTTATATTTACCCCTGCGTGTAAGATATTTAGGAATAAATTGCCTTTTTATAAACTTTACATATTAACTAAATTATACACCACAGTTTTCTTAAGGTTATTAACCGATTAATCGAAACAATAATCGGCCAACTAATCGATTATGAAAATAATCGTTAGTTACAGCCCTACATGTAACAGTGTGTAAAGAATAAAGTGCGCAACCAAATGATATAACTCCGTTAATATAAAAAAACTGGATTAAAACACAAAATGATAAAAACCATATGTATAGGTAAAAATAAAGTCCATAAAGTGCTTCAGTAAGTGCAAATGTGTGAAGGGACACGCCAATGATCACTCTGTTGTTCTTTTCATAAAAACAATCAGTGCCGCTTACTAGAGTTGTTGGATCTCAGATTATAGAGATCAAAGAGGCTCACAGAGGAATCATTCAGCCAAGGAAACAACCTCCACAAGCTCATCCAGTAAAGGGATCCTCTCTCTCCTGCAGCGGGCTATCCAATGATATAATATTCCTTAAAGCAACAGCCATAACCTTCTCTAGGTGATCTCCAACAGTGGAATATATCATGAGGTAAAAAGCAGAGGCTTCATGGCGCAGTACTCTACTTAAAAGTTTAATAAAAACTTCATAGGCACTAACATCCCAAAAATGGTGATCAATACATTACATCAAAACAGCCACGGCTCAAGCCAGCCAGCCAGCTGGTGCGTGGTGACGTCAAGAACTGTAGCTCCATCCAATGCATTTCACCATACAAGGCATCGACTGGGAACTTGAGCCTCTGTTCCCAGGCGATGCCTTGTATGGGGAAACGCGTTGGGTGGAGCTACAGTTCTTGACATCACCACGCACCAGCTGGCTGACTTGAGCTGCAACATACTGATCTTCCCAGTGAATGTCTGAGCATAAGGGGGGGTGTCAGCACAAATCTGATCATTGGAGGAGAGCAGAGAGACTTCCCAGCACAGCTAGAGAATTGATCACGCTGGGATAGATGTGCTCTCATGCCTAGTGTGGTCAGTTTGAAATAGAAAAGCAGAGAACAGGATACTTTTTCATACAAGCACTGTACATGGTACAGCGGGCACATATCGGGAAAATAAAATATTGGGTTAACATATTCTTTAATAAGGTAACAAGGAGGCTGTTACTGTTCATCCTTTCTTCAAAAAATGCTGGGGATTCAAGACTTCATTGCTGATCCAAAACCGACGACTACTCAAATCAGGATTTCTGATCTTGCCTTGACTTTACCTTCCTCAACCTTCTATTGGGTCAGCAAGACTGCCAGGTAATTAGCATTTTCAGAAAATCAACAATGGCGGCTTACACTTTATTTTTACTACAGGCTTCCTTTATATTTTATTCATAGCCCAATTGCAAAGTGTGGATACTGCTGGCAAAATTTGCGTCTTTGATTAGTCCTAAATTGTTTCTAGTGTATTTTTAGTGAAATATATTAACACAATCTTTGCAAGGAATAAATTATCTACTCTTGGGTACGCTCGGCAGACCGATGAAAAAAAAGATACGTGCAAAAATGTAGACCCTTGAGAATTACAATAAATCTTTGACCAGGGGTACCACATTTTTTTCATATAACTGTAAGCACTGGGATGCTTTAAATATTTTTTTGTTTCTACAAATGAGTCCAAAAAATAAATTTTTATTTTAGGCTAAAAAAGGTTTTCTTCTGGCTCTTGGTTTATTTCTTTCACTTGTGATTTCTAAATAAGTTGTGGAACCATATGTAGAGGAGTCTCAGGTCTGTGGTGGTTAATTTCTGGAAATGTATTAATATAGTTCTAAATTGTAACGTCATGTAGAACCGGGTTTCTGCTACACAACATGTAAGCCTCAGAGCATAACAGAAAAATAATTAAAACAAGAGGAAAATGACCTAGAGATGTTGGTTATAGGAATCAATCAAATGCTTACTTTTGTTTTCCAAACTGCACTAAAGTAATGAGTGATGATCTGTTTGCTGTGATCATAGATGACACTTTCCTTTCTTCTCATTTTTTTCAATTCCCCCCCAATATTACTTTTTTCCCTTTTACGCTTCCTTGTCTCCCTCATCCCCTATACTATACTGTATATGTTTGATTGTTTCTTATATTTTTAATAATTTTATTTATTTTTGCCTGTTATATTTAAGGGTCGAGGCTCCGGATTCCCGAGGAGGAGACCAAGAGGTTCTGGACTCTCTGGCCGTGGAGGAAGAGGCCGATCTAAATTAAAAACACCTATAGGCAACTATATAATTCCAGGGGTACATTTCACTTTTTAGTCGGTTTCTTTAATAGGGTGCATTGATTCTCTAATAACTGCCGTGCCAGTGTACAGAAAATGAAAATTTATTTGGCAAAGGTTCTTCCAATAGCACCACTGTAGAGGTTTTGTCCTTTTTGAAGATCTGTGCAAAAAAGGAAGTGTTAGCAGCATATAGCAAGCAATTACATGTATCCTTCGGTTAGTCAATGCTAGATACTGTCTAGCTCTTTATAAATAAACCCTGTTTTGACCTTAATTTGAAAAAAAAAATGATTGGTTGAATTAAAATGCCTCCTAGCATGATTTGCAATACCTGCTACATTTCTGCATCAGCAACCCTAAATAAAACAAAGTTGCATTATGTAGGCGGGGCTGAATTTAATAGTGGGGAAGTACTTTCCCCTGTAGGCACCACATTCTGTGCTTTGCGGCTCACCTTTGCAATTGGACAGTTTTGATTTCCTTATGTTTAATTATTGTGGCTTTCTCTCCACTATGAACACCATAGGTTTCTGCATCTGCAATCATAAGTAAAAAAAATGAATAAATCTAATTAGTTTAGTTTATTTCCAGTTAATTTCAGAAAATCACATCATGTCTCTGGCAAAATTACCTGGATTTTATGGTAGAAATTACTACTACTGTGGCCACCTATTCTATTTTTTGTTGTTGAGACTCACAATGGTGGGTGGGCAGTTGGGTTCGGTACATTTAATTCTTATGGCATTGTCATCACTGGGAATACGATTATTATTACGGTTTAATTAACCATGCTTACAAGGACTAATTTATTTATTTATTTATTTATTTATTTTTTTAAATCTCGATGGTCTTATCCTAGTGTGTTAGCTGTGAATTGAGCCTCACATGTTTTGATTTTCGGAACAGTGGCAGACTAATGGTTGCCAGCAGTGTTAATTTTGACTTCAAATTTCTATTCTAGTCTTTTGACTAAAATGCAATTTTATTTTTAGTTGGATTTTAGTTATCTTGAATTGTTTTAGTCGTATTTTAGTCTACTAAAATCTCCAGTCCTTTTTAATCGACCAAAACCTGCTACGTTTTAGTCGACCAAAACCTAATGGGTTTAGTTAAATTGTAATGCATTATTTAAGCTTTTTTCTGGAATTTACAAACTACTTATATACTCCTGGAGTAAAAATCTAATAACATATAGCAGGGGTGGGGAAGTAAATGGGAGTGAGGGAGTAGTGCACAGGGCAGAGAACTGGAATGTCTGGGGAGGCTGTTACTTTACACAGTGCTCAACACTGCTACCTTACTGGGAGGGGAAACACTCACCATGTGGTTTGCAGGGCATTGTTCCAGAATACCCAGGCAGCCGCAGGTAGACAGAGGGCACCTGCGTCTTTCAGACAACACAGCTTATCAGGGGGCTGTGGCTTTAACAGACAGGTGGATCTCAGAGGAAAGCGAAAGTTCAGGTAGGTAAAGTCCCTCCCTCACATTTCCGTTTGTTGATGAAAATTGGATTTGATTTTCATCATAGTTTTTGTCAATTGACCTAATTCGAATTTTGTTTTAGTTTAGTTTTTTTTTCACTGAAAACATGCAGCTGGCAAAAATGATGACAAAAATTTTCGCCGACGAAATTAACACTGGTTCCCAGAAAAGTGCACTCTTTTTTAAGTAGGCCACCTATTAAATGGAATGCCTGCCAATTTACAGTCCACCAGTCTACTAAGTGACTGTGTATGTAGGTCATGTAGAAGGCAGTCAGTGTGAAGGCAGATATTCACATTATCATTCTGCTGAAGTTACAGTTCACAAGGTACAAACTGATAGGTATGTTAGCACTGTAGTGACTACTATTACAGAAAGGCTGGGAAAGTTTTGTTTGGGAAGATGTTTGTGCTAATGTTGGAACATGCTGGATAATCCTGAGAGACCTCTAAGTGTTCTTTGTTCCTGCTGCAGATAACCACAATTGATCTTTCATCATACAAGGAGGAGGAAGAAACCTCAATGCACAACACAGTTGTTTTATTTTCCACAAGCGACAAGTTCACCTTGCATCAGGTTGGCAATTATTTTCATAGGGTTCAAAGCAAATTAAGTTCTAGTTATGTTTAAAGCCTGAAAGGAGCAAAATACTTCCTTAACGATTGAAGCCCGTTTTATAATATATATTAGTTTCTGCAGTCTTTGCCCCACATAAAGAAAAACTGCAGGCAAAACACTAAACAAAGAATTGATTTGGACATTTAAACTGTTTTCCTGCCAAAAAATGTGTAACTCTGTTCAACTAGAAATGAGTTTCACTCACTATAAATTTTTTTTAAATGATCAATATATTATTTAGGTAAATGTAACAATATATGTCATGTAACTATTTATTGGAAAAAAACAAGTTTAACCAGCTCCATAGTTCAAGTTGAAATTTACCCACAGAACTGAATAGTGTTGAACTGAACAGAGCAATGGCTCAGTCCCCTCCTGCCTATGTTTTCAGATGACATCATGAAAGTATTATTCACAAATAGCCTGAAAGACAACAGCTTCTGCTGAACTCCCACTTTAAGAAATGTTTTAACTATAAAACAAAGATTTCATTAAAACGGTAGAAAAAAAAAGACAAAGGTAAAAAACAGCTATAGCAGAAAAAAGAAAAAGGCATATAGATGAAGTATTTGATGTGCACAAAAAGATGAGGAAAGGAAGATTACCTGTTCATATAGAAGGGAAAAATTGCCGTTTGTGCATTCCTGGAGACACCCATTCCCATCATTTCTTTTATCAGTGTCAATGAGACAAGAAATGAGGGGGGAAACCCCCAACAGGAGCATAACCTGTAAAAACTTATCAAAGTGTTAGACTACTTTTGCACTAGCAGTTTGCCCTGGTGCAAAGTGCATCCAGCAACAATCGCCACAGGTAATCGCTGGTTGTGTGAAACAGCCACAAACCGCTGCGGCCGCTGGCAGCCTGTCATTACAATGTATGTGCAGATGGCCACTTCCAGTTGTTAAAAGCAGCAGCAGGATGCAGCAGATTAATTGCCACTGCCATTCCTTCTACTTTTCCTGCTCTATCCAAAACAAAAAATGTTTGGTTGGAATTTCTTTCAAAAAGGAACTATCCTGTTGTATTTTTTGCAAATAGGGTCTAGCACAGTGGTAAATGCCATTGATGGATCAATGGGAGTGCTTCTGGTCTTAATATGTACACATTGCTATAAAGGTATACAGGCTTGAATTTTAAAAAGAATATATTTTTTTCTTTAATTTTAAGAGACTCCACTATTAGTGTTTTTTTTTTTTTTTTGTACATCATGTTTTATATGCATCAATGCATGAAACAAGTTATCTTGTGCATGTATCACAGCTGTCACAGATGTTTTGCTATATGAGGTAGTAGCCTCACAATGTGTTTTTCCTTTGGCTGGCAGGATATGTGCCTGGTGTGCGGTAGTTTTGGTAAAGGTGCTGAAGGAAGACTACTTGCGTGCTCACAGTGCGGGCAATGCTACCATCCATACTGTGTCAGTATTAAGGTAAATAAAGACCCATGCTATTATCTTAAGACAAAGCAGAACCCCGTCCAGTCTTCAGGTAACAATAACAGTGTATGTTTTCTAGTTCTCTCTTTTTTTTTTTTTTTAAACATGGACATTTAAGCTGGTGTGCACTAATACTTTGAAAGTTCAGGTTTTTTTGAGATTTGTTAAAACACATGATTTTGAGTGTTTTGTCTTATTCTTTTTCATGAATATTACCTGGTAATAAATTCTATCCTCTCACCTACTTCCTTTCACACTGTGATCTTCATCAGTGTTAAGTGAAATGGCCTTGAGTGAGCCAAGTTATTATTTCACACCAAACTCTGTATGCTGTATAGTTCAAATGGTGACCTGTGGCTGTCATTAGACTGTCATTTGATTTTAGGTCAATGCATTAAACTTTGCTGTACATTTCTGTATTGTTGTTTTCCCTCCTACTATTGCTTGGCCATTTCACTGGCAATTGTAATAAGTTAACATTGATGACCAGTATAGTATGACTTTGGGAATGCTAAATCTTACTAACAAGCAGGAGTCTTTCCCAGAATACAAACAAGCAATACACAACAGAAAGCAAAACACAGATTTATAGGGAGGCTTCTGCTCTCTTAATATGTTTGAGCAAAAAAACAAAATCTCACTGCATCTCTGCAAAACATGCCTATTTCTCCATGTTTTGTCTTTTTAAAAATACTGAAAAATAGAAATCCAGGGAGCACCTAGGTTCCTGCTGTGAGTTGACCACCTGCTGCACTGATTTCCTAAGTAGTGATATGTGCCCCCCACGTTTGAGGTCTTCTCTATGGACTACATCTCCTGCTTTCCGTAAAACCCTGGTGCCCATTGTACTGCCAACTGAGTTGGGTCTGCCACCTCTTAGGTACCTGTGGGAACTTTGCAGCATGCTGAAACACTCTCTGCGTTTCAGCACCTGGCACTGGACTAAAAACAGTAACTATGCCTTAAAGTATAAGTCTAGTCCTGGCCTTGTTGGGGAAAGAGGTAGATGTGGGAGCATGTGATCTGGTATGTGCTGGAGGGTTAAAGAATAAGTTCAGGACATGTTACAGCTGTATTAGGGTGTAACATGTTTAGTTACCCCCCCCCACCCCTGATTCCCCCCTTCCCTGTGATGTGACAGTGAGAGGAGGATCCTCTCCCTGCACCCGCTGTCATATTTTGAAAATGGCGGGGCTCTGCCATATAATTTATTCACTGAAATATGTGAATGAGGAAACTATAAGTCCCATCCACCACAGCAGCAGATGGACTTGTAGTTAGAATGGGCCGTGAGCGTGCGGATTGGCACACTCTTAGTCCATTCACACTTCCTGCAGCTTACAAGCTGACAGCCCATACAAAGTTACAGGCTGACAGCTAGAGAGCGTGTGTGTGCAGGAGCCTGAAATTGCACCCGTGAAAAAACACTGCCACTGAGCACCAATGTTAGGGGGGTTAACAGTACTGCCGCTGACTCCATTCCTGGGGGCAATTGTTGTGGTCATTGACACCAATGGCGAGGTTGTTATTATGTCCACAGAAAATGCCACAGGACCAACATTTTCAGGCATTGAGGTGCGTTAGAGCCCATTAATTTTAATGGGCTGCCTATGTCAACACAATGCACCTTGATGCAAGAAAATTCACTGCTATTGTGCAACCCTAAGGGAAAGTCTCAAGGGCAGTAAAAAATCCTGTATAATTTTCAAGTAAACCACCACTGCCCTAACATAAAGGTGATGTGTTCTGTTAGTCCAACAGAGCTGAATTACCACAGGGCTGACATCACTAATTGAAAGTAGCATGAGCTCACTGGATTTCTGGCAGGATAAACAAATATTTTTCTTTACTCACATTTTTTTTTAAAGATATAACAAAAGGAAATGTGCATATGTTGCAAAGTTGTATTGAATATATTTTCTTTGCCAATACATACACTTTCAATGAACTGTTAAACATTTATTTATAGAACCTCTGTCACATGGAGGGAGATGTCCTAAAACGGGTGAAAACAGAATCTGGTGCAGCTCTACATAGTAACCGATTAGCTTCTAACTTTAGCTTGTTCAATTAAGCTTTGAAAAAACCTACAGAACTAATAAGGCCTTAGTTACAATGTAAAGTATAATGGGTATAGGTACCATCATCCCAGAATATCGTAATCAAGGGGAAATAAGGGGTGGAGACGTGATTGCAGTTGCTGCTACTGTCAATTCTCGTCTCGACCCCCCAACTTCTCCAACGACCCCAGCAACTGCAATCACGTCTCCACCCCCTTATTTCCCCTTGATTTGAAAAAACCTAGACGTTGATTGGCTACTATGCACAGCTGCACCAGATTCTGTGTCCACCAGTTTTAGTAAATCTTCCCCAAAGTGTGGCAACTTCAAACCTTAATTTTTTAACTAGAATTTGATGTTTTTTGAATGCAAAAAAATGCATTTTAAAAAACAATTTCTACCTGCTTTGTTATTAGAATATATGGATGTGACATTCTTATTACATTTTCAGATAAGTAAAGTCATCCTTCGTAAAGGCTGGAGGTGTTTGGAGTGCACAGTGTGTGAGGCCTGTGGAAAGGCCACTGATCCTGGCCGACTGCTGCTCTGCGATGATTGTGACATTAGCTACCATACGTACTGCCTGGATCCACCCTTACAGACTGTCCCTAAAGGGGGATGGAAGTGTAAATGGTTAGTGTTATTCATTGCTATAGTTATTGTTTAATAGTTTGATGCAGTTGCATTTGTTTCTACTGCTGTCTATTTTTATTTTATTAGAATTGTAAATACACTAGAGCTGCACAATTAATCATTAAAAAAATTGTGATCTCGATTCAACGTCCCTGAAGATCTCTGTTGCAGAGTTTGTGGATTCTTTCATATAACAAGTGGAGAGACTTATCTGCTCACTCAGCTGTCAAAAGAAAACATCCGGGCAGTCTGCCAAGTTTTTAAAATGAAAGTAACTAATTCTTCCTTTTTAGATCAAAGGGATAAACTTCTGTGTGAAAAAAAATCCAGGCAGTCTGCCAAGTTTTTAAACGTGTAAATGCAGGAAGTTTAACCACTTAAAGTCTAATGCTGGCCATACACTATACGAAAAATCGGCCGAAAAATCGTTCGTATAGACACTTAGTTCGTTTTTC
The DNA here is from genome assembly GCA_037952835.1 of Lithobates septentrionalis. Lineage (NCBI taxonomy): Eukaryota > Metazoa > Chordata > Amphibia > Anura > Ranidae > Lithobates > Lithobates septentrionalis. Next base: position 871,460 of record JBBDGP010000098.1, read on the forward strand.
GGCAAGTTAATGGGCACAAATCGATAATCGTTTGTGACGTTTTTGTGGTAAAAAAACAAACGGGAAGTTTGGTAAATTTCTGCCGAACGTACGATAAATTGCAAGGTTAATGTGTTTCCCGCCCGAACTGTCTGCACTAGGTATATGTAAAAAAACAAACCAAAAATTATTTATTCATGTCCACTGAACAATTTATCGGTCATTATATGATGGCATGATCGTTTGCGGTCACGGTCGAACGTTCGTTTTTCGGAAATGGGTTCGGCCGATTTTCTGTATAGTGTATGGCCAGCATAAATCTTTTTTCTGACACTTGTTAAGTTAAAATCAATATTTTTTTTTATTTTTTGCTAGAAAATTACTTGGAACCCCCAAACATTATATATATTTTAGCAGCGACCCTATGGAATAAAATGTCAATTGCTGCAATATTTTATGTCACACTGTATTTGCCCAGCGGTCTTTCAAACACAATTTTTTGGGAAAAATACAAATCAATGAATAAAAAAAAAAAGAAAAAACAGTAAAGTTAGCCCAATTGTTTTGTTTTAATGTGAAAGATGATGTTACACCGCGAGAATCGTGATCTATCTTCTAAGCAAAAAAATTGTGATTCTCATTTTAGCCAGAATCGTGCAGCTCTAGAATACACTTTTCTTTTGAAAGGAAGACTTAAAGTGGATGTAAACCCGAATTTTTTTTTTTATATATATATCATACTGTAGAGTATAAGATTTCCTATCATTTGAGCCCAGTCTTGCCACAGAGAGTTAATCCATCTCTGAGCAATCCTCTTTTATTGTTCAGTGAGAGACATCTTGACAAACTGACAAAAACTTTGTCAAATACTCCCCCTTGCTGTGAGTGACAGGTGATTTACATCTCGTGCACTAGCCTAAGAGACAGGCATGATTTTTTAATTCCCTCCCCCACTCCTTTCTTCAGCAGCTCTGCAAGGATTGGCTGTTCCACACCTCAGCATGATTTGGCATGCTGAAGTCATGTGGTTACTTTCCTGTCTTTTCACTGGATGTTAGAGATCATAGCAGAAGTTCAGTTAGAAATACACAGGAGAAAATGCATATTGACAAGGGGAGTGTAGAGGTGGGCGGGGAGTCTACTGACATCACGACTCCACCCACTGAGCTCCAGACAACAGACCCACCCACAGAATATGCAGTTTTTCAGCTCTCATAACAGACAGAGGGGAGACATTTGACAGGTAAAGATGCATGCAGGAGGCATGTATATCCTTATAGATAACCCCTATGGCAGTAGTTTAGAAAGGATGACATTGGGTTTACATCCACTTTAAGGTATTCAGCTGTACAAGCAATGTAATTAAGTGGGGCTCCTACAACTCTTGGAGCTCTTGCGCAGTGTGTACCTGCAGCTCCCCCCCCCCTCTTTTGTGTGTCTATGAAGAATTCTTTTCATCCCTGAGTTTTACAACCATGGGACAAATGGCTGCAAATACACAGGTGCTTGGACATTAGTCAAGCCATGCAAACTGCAGAAGACGCCTGTGCCCAGCTGGAAGATGAGTTGCTCTGGTTTACACGATCGGAGTTTCCCACTTTGTGTTACATGCAATACTTACCACTGCACTGATCGGGTCCCTTTGATAATCTGAGGCACAGCCGCAGCAGTCCAGCACGGGAGCTATACAGCTGACATGCCTGCTATGATCCTCTGTAATGGGGGATAATTTGTGTTCGGTAAGAACCCCTTCTATACTGGTGGTGGCTCACATCTCCCGCTGCATAAATAGTTGGAGAATTTCTTATGGATGGACTTTTGCAATTTGTGTTCTGCACGGGTGGATTATTCATCACATATTGAGAGACATTTTTTCTTCTTTTTATTTGTTTACATGTGCACGTAAGGTTTATTAATGAGCATAGAGTCATAAATCAATAAGGCTACATTTATTGGTTTATCCATCACTGATTACCTATCAATTTCTATTATCAGTCATTAGCGCGATTCAGGTGTTTTTTCTATAAAGGAGTTTTAAACCCTTGTGGTTTTTCACCTTAATGCATTCTATTATATTAAGGTGAAAAACCTTCTGTGCTGTAGCAGCCCCCCAGAGCCCCTCTTTTTGTTACATGACTGATCGTTCCAGCGACGGGGATGAGCACAGCAGGTCCTGCTGCTGCCTAGGGTCCTCATTGGATAGATTGATTGTCAACTAAATCCAATGTTGCGGGTGGTGGGGCCGAGTTCTGCTGTCTATGTCAATGAACACAGCAGCAGGACTCGGGAGTGCGCCCGCACTAGTGCCCCCATGGAAAGCAGCTCTCTGCGGGGCACTCAATGTAGAGAAGGAGCCAGGAGCACTGCCGGGGGACTCCATAAAAGGAGAATCAGGGCCGCTCTGTGCAAAACCCTTGCACAGAGCAGGTAAGTATATAACATGTTTGTTGTTTTTTTAAAAAAAAAAGAACCTTTACAATCACTTTACTATGTGATTCTTATGAGTTAGTTATTTAGGCTGGAAATGCCTGGGGTCAATCCACCTAGGGCAGTGGTTCTCAACTCCTGTCCTCAGGACCCACCAACAGGCCAGGTTTGCAAGATAACTGAAATACATTACAGGTGATATCACTTGCTGCTCAGTGATTGCAGTATTCTAGTCTGCAGCTCCCCAAGGTAATACTTAAAATCTGGCCTGTTGGTGGGTCCCGAGGACTGGAGTTGAGAACCACTGACCTAGGGGGTTTCTAAAATGACATTAGAAGATAAACACCATTAAAAATACACAGTCTTCATTTGAGGTCCCCATATTCATTTTTTTTAAATGAAGATGTAGCTGCATTAAAGTTTTTTTTTAAAAGCCCAGAGTTTAAACAGTAAAGTAACTATAAGTGCTAGATTTTTTAAAAAAATTAAAATAATAAACATGTTCTACTTACCTCCTCTGCTGAATCGTTTTGCACAGAGTGACCCCAAACTCTTCTGGGGTAACCAGCCAGCACTCCAGGCTCCACCTTTTTTCTGACTGGCCCCATAGGGAGCCTCTTGCTATGGGGGCACAACTGTGGGCTACAGTGGCTCAGCCCAACCCCCTGCTCTTTGCTCACAGGATTAAGCCCAGTACACACGGGTCGATGGTTTAATAGAAACTTGATCGAAATATGAACTGCAGCCAGTCCGGCCGGCATCTGTCAAAGTGGCACGACCGAAAAAAGGTCTACCAATGGCTGAAAGTGCTGACTGGATTATTTGGGGGGGGGGGGGTCCTCCCTGCCAGAACACACTAGCTCAGCAGCAGAGATGTCTGTACTAATATCAGTTAATACAGCAGCTGCTCCTGAGCTGGCTTTTTTTTTTTCCCTACAGCCCCTACACACTAGTAGTGTGCACCAGGCTTAGGACTGACAGCACTGTCCACTTTGAGACACTTGATTTATCCAAGGTTTACTTAAACGCTGAAGGGTCTATTTATAAACCTCACACACAATTTGCAGAACTTTCACCCATGATTAGATTAAATTGGGAACATTCATGAATCTTGCAACACGTGTCAAAATCAGTGGCAATGTGCTAATGCATTTAATGTGATAAAGCAAAGCATCCTGTCACAAAGGTGTGTTTCAACCTTTTATAAATACTCATTGGTTTAAGTCGGCTAAATACATTCTAGGTACTCAAAATTTTAAGCCCCATACACACCATTAGATTTTCTGCAGATTTTTGTCTTCAGATTTACCAAAACCATGTAGTGCAAGGGCCTGCATACAAATTTAAACTCTTAAGGTCTGACCTCATATTATATGGTTTTGGTAAATCTGACAAAAAAAAAAAGCTGCAGAAAATCTAATAGTGTGTATGGGATCTTAGTTTATTTTTTTTCCAAAGCAGCCATAGCCTGAGTAGAAAATCCATTCCCCTGCCAGAAAGCTGCACAGTGAGACCCTTGCTCTTTGTAGGGGGAAGTGGTCATTTCTGTGGAGAAATCCAGACAGAGCAAGAGCTCTCCAACCAGGGACATTGAGCTTTGCTGATTGAAGTATTATCCATACAGTTTAGATGTTTTGCATGGCAAGTTTGAATATAAACAATAAAAATAACTTTATCTTAAAGACGCTTTAATAAAAAATCACCTTTCACATAGTGTAATCCACATAAATTTCTTGAAATCCGGAATGTCACTTTTTTTTTTTAACCAGGTGTGTATCATGTAACAACTGTAAAGCAATAACACCAGGGCTGCGGTGTGAATGGCAGAACAATTACACACAGTGTGCTCCATGTGCTAGTTTGTCTACCTGCCCGGTGTGTGGCCAGAACTACATAGAAGATGAAATCATTCTCCAATGCAGGCAGTGTGACAGGCAAGTACTTTGCTTCATCCTTTACAGGCACTAATAAAACAAAAAACAAAAATATATTACATTGTAGCTCACCCATGTTTAGATGTGATGGCTACATTAGTTTTAATTTTTTAGACTCTTCCTTTTTCATCTGGTGATTCTGCAATAACTCTGTTTTTAGCTTCCTTTAACAGAACAAGCTGTCCTGACAAAGTGTAGGTTAGAGGGTTGGGACAAACCATTTATCACAGACAGGTGTTTACAATTATCATCTTTCACTCATTTATGTAAAGCTTTTATCCCAAAAGGAAAAAAAAAATACTGTTACTGTATCTGCTTATAAAGTGTTAGCTGGAGTTTGGCAATTTGTAATTGTATGTAAATCTGCTAGTCCATCTAACACCCCCCCCCAAAAAAAAAAAAAAAAAAAAAAAAACTGACGGTGCTGCTGTTCCAAATGTGCCCCCTGTGCTCCTTTATCCAGAGTAAGGGCACTGTGATACAGGAGGTATGTTACTGGCCAGATCACCAAGTGAAAACAGAGAGTGAACAAAAGCCTAGAAACTAATGTTAAAGAAGCTACCAAATCTAATAATTGGTAAGCTGCAATATTACGTTTTTGGTTTTGATTTTTTTTTTTTTCCGCTTTAAGTAATTCTGTTTTTTTTTTTTTTTTTTTTTTTTTAAATCTTACATTTCTTCTTGAACAATTTTGTATTCAGGTGGTCTCACGGGACCTGCCAGAACCTGAACACAGAGCCAGAGGTAGAGAGTGCAGCCGATGGTGGATTTGACTGTGCTATGTGTAAGCCATTCGTAATACCAGATCAAGGTAATTGCACTGTTGTGTGTTCTACATATTTGTACATTCTGTAAGCAACTAAGCTCCGCCCCCCCCCCCCCCCCATATAATTTTCATTTGAGGTGTTTTGAGTAACAGAACATTTTTTATTTTCAATAACAGCACATTTATATTTATTTGTAGTCAGAGTCTTCACTTGGAAATGCTATAATCCTAACTACCAAGACCTGAGATGTGCCTTGGCCTAGCTGGTCAGTATGCCTAAAAGAGGGCATACCCTGAATAAATATGTAAATGAAATGATGTAAGAATGGGGAAACGGGTGGGTGGGAACCCAGAAAGGAGCGGACAAGGATCTAATAGAGGAGGAGGGATATATAGTCCTCAGACTCCTCCTACAAATACAGGCTAGCCTGCGGCCAGCCTTTTAACTTGTAGTCAGAGTCTTCACTTGGAAATGCTATAATCCTAAGACCTGAGGTGTGCCTTGGCCTAGCTGGTCAGTATGCCTAAAAGAAGGCAAAAAGAGACACGAAGTAGGTGTGATGTGAAAGCTTCAATGAAGGCCAGCAACAACCATCAGTCCAGAAAGTAGCGAATGCCCAGATGACTATAGACAAGGGGTTCGCGTATGTAACTGCTAAAACAGGAGGATCTCCAACACCCCATGTACCTGGTGATAAAAGGAGGGACCCCCTGTTCGGCACCTAAGAAAGTTACCTCCGAACCGGACGAATATCCAGAAAGGGTTTAGGATATGAGCCTAATTAGGAAAATGAACCTGGACATGAGAACGAACTGTTTGTAGTGAGAGGATGCATAGGGAAAGGGAGAAAGAGCTGACCAGAGGAATATTGCAGAGAAGGACATTACTTTGATCTGACACTGTTACTATAGTACAGTAATATGACCACCAACCCCTGGCTTGCACATCTATTCTAATTATGGCGAAATTGTAAGCGTAGTAAAAGGGAACTGCCTAGAGCCTTAAAAGGGAACCGGGCCAAGGGTAGGAGACAGGAAGTCTGACACACCACAAAAACCTGGCCGTTAACTGGTAGCCGTGCCAAAGAGAACATCCCTGACTAACTCTGAATACCCCTTAACCTGGCTTAGAGAGGGTGAGCTGCAAAATGGACAGACTGACAGGAGTTTGGGGGGGCCTGAAATGCTGGTCATCTGATGGATACTTGATCGTGTTGGCAGATGAGGCCAAACTGCAGAGGCAATATTCAGCGAAAGCCAGACACATGAACCTATGAAACCTTCCCACCCTTGGTAGAAGCCCATGGAATACTCTGGATAAAGAACCATTGGCCAGATCGATCACCTGTGACCAGGCTTGCCCCCAGTTCCACATGCCACTGTGAAGAAGTTCCAACGTCACTTGCTGGCGCACTGAGAAGAGCAGGAGCCGGGGTCGCAGCTGACACCTCCACTCTAGCCGAATGGCTATGAACCCCTCCATCCTGTCTAACAATTGTAGCTTGGACGTTGAGAGCGCATTGAGTACCGCATGAATCTGGGTTTAAAGAATCATGCATTAAAACATGTACTACGCTGGTGGATGGAAGAAGTTGGGACGGAGTTGGGAAGACAACTGACCCCCCCCCCCCCCAGCTGAGGCCAGGAAAGCGGTACACCGGCGATAAAACTCAGCTATGAGTTTGGTAGGATCCCACCCCTTAATGATGGGGTGCTACCATGCACTGAACCCCAATGCGGCGTTGGAGAGATGAATGCGAATTGTTGCTTCCGAAACGCGCAACATGCCCTGATCTAAGGAAACGCAAACTAGAGAAATGAGAACAGACATGCCAACCCATGAAACAACCCCCTAAGTACCTGATAAGTATGAGGATGTAGGTGCAGAAATGAAAAACCAACAGCACGTGAAAGTGAACCTAATAATGACACCACCCTAGTGTATGCAGTGAGTGAGCCCTAGCAACCTGCAGCGCCAAGACAGGTAATTAAAAACAAACACTCAGGGCTGAGGTACCCACAGACCATGGTGGGTAGTAGTAAAGGTGTAATGGTGAACGTGCATGTATGACGTATGGTATACGGGCGGGAAGATTGTGGGACGACAATCAATTAAAAACGAAATCTCAGCCCATATGGATCCATAGACGTGACAGACCCTGCTTGTGAGCACTAGCTAACAGAAATGCTACGACCGGAATGCTACGAACGAAAGGCTATGACAAAGAGAGACAGGTAGCAAACTGAAACCCTCAGGACTAGTGTACCCACAGACCGTGGTGGGTAGTCGTACAAGTGTAATGAAATGAACATGCATCGTATGACGTATGTTATGGGAGAGAATATTGTGGTCAACAATCCTTTTTAAAAAAACAAAACCTCAGCTCATATGGATCTGTAGACGTGACAGATCCTGAGATGTGAGCGTTGCTAACTAAACCCAGGTGTATGATGCACACCAAACGTAAAGGTACGATGACATGGGAACAAACGAAGAGGAAATGGCTATTGGCGTATGCCGTGTCTGTGTGGCACCGACAACCTGACAGAACATGCTGGACATGACCGCTATGACAGAAATGCCATGACAGAACCAGCTGAACTTAACTGCTATGACAGAACATGCTGAGACAAACGCTAAGACAGGACCGCAGACCATGCTGACAAGAACTGCTGCGACTGGAACTTGCTGCGACTGGAACACCTATTGACAACACCTGCTGCGACAGTGCCCGCTGACTGTGATACGCTATGACAGCCCTCCTCCGACAGAACATTCTGTACAGGAATGCTACGACTGGACACGCTGAGACCAACCACGCTAGGACCGCACCCGTAAGACAGTACACACTACGACTGGAATGCTGTGACCGAACACGTTGTGACAGCACCCGCTATGACTGTAACACATTGTGACAGCCCCGCTAAGACAGAACACGTTGTGACAGCCCCGCTAAGACAGAACACGCTGTGGCAGCCCCGCTAAGACAGAACACGCTGTGGCAGCCCCGCTAAGACAGAACACGCTGTGACAGCCCCGCTAAGACAGAACACGCTGTGACAGCCCCGCTAAGACAGAACACGCTGTGACAGCCCCGCTAAGACAGAACACGCTGTGACAGCCCCGCTAAGACAGAACACGCTGTGACAGCCCCGCTAAGACAGAACACGCTGTGACAGCCCCGCTAAGACAGAACACGCTGTGACAGCCCCGCTAAGACAGAACACGCTGTGACAGCCCCGCTAAGACAGAACACGCTGTGACAGCCCCGCTAAGACAGAACACGCTGTGACAGCCCCGCTAAGACAGAACACGCTGTGACAGCCCCGCTAAGACAGAACACGCTGTGACAGCCCCGCTAAGACAGAACACGCTGTGACAGCCCCGCTAAGACAGAACACGCTGTGACAGCCCCGCTAAGACAGAACACGCTGTGACAGCCCCGCTAAGACAGAACACGCTGTGACAGCCCCGCTAAGACAGAACACGCTGTGACAGCCCCGCTAAGACAGAACACGCTGTGACAGCCCCGCTAAGACAGAACACGCTGTGACAGCCCCGCTAAGACAGAACACGCGATGTGACAGCCCCGCTAAGACTGAAAACGCGATGTGACAGCCCCGCTAAGACTGAAAACGCGATGTGACAGCCCCGCTAAGACTGAAAACGCGATGTGACAGAACCGCTAAGACTGAAAACGCGATGTGACAGAACCGCTAAGACTGAAAACGCGATGTGACAGAACCGCTAAGACTGAAAACGCCATGAAAAGATTCCACCAAATCTGACAACCTGAACCACAAATACTAATATGTTTACAAAGGAATGCTGGGTGACAGACAACAGGAGACATTGGCCGAAATGATTTCCGGTTTGCGACAGAATTCCTGTTTTTTAAAAATGTTACCAGCATAAACTGGCCGTTTGATTGTTTCAGGTACAAATCGTCGGAAACGACCGACCTAATACCAGCTATAAAATACACATCACGTGGTTCGACCCCTTCTGATTATTCCTTAACAAATTGTTTATCTTTCCCCGATCTAAATGAAGAACATCCTGCAGCTTGCAGTTGGGTACGGGAATTGTTCTGTCAGTGGGAAGACATCGCAGCAATGCTATAAACTGGGAAGAAATGTCCCCATGGAAAACGCATTCAGACCGATAGCCATCAAGAAAAAGTTGCACGTTCCTTTCTGATTGTCAGCTCAGAAGCTGCAAATAGTAACAGAGGTTGGCCAGAAGCCCGACCTTCCCAGACATCTGGGGACAGCAGGTGACACCAATGATGGGAGGATAGAATAGCGAGCACCGGGAGAAGTGGGCGGACGGCCCCCTCGTGGAGGCAAAACTGCGCAGGAATAAGGAGCTAGCAGGCGGTCGTATCACCCCCCCCCTACCCCCCGGCGTGAACACCGGGAGAAGCTGGCGGCCCCCTCGTGGATCAGAGTGATGAGTGGGTGGGCGGGCGGACGGACTTCCCAGTAGTGCCCGGCATGAGCATCGACTGTTGTTCAGCAAGGACCCGGAAGTGACGTGTGTTAGCGTAACCCAGAAACGAGCCAACAAGGATCTAATAGAGGAGGAGGGATATATAGCCCTCAGACTCCTACAAATACAGGATAGCCTGCGGCCAGCCTTCTAACATAGCATCAACAATTTATGCAGTGCTTGTATTATTTTATATTCATAGAAGTCTCTGCTGCTACCCTACATGCATGCATACACTAGTGCCAAATTGGGCAAGAGTCTATTACCTTACCAGCATGTTTTTTGGAGTGTGGAGAATACCAAAGCACCCAGAGGAAACCCACACATGCACAGGTAGAACATGCAAGCTCCATGAAGGTAGTGTTCTGGTTGGGAGTCAAATCAACGACTATATTGCTTCAAGGCAGAAGCACAACCCACTAAAACTGTTCTGCCCATATGCACATTTTGAAAAACTATATGTATATGTACTTCCTCCATCAGTATAACAGTTAAAGATACTAGTGGTAACACTGTTTTACCCCTAAACCCCCGGAACCGTCTTAATTGCTCTGTTCATTGTTGCTCCTGTTAGATACTACTACCGACACTCTTCTCCCACTTTTTGAAAGCTTGACTCCTAGTGGTACGGCAGAGGGAGTCGCACTCCTTATATTGCAAACTCCATAAAAAATCCCAGGGTTGGCGAGACCCCTTTGTAATGTCTGTGGCAGTTGAAAGGAATTAGGAACTGTAAAGCACACCTCTAATTTAAGTATCTAGCAACTACTAAAAACTGGAACAAGGTGGAAAATTGGCATTCATCTCCAGTGTGTGTCTGGTTATTACGCCTTTTGTTTTTTCAGATTGTTATTTTAAATGTAACTTCCCAAAACAGAAAAACTGGAGGTATCACTGCTGAGTCAGTTTGTCACAGGCTCAGAGGTCACCTGAAGTCTGACATCTAGCTACCTGGCATCACACTTTGTCCATTATGAGTGTGCATTATGAAAGGTCAGACAGCAGCTTCAGACTTGAGGTGACCCCTGACACTCCTCCCCCATACATGAGCTAAAGTTTCTGTCTCAAAGTAAAAAAAAGCAAGTAAAGGGGATCTATCACCATTTCCTTTTTTTTTTTTTAATCTTTTGTTTACTGAATTGACAAACACATATACCATAAGAAGAATGGCTCCATATAAAACAGGCCACATCCAAAAAAGTAATACAATATTACACATCCTAATCTATCCTTCCCTCTTATCTAAAGCAAACTTCAAATATTTTTTTTGGACAATTCACTTTTTCATAAATCAGACTGCACTTTTAGTCCACTTTCACACTGAGGCGGTTTTCAGGCGTTTTAGCGATAGAAATAACGCCTGAAGACCGCTTCCCATTCATTTCAGTGTGACTTTTCACACTGGGGTGGTGTGCTTGTGGGACGTTAGGAAAAGTCCTACAAGCAGCATTTTTGGGGCGGTTTGGGAACGCTGTATGCAGCGCTCCCAAAACCCCCTGCCCATTGAAATGCCAAAACGCCTGAAAAGCGATTCAAAAGCACAGCAGCACAGGCATTTTTAACCCCTTCTTTGGGGTTAAAAGTGCCCTGCTAGCGGCCGAAAAGCAAATGAGCATCACTTTAGCGCGAATGGCCAGCGCTCGCAATGTGAAAGGGGTCTTATAATTAGTAACTATATCCAGAACTCGGAATTTATGCTTTTTCATGGCTAGGTACATCTCTCTGTCCCCCTGCCTTTCCCAATTCTATAAGTAAATCTAAAACATTAAAGTATGTTTTATAAACATTTCTGTTACTCACTATGGCAATTTTTACATTAAAACATTTTAAAACTTTTGCATGTTTTCTACTAAAATTTACCACTTGACTAAAGTGGCAAAATCGGAATTTAGAAATAAAAAACTGCAGGAATGGCATGGTGCTATAACATCAGCAAATGACCTCCGCCTTCCTTTTTTTACATTTAGCAGATTTGTCTGATAGTTTCTCTACAAATGTGGCTGTTTAGACCTCCGATTCAAAAACTTAAATGCCAGTGTTTGATTACTTCTGTACTTCATTAAAGTCAAAGCTTGCTCGGGGAGCAAATAGTGGTGGTGGGATAAATGCAGGGAGATAAGGCTTTGCTTAGTATTAACAAAGTAACAAGTTGTTTTAACAGAACATTCAGTGTGTTTCAGGTTATTATATTGTGTACTTCTGTGTGGGATTTTTGACTAATGGAATGTGTTAAAATGGTCTGCAATGTGATCGTTCTATGGCATTTTGATTTTCTATCTTTACATCTTTTTTTAATTTTCTTTCTAGAAGAAATTGAATCTCCAGTTAATGCCCAGATTGTTACAAAAATTAGAGAACCTGGTAAGAAAAGTTTTGATGTCTGTTTATGTTATGCTGCAAAAAGACACATTACTCAGATTATCGAAGTGTATAATCTCTCTGTTGCCCAGAAAATGGAAAAAAATAATAATTTTCATTGTCTCATACTATGCTAGGGGAAGGAAAGGGAGAATACGTTTTTTTTGGGCAACACAGACTTCAGGAAGTACCACTTAAGGAAATCGCTCATCAAGGCACACAAGATCAGTAGAATCTGATGACATTAGATTGTACTGCTGACTTTAGAATGAACTGGAAACTGGCAAACTAAAAGCCATTGGCCAGCCAAGTATAATTAACAGAAGCGATGTTAGTACAGCGATCTCTCTGCTGTGCTATTGTGTCCTCCCCCCCCCCAACAGAACACACTGATCAGCGCTTACAGCCATTGCCTTCAAGCGCTGCTTGGATACTGGTTTTCCGGCATGCCCGTTCGATACAAGCCGGTTGTTTGTTCCAGGCTGCTGTAGACACAAGCCGAATGTTGGAGCGCCGTGGTAGTTCATTTGATTCTTCCTGTCAGTGTATCTACTTGCCCATACAGGATGTATGGGCACACAGATACATTGACAGATCTGCAGGTGCAATGCTATACAGGCTCAAAATATATAAATGCACATTTTTTTACCTGCAAAAAAAAGTGCATTTTTTTTTTTAAAGTTAACTTATCCTTTAAAGGAGTTCTTTACACTGACAGGCCCAGTCCTGCAACCAGCTCTTGTTGCAATTTCAGTATGTCAAACTGCAGCTAACTGGTATAAAACATCAAGAAAATAACATGATCCTGTACTCCAAGATCATGCTTTAAGGGAGCAACTACAGCAATTATCTTCTATTCGTTTATTTTTTTGTTTGTGAATGCCCTAGAATATGTCATGGGACAAATTTCCAGAATGGCCCTAATCTCCAGTCACATGCTCAGAATCTTGTGGCTTAAAGTCTGAACCGCTAAAGACATCTCACGTGTATGCTTTTTCAAGGAAAACCTTTGCTCTGCCACAGACAGGCAGGAATGTTTTACTTTCACAGTGGAAAATTCCAAAACTCCCTTCTCAGGACCACAAAAGGGACCCTGCTTCCATGTCCACCACCGGTGGATAATAAATCTGATCGCCAGAGCTTACACTCTCAAGGACAAATCTTCTCCTGCTCTTTTATGTGTCCATTCCACCAGATTAGTGGGAGCTTCCTGTGCTTTCCAGCACCAGGCCCGTGTAGCCCAGCTGTGTAAGGTTGCCAACTGCTCCTACGTTCATACTTTTTCAAAATTTTACCAGGTGGGTGTCCTGTCTTCTGCAGATGCAGCTTTCAGCTGCAAAGTACTTGCTGCGGCACTCTGAAGTAGGATTTTTGACTATTGTGGTTGTTGAGCCTGTTGGCATACTTCTGTTTAGCTAGTTGTTGCCCACCCTTCTCATTCATTGTTTGGGGACCTCCCAGGGTCGATGAATAATTTTGATGTGTCCTGTAAGATGAGATGAATTTTCACTTGTCTATAAATTTCAAATATTGCAGTACAGGACACAGGCCACCCTAGCTTCCATTCCTTGGTCCTTGGTTTACTCTGCATTGCTTGCTACAAAACTCGGTGCTTACACAGTGGTGTAGAATTGTACGAAAGGCACTCAGAGGGCATGTCCTTAAAAGCTTGTCAGCATCCAATCACCTGAAGATACAAGCCTATAACCCAGGGTCTATGATGAATACTTTGCCTATGTCCTGTACTGTACTCCAAGATTATAGAATTTAGATCCGTTAAAATTTCTTTTTTATTTTTATTTTTTTTACTATTTTAAACATTGCAGCCTGCATAAAAACCCATTTAGTGACTTTGGCCTGTTTTCTTAGTTAAGGATTTACAACTGCTTTATTGTTTTCAGACAGATAAATAAATGAGGTCCGTTTGTAAGCCATCACCTTTTAAAACAACTAATTTTGTATAAATATGAAATGAAAAACAAAACACTTGTGTATAGATTTAAAAAATATATATATATTTATATATATTTATACACCCCCCTTTTTTTATAAGTGATCACATTCCCTCTTTTCCCTCTGTCCTCAGCTGCATAAGAACTGGGGGGGCAAAGAAGCAGCAGCACTCTGAGCTTCCCTTTGAAAGGCCATGCAGGGGAGGCGTGTCAGGACAAGTCTGATTATTGGAGGGTAGCAGGCTAAGTTCCCAGCACAGCTAGAGAACTGACCACGGTGTGCTCTCCTGCTTAGGGCTTATGTACACACAAACTAGGCAGACCACCGGCCATGGAAAACCGCGAAACGTGGCGAAATCGCTCCACGCTTTTACCGCGTTTTGCGACCGGCTATTCTTCTGCGTTACGGAGAGGGAGATTCAGGGAAGTTGAACCTCCCCTAACCGCAGCAGCTTCTAAACTTGTAAAAGCATGTTCCTGGACACGTAGACTTTTATGGAGTTGAGTTTAGGCGTTTTGGCAAAAAAAAACGCCAAAAGCTCCTAAACTTAAGTTTAGAAGCTGTAGTGTTCATGATCTCTATGTGTGGTCAGTTTGTAATAGGAATGCAGAGGGACTGACAGGAACACCAGGGTTTTCACACAAAGGAAGTAATACAAAGAGGACAGGATATTTTCTCATACAAGTACATGGTACAGCAAGCACATATCAGAAATATGAAATGTTGGGATAACAAACACTTTAAGACTTCAGCATAACTGAATAAAAGTTTTATAGAGCATCTTAGTGGACATTTGTTTCACACAACTATGCAAATGGTGCACCAAACAGGGGCTGCCAAATATACACATTTTAAACATCTAATATTTAGGAGATCATCAGCTACACAAAGATATAAACGTACCGTATATACTCGAGTATAAGTCGTTCCGAGTATAAGTCGAGGCCCTAATTTACCACAAAAAAATGGGAAAAACTTATTGACCCGAGTATAAGACGAGGGTGAGAAATGCACAGCTACTTTAAGTGGAAAAGAGGGTCAACAATGCCCATTTGCAGCATCACTGTGCCCATTTGCATGCCTCACTGTGCCCATTTGCAGCCATAGGTCCCCTGAACTTCAAACTCAGTAGTTAAGGGTTCCTAGATGCCCCCTAGCTGCAGCCAAAATTTGGGGTCTCTGAACCCAAAGGGTCCCGAAATGACATTGCTGCAGATAGACATAGTTGACCGAATTTGGGGCCCCGTATTTCGGGGCCACTTAGTGCTAAGAACCCCAAATTTGGTGTGCAAACCCAGTGGAACTAGCACCATAAAATTTCCAAAGCTGGGGTTTCTAGCACCACTTGGCCCCAAGATACAGGGCCCCAAAAATCAGTTCAGAAAATGTCAAGCACTTTTCTGCAGCAGAGAATGACATTTTCCGAACCAGTTTTGGGGCCCCGTATCTCAGGGCTACTTGGTGCTAGGAACTTCAGCTTTGGATATGTTATGGTACCAGTTCCACTGGGTTTGCACACCAAATTTGGGGTTCCTAGCACCAAGTGGCCCTGAGATATGGGGCCCCAAAGTCGGTTCAGAAAATGTCAAGCACTTTTCTGCAGCAGAGAATGACATTTTCCGAACCGACTTTGGGGCCCCGTATCTCAGGGTCACTTAGGGCTAGGAACTTCAGCTTTGGATATGTTATGGTACCAGGTCCACTGGGTTTGCATACCAAATTTGGGGTTTCTACCACCAAGTGGCCCTGAGATACGGGGCCCCAAAGTCGGTTCGGAAAATGACATTTTTTGCTGCAGAAAAGTGCTTGACTCGAGTATAAGTCGAGGGGGGCACTTTCAGCACAAAAAAATGTGCTGAAAAATTCGACTTATACTCGAGTATATACGGTATATATAATAAAAAGTGCAGCACTAGAAGATATCAAATGCAAATATACAAACTAGAAAAGGTGCAAATGTGCACATGTGAACCGTAATTAATATACAATATTCTTGTGAATATAATATGAGGCAAAAAAACAAAAATGGTTAAATTGCAAGCAAGAATAAAGTGCAAATTAAACACTTGTGCAGAAAGTTCATTGGTGATAAAAGTTCATAAGAAGAGATCCTCAAAGCATGGATCCAATAGGTGAAATCATGTGAAGTGTAAAATATAAACTTGACCACGTGAAACCTGTCACCACAGAGAGATAAGAGGCTGCTCGTTTTGTTGTTTTTACCAAGCGTGGATATTACTCTTGTTTTAAAGATATAAAAGTAACTAATAATGGCAAATATTGTAAATGGGAAAAGGTTGACATGTGTTTCATTTATTTTTGTATTTTGGGGTTAAAGAGGAGAGAAGTTAAAAAGTTTTTGTCTTTTTTTTTTTTTTTTTTTTTTTTCTTACATATGTCATTTTTAATGTTGCATGTCAAACTTGTTTTTTATGCTTTTTTTTTATTAATTTTATTTCAAGATGTACTCAAAACCTTCACCCAGGATGGCGTGTGCTTGACAGAGTCTGGACTTTCACAGTTACAAAGCTTAACAATCACAGCACCGAGAAGGAGGCGATCAAAACCAAAGTTAAAATTAAAAATTATCAACCAGAACAGCGTAGCGGTTCTCCAGACACCTCCGGACCCTCAGTCTGAGCTTTCGCGTGATGGGGAAATGGATGATAGTAGAGGTAATGTCTTGTCATCACTGTGTTGTCCTGCTGTTAAAGTGGATCATCACCCTGAAAACAAACTTCCCTCCTCTCCACCCTTCTTCCAGTCTACTTTACAAATATAGCTTCTTTTTTTTTGTTTTGTTTGTTTGTTTTTTTTTATATATAGATGTTTTGGTTCCACCCCCATACTCGTCACTTGGCTAGGCGAATGATATGCACTGTGCTCCCTATGCCTCATGGGTTATGCACGTCACATATCCCACCAAACATATCTTTCATTCACTAAATGAGAAGCGGGTGAGCCTAGTGGTACATCATCAGTAGGCCTGCCAGCTGAGCCCTAAAGAGCCGGCAGCCTCCTGATGACCTCACACAAGCGCATGACGCCATTACACCTGAGCATGGCAGAAGAGAAGAGGACCTCAGCGGGACCATCCTGGATCCCCTGGGTGAATATCTGAATTGTGCACAACTTGTGCAGGGGTTCAGAAAAAAAATAGTATCTGCTGGTGAAGATCCTTTTTAAGTGCATTAATTGTAGATCTGACATTAAGGCTCCAAATGTTAAGCTGCAATGTGTATGGTTCTACATGAATTGTTGGTTTTTCAGTTTGTGTCCATTAAATAGGACAAATAAGGTGAATCTCCCTGACTTAGAGCACAGACGAAAAAAACAAAACAAAAAAACCCTAAAAGGTGTTCTAATCCTTCCCCACTCTGTCCAAAGCTAAAAAAAAAAAAAAGTTACCTTTAGTGATGTGTTTTGCCTAGTTCCCTCCAGGAAGCCCTCCACAGAACAAGGGCCATGCAACAACTTATATCTGAAAAAAAGCTTGGAGGTTTGTGGAGGAAAGCAAGAATACATATAATAAAAGGCCTATGTGTTCTGGGTGTTCAAAGGAGCTCCCTTTATGAGGACTACAAAGAAATTGAACTAAGAAGTTAAATAATATTATATACACACAGTTTCTAATGTAATTTAGATAAAACTCATTCTGGACTCTACACTTCTCATTGATGATACTTAACTCCATATACCTCTAAGCTCTTCTGATAATGTTTTCACTTTCTGTCTCCGTAACAAAAACTTGACATGGTTTTTAATCCTCCTCTTCTTTATCAAAAACATAAAAAGTTTATCTATATTATATAATCATGTTTATATTTATGTAAATAGACTGAATTCCTTTACAATTTTATAAGGTTCTTTTTATAGATATGCAACACTTAAATATGACATTTATGTTGTAGAGGGAGATCTTATGGACTGCGATGTGAAGTCCGACTCTAGTCCTGAGCGAGAACCTATTGATGATGGGTTGCAGGGTGCAGAAGTGATAGATGGAATGAAGAAAAGGAAAAGAAAACCATACAGACCTGGTATTAATGTTTTACTTGTCTTTAAGTTGATTACTTAATCTTAAAATATGAACTACAGTGGAACCTTGGTTAACGAGTAACACTGTTAACGAGCGTTTTGTAAGACAAGCAACTTTTAAAAAAAATCTTGACTCTGTTTGCGAGTGATGTCTCGCAAAACGAGCAGAATTCAAGCTAATGTGGTGTGCAGTACCGCATTTGGCCAGAGGTGCGGGGGCGCCGGTGAAATTCGGAACGTTTTGGAAATACTCCATTCCCGAGTGTTTCCGAGTTCAGCCAAGCTGTCCTCGAGTATTTCTGAGGGTTCTCCGGCACCCCCCCACCTCTGGCCACATGCGGTATTGCATGCAATAGAAGTCAATGCGGAACGAATTTGGGGGGACTCGCTTTGATATGCGAGTGCTTTGGATTACAAGCATTCTCCTGGAACGGATTATGCGCATAATCCAAGCTTCCACTGTATTACATCTGAATTTTTTTTTATATTTAGCCCTTGCAGCCAGCAGATAATCAACAGAGTTCTTCGATAATTTCCCAGCCCTGCTGTGAAATATATTGTAAAAGTATTAGAGATCAGAATGAATATCTGCAGAATGACTTTTGACAGTCCTGCTGTGAAATAGATGTCAAAAGTAGTATAGATCAAAATTAATGTCCTGCATGGTGAACTTGAAGCAAATGAAACTGACCAAAAAATGCTCCCAGTACTTGTGTGGCAAGGTTCAATCATGGGAAAGTTAGCATGTTATAGTTTGTAGCATCACCGTTATTGTCTTTTTGAGTTCAAATTTCTTGGATCTAGTAACATCAGTTTTCAACCAGTGATGACTGTTTGACACGACTTTACGTCCTTTACACGACTTATACTATTCACTGTTTTCTCTTGAAAATTTCTGTTCCTTTAAATCGGGGGTATTGAATAATAAATGTCCAGTCAGTAAAATTTTCTTGGTTCATAGCATTTTAATGGCACCTCTGTGCATTGGCAAGCATGGCACGTTTTTGCGAGTGCTGAACTACATGGTGCCACAGTACCATGCAGCTCGATATGTCACAGTTTAAAAAAAGAGTTGCCTACACACCAAACGCATTACGTAGAGATGTGAACCTAGCCTCAGAGCCTTCACATCACAATCCTGTTATTACATCAGTGTTCTCAGCCCTCCTTGCGCATCATCCCTCCCTTCACACTACAGTCCTCAGCCCCCCTTCTCATTTTTGTCCTCGGCCCCCTTTATATCACACCCTACTTCAAATTGCAGTTTCCAGCCCCCCTTAATATCACCCCATTCACATCCCTGTTCTCACCCCCCTTTATAGCACCCTTCCTTTACATTGCAGTCCCAAAGTCCCCCTTCGCATTCCTGTTTTTACCCCCTTTGTAGACCCCCCCCCCCCCCCCCCCCCGTTCATATCACTCCCTTCACATTCCTTTCCCCCCTTTATATCCTTCCTCCTTTACGTTACAGTTTCTGGACCCACTTCACATCACCCCCGGCTTCCCCCTGTTCTTCATAGCTGTGAAAGGGCCCTTTTCTCTGTCCCAGGATGGAGGGTTGGGAAGCACAGGTCGTCTACAGCTAATATTGGAATGACAACACAGCGATGGGCAGATGGCGGGAGCTACCCCAGTTATTTGATTGGTTGCTAAGATGCAGGGTGGTCCTAACAATCGGTCAGTTAACTGGGCCAGCTCCCGCCCCCGGTCCATCACTGTGTTGCCTCCCGATGTCCGCTCTGCAAAAAGACCGTGATATCAGTGGCAGAGGGGAAGAACTGGCATGGTCCGCCATTTAGTGATGCCTGATTTTAACATATTTGTATTGTGCTTCAGACGGGTACATTATTATCAAAATGTTTTTGTACCAGAATTCCTGCATTCATAGAAAAAATTAAGTTATTAAAATTCGGAATTCTGACAAACCTTAGAAAACAGAATAAACAAGATAAACTGATCAGTGTAACCTCCCTCCAGGTATTGGTGGATTTATGGTGCGCCAAAGAAGCCGAACAGGTCAAGGGAAATCCAAGAGATCTCTTTCCAGAAAAGATTCTTCTGGCTCAGTTTCTGAACTTGTGCCAGGCAAAGATGATGGTACGTCCATTTTTATGCTACATTATCGTAGTAAGCCTAGCACACATGTGGCCCTTGTTTATTAAAATGTCTAAAAGAAGAACTGCCTGTGTTGCCTCCCAGCAACCACCCAGATTCAAGCTTTCATTTACCCTGCAGGTTTAGTTCTGACTAGTTATTGTGAAGCAGTGCAAAACTGGTCTTATTAAAGTGGATTTCTAGGACATATGGAGATTCCCTTTTGGATTTAGTAAAAATCAGGGGGTTCTGCAACTCCCACAGCAAGCTTGTAAATAGGTGGTTGATTACATTATTTTACAGACAGAGGCTGACAGTGACTCCCATGGAGGCGGTGGCACTAAAATTTCCAGGTGCCACTCTCTGGGATGGGTTCTACTCTGTTACTCAAATTAGAGAACCAAACAGGATTTCCTGTTATCCTGGAAAACACATGTGAAGACACTTTAATAAATGAAGCCGCATACATTTTAATGCTGGAAAGTTATCAGTGTTTCCCTGTGCAGTGAGCTGTAGATCTGTGTGGCATTTCTGGTGTGCTGAATGTCTTTCCTAGTAGTACAATATAGCACAACGCTGTCTGCTATCTACTACTATTAAATATTTTCAAAGTAATAATTTATCTTCAGCATCTGATTAATTTTGCAATTTGCTATGATGTGGACATACAATTTGTTTTCCTCTAAATTACATTCTATGTACATCCTAAGCCTGGAATGAACCGCTGCCTGATACTCCAATGGATGATTTAGCTCCTAGCTCCGAGAACACAGAAAAAATTAGGAAGCGTTACCGGAAAAAGAAAAACAAACTTGAGGAAACCTTTCCAACATATCTGCAGGTAATTGCAATTGTCTTTTTAATACATTTTAGACAATTTAAAGCGTAAACTTTTCTTAGCACACATAAACCATTTCCAGGCATTTGTTTATCGGCCCAGCCTAAAATGTGAGGACAAAAGAAACCACAAGTGCGCTTCCCTATAGGTAGGAGAACTTTGCCGGTTGCTGAAGGAAAATGAAACAATTCTGGACATTTACATGAAGCAAAGTAGCAGATGTTTATTAAAATATCTAAGCACTAAAAGCCAATGCAATTTGGTAGTCTTGCACGTCCTTCATCAGGGCTGAAAACAAACTATGGGGTTGATTTACTAAAGGCAAATATACTGTGCACTGCAAGTGCAGTTGCTCCAGAGCTTAGTAAATGAGGTAAATCTTCACTGTGCAAAGAATATCCAGTCATGTGCAAGAAAAATAAAACCGCATTTTTGCTTGCACATTTACTTTACTGAGATTTAGAGCCACTGCACTTGCAGTGCACAGTGTATCTGCCTTTAGGATAATCAGCCCCTATATGTCTATATATCTTATTAATGCATGTTGGTACAAATTATAGGAAAGACCCTTTTGCTGAATGACTCTGGGAAAGTTAAAGCGGTATTAAACCCAAAAGCAAACCTTATATTGCAACTTACCACTTCTTAGGTGTGATGGCTGCATTTGTTTTCTTTTTAAGGCTTTTTTTTTACCTGGTGATCTGCCCAGTAGCAAGTAACAGAACAAGCTCTCCTGCAAATGTATCGGTTAAGAGTGTTGAGACAAACCATTTACCACTGTCGGTGCTTCAATGATCAGATTTTTTTTATTCATGTAAAACCTTTATCCCAAAAGAAAAAAAAAATCAGTTTTTGTAACTGCAGTGTGAGCTAGAGTTTGTCTTCAATTTGTTAAAGTTTCTAAATCTGCTAGTAAATCTAACAATCTCCTCGCCCCAGACTGATAATTTCAAATTTCCTGGAGTTGGGCTTTTACATAAAATGTAAATCCAACCATTGAAAACTCCAAAAACTTTAAAAACGTAAGTTAGTAATTTCCATTATTTTTTTCTAAATCTGCTTTAATTTAAATAATACCTGATTATCCTACCATAAAGGTCCATTTTGTGCATGTTGTGTTATAGGGTGCAAACTCCCTGTCTCCCAATTGTGCTCCTTGTCACACAGGCCGTATGAGAGACTGCAAGTGCCCATTTTAGCACACAGGTATGGAGCACTGTTGTCACAATCAAGAAATGCACCTTGAGAGATGACACTTTGTCATTACTAGAGCAGATTAGAGCTGCACAATTATTCGTTAAATTGTGATCTCGATTCACCCCCCCCTGACGATCTCTCCTGCAGATTTTGCTGATTCTTTCATATAAACAAGTGGAGAGACTTTATCTGCTCACTCCGCTGTCAAAAAAAAGCATCCTGGCAGCCTGCCAAGTCTTTACCTTGAAACATTGTAACTAAGCTTCCTTCTTAAATCAAAGGGATAGAACTACTGTGTAAATAATCTGGGCAGTCTGCCAAATTTTCAACAACCTGTAAATGCAGGAAGTTTAGCCACTCAGTCTAAATCTTTTTCTGACACTTCTTTCTTAAGTTAAAATCAATAGGGAATAAAATGGCAATTGCTGCAGTATTTTATGTCACACTGTATTTGCCCAGCGGTCTTTCAAATGCAATTTTTTGGGAAAAAAAAATACACTTCAATGAATAAAAAAAAAAAAACGAAACCGTAAAGTTAGCCCAATTTTTTTGTTTTAATGTGAAAGATGATGTTACGCCACGAGAATCGTGATCCATCTTCTAAGCAAAAAAATTGTGATTCTCATTTTAGCCAGAATCGTGCAGCTCTATGTGAAAAGGGAAGAGGCTGAAATAGATCGGCATCACTGTGATTTGTAACAAAGGATTAGAAATGGAAAATGGGTATTTGTTTTCTGCAAGTGCTTTAAAGAAGAACTACAGGCAAAATTGTTATTTTACCATTCAGCGGGGCTGTGCATGCACTACATGGGTTAACTGCTCGTTTTTGTCTAGGGGATATACTGACCTAATCAACTGATCTTCCGAGCACAAGACCTGTACCTGCCACTTATGCCCCTCTACACGGCTCTGGACGTGAGGATGGCAGGAACAGTTCACCTTTGGAAGTGGGGGAGCGTGGTTTTCTGAAAGATCGGGCAAATATAGCCTTTTAGTGCGCCCCTAGACAATACGAGCAGTTAATCCATGCAGTGCGGGCACAGCCCCACTGCATGCTAGAAAAAACATTTTTCATGGAGTTCTTCTTTAACAAACTAAATGTTATTCATTTTAAGGTTTGTATCTTCTATCAATGTATGTCTGACTGGCCCCAAATGGATCCTAAACCTGACACTTTTCTAGAATTGCCCCATACACACTCATGCTGTTTCCTTTCCATGTATGGTATAACGTAGATCATTTCAATTATATGAAAATAATTGCACTTGGTAATTAACCAAGCTTCAATGTTACCATTTGAAAAGCGAAGCTTCTTTTGCCATATCAGAAGTGCAGTTTTTACCTGATAGCTATTGTTTTGATGCCTCTTAAACATTTACATGATTTTAGTTAATATACTTTGTCAATCTTTTTCACAGGAAGCTTTTTTTGGGAAAAACCTTTTGGATACCAGTCGACAAAACAAGCCAAGCATTGAGAATTTGTCTGAGGATACCGCTCAGCTGCCGTACAAAGCCAACATTAATGCTACCTTTCTGGATCCATCATCTGACCCCCTGCTTAGCTCTGCTGCAACACCCTCCAAAGCCACAAATGGTAAGGGTGAGCAGTCGCATCAAGTGTGAATAATAGGAAGCCTGCTTAGTAGCGCATTTGCACCAAAAGCATATTAACATGCATTTCAGGTGTTTTAAAGCATATTATTGATTTTATTCTTCAATCTTTTTTTTATTAAAAGTGGTTGCATAGTTGAGCATTTATACAGAGAATACATACATAATACAGTTGTGTGAGCTTTGGATGATATAAACTACACATGGATAATGGTGGTGTCATAGTGCAACCAGTTTAGTAAAAATAAAAAAGGTGGAGTGGGTGGGAGGAGTGGTCCAAGATTGAATATACCTTGAACAACATTCTCCTCTCCAACACTGGTGTTAAAGACTCCAACTCCAATCCAACATCACTGGCCTTGCAAATCAATTTGTTGAGTCTGTTGGTGTTGGCCACCCTAATCCTGCTTCCTCAGCATGCCACTGCATACAGGAGAGCGCTGACCACCACAGATTTATAAAACATCTTCAGAATTGTCCTGCAGATGTTAAAAGACCTCAGTCACCTCAAAATATAGAGGCGGCTCTGGCTCTTCCTTTAGAGCACCTCAGTGTTCTTGCTCCAGTCCAGCTTATTATTTATGTGCACTTCCAGATACTTGTAACTCTTTACTACATCCACTCTTCGGATGGAGATGGTGTTCACTGGTGCCTTTCTCCTTCTCAAATCCACATCCAGCCTATGCTGCATACCGTTTGTAAAAACCTTTTTTTTTAAGTCGACGTTGGTGCTGTCACATGAAGCTTTTTTTTTTTGTAGTTCATAGAAGAAAGCTGACAACGTTTGAGATATGAGTACAGTATACGGAAAGTTACAATGGTATGGATTTCTATCAGGGTCAACCATTTATTCTTTATTTGCAGAAAATGTACTTAGCTGGGAAAAAAGAAAACGAATACAGCCACCGCATCTAAGGACTGGTAAGCTGCAAAATATTTTTTTTTTTCTTGGGTTTAGATTTACGCTAACCTCTCCTGCAAGCCTACTTCTGCTTCTCAGCAGATGCTCAGTTGGTCATGTAGAGACCCAAATAATAAGTGCTTAGGTGCCAATTTTGAAGCCTTGCTGTGCCATTGAGTCTTTTTCCTGTTTGGTTTATGTATCTTTAAAGTATTTATGAAAACTTGTTTACACTTTTCTTTAATCGTACATCACGGGACACAGAGCCATAGTAATTACTGTGTGGGTTATAGTCCACCTTCAGGTGCTGGACACTGGCACACCCTAAACAGGAAGTTGCCTCCCTATATAACCCCTCCCACTACTGGGCGTATCTGTTTTTTCACCAGTGTCTAAGGTGTTGGTCACGAGTGAAGATGTGCTGTGCTCCTCTGGAGCAATCCTTGCTGGGGCTAGCTATGCAGCCGGATCAATTCAAAGTGTCTTTTAGGCCGAATTGAATGGTACCTGGGCCTCGTATCCGAAGAAACAAGGTTTTGCCTGTAATGCTTCTCTTTTTAGAGAGCTGGACCCCGGGATCCAGTACTTTTGGTATTAAGGCCATAAAGTTTTACTGGCGGGTTGCTTTTTACAGGTTCAGGATTATGGGTTCCCCGAGGGTCCCGGTTCCTGAAGGTTTGTAAACGGAACCCACCGCGAAGGGTGAGGATTGGTTCTCTTAGTTTTACCACAGAAAACCCTGCGGCGGGAAAGGTAAGTGGAGTTTTTCTAAGGGATTTTTCAATTTTCTTATGAAATGTCTCCTTTAAAGTAAATGTCTTGCCTAAGTGTCACCACTGGGGGCTGTATGGAGCACGTGCCTTCTCATGCTTTGCTCAGAGTCACACAAGCAGCAGACTTTTTTTCTTCTGGCTAGCAGGCAGACCTCCGGTAAGTTTGGGGGGTTTTGCTTCCTCCAGACACCTTCACCTGAGCTGAACTCTTCCCCTCTTCAAGGGGCTGAGTATAAGGGAGAACTAAAAACAATCGGCAGTGCCGTTTTCTTTTACCGCCCCCTACACGGCGGCAGTTTCAAAGTCTCCTCCACGCCATCCCTCTCTCACTCAGCTGATCCCGTCGGATCAGAGCCCCGTGCTTGCGCAGGAAAACTTTTTTTTAAAAAGAAAGGGGGGCGTGATGCGACGGTGGAGGCGGGGCTTAGCGATGCGTTGGCGTCCTCCAACACAGGAGTGTGTTTGAAAAAAAAAAACTCCATTTATGCTGGCTGCAAAATTGTCAGAGAGACATAAGAGCAAAGAAGAGCATGAAAGAGGTTTTGGTGATACAGGCATTTCCTATTTGACACATTTACTGTTTGCATCAGGCTGAGCATTAATAGCAGCTGCAGTAGCTGGACTATTGCTCAAGCAGTAGATGCGATTTCTTCTGGTAGTACCTCTGCTTTGTGCATCGGGCTATGGTCAGAAGGGAGGGTGACACCCCCTCAAAAAAGAGCTAAAAGGGTCTCCCTAAAGCTCTGGAAATCCTACTCCTCTCTACAAATGGCATCCTGCCCTGAGAGGGGTGGCTGGTTAGAGTGAGCATCAGGGCCATGAAATGTCTGCAATTGTTTTTAACACTGCAGCCCCTGTTTATTTTATGATGATGTAAAAAAAAAAATGTTTAGTGACTTTAATTGCATCCCAGTGTGGGTCAAAATGCGACAGGTTCTCTTCCATTACCCAGGACCCTCAAACTGAGGAACTAGGGGCGGTAGAAGACGGATTCCCTCAGGGGACTGTGGTGAGGCTTATGACTCCTCTTCTGAGGTGTCAAATACAGGAGAATCAGCTGTTCCAATCTTAAGATTGATGGTGCAATTTCTTGCTGAATGATCGCTCCACATTTATGTACCCTTAACTGAGTGTTTGGGTTCACTAAAGCCTCCTCAGGCTGTGCATGCCTTTTCCTGTCCATTGCTGGAAAAGCTTTTTTGTATCTGAGAGGATCCACCTAGATAAGCATTTTTTTCCCTCCTAAAAAGTTTTCACACTTTATCCTATGGTGGAGGAAATTCACTAAGTAGGGTATACCAGTAATTAACGCTGCCATATCCTCTGTGAATAAGTTTGACTTGTCCAGCAGACAATGCTCAAATGCTTGGGAATCCAATGGATAAAAAGGTGGAATTCCTATTGAAAAAAAAAAAACAAAAAACTTTTTTTTCTCTGGCAGATTGAGTGTTTCAGCCTGCGCTGACAGTAATTACTTAATCATTGAGAGACCAGTTTAAACAGGTGTTCAAGGTTATCCTGCTCAGCAGGCCCAGGAGGCAGCTTTATGTTTGCAATTGTTGCTATGAGAGATTCTATCCTTCAGTCCTTGCGCCCTTCGCTAAGCGCCTTGTAAAAAGCTCCTGGCTAATCTTCCTTTTTGCGGTGAAACCGCTATTTAGGGATGTTTTGGATATTACATCCAGAGAAATTCTAGTGGGAAGCACCCCTTTTGCCATTTTAGAAAAGGAGTAAATGTATTTTCGTCTTAAAGCTCCTTCTCCTGTGCCAGAGGCATCAGCCTCCAGGCAGTAACGGCAGCTTCCACCATCCGGTTCAATTGAATAGGGGGAATTTTTCTGCAGTTCTCAAGGATCTGGCAGGAAGAGTGTCGAGACGATTGGGGGAATTCCTCAATAGCTCCAGGGTACAAACTGGAGTTCCAAGAGTTCCCGTCTCTCCTTGTTTTCTCAGATCAATCTTTTCTAAGGATCCAGAGAAAAAGAAAAGTGATCCTGGGGGTCCCCATGTAAGAACAGAGGTTGGGGTTTGATTCAAACCTCTTTTTTTCACGGTGCCAAATCCGAATGGACATTCTGGAACTCAAAAATTAATTTCCTGAATATAACCACTCTCTTTTCGTATGGAGTCGATCCAAATCAGTTATCTCCATCCTACAAGGAGGAGAACTCCTGGCGTCAATTGACATCAAAGATGCATACCTCCATATGCCTATTTCCTCGCTCACTAGTAATATCTACTTTTCAAGGTGGAAAATCTTCATTTTCAGTGTGTAGCTCTGCTTTTTTGCCCAGCTACTGCACCTTGAGTGTTTACAAAGGTTCTGGCCCCTCTTCTAGTCAGATCAAGGGCCCAAGGTATAACGATTATGATTTACCTAGTCGATCTGTTCTTGATAGACCAGTCAGTAGCACGCTTAGACCAAAGTATGGTCACCACATTCAACTACCTGGAATATCTAGGTCGAATTCTCAACCTAGGACAGTGATGGTGAACCTTGGCACTCCAGATGTTTTGGAACAACTACACTGCCGAGTGCATGAGCATCATGGGAAACGTAGTTTCAAAACATATGGTGTGCCAAGGTTCGCCATCACTGACTTAGGAGAAATCTTGTTTAAAACCATGAAGAAGGCTAAAATACTTGGGTTTGATCATAGATTCACCCAGAAAAGGGTATTCTTACCCCAGGCAAAGATCACCTACATAAAGGAACTGATTTAGGTGGTGAAAGAAGGATGAATTTCTTCTATTCAACTTTGCATGAGGTTGTTGGGAAAGATGGTGGCTTCATTCGAGGCCGTTCCTTATGCTCAGTTTCATTTGAGACTGCTGCAAAACCGTATCCTATTGGCTTGGAACAATAGGTTCAAGCTCTACATGTGTAGAGCCAATGTGTCTGACTCCAAAGCCTACGGCCACATCACCCTGATAGCACCCGATCTTGTCTGATCCCGGAGGCTAAGCTGAGATGAGAGACCACCTGAAAATAGCAAGTGCTGTATGCTGGGTGCGCTGGAGCCTCAGTTTATGGTTAATATCCGAAAATATACTAAGGGGAAAATCCTTCCTTCATTTACCTGGAAAGTGGTAACAATATATGCCAACATTTTTTGTTTAGGTTGGGGAACAGTCCTGGAAGAGGCAACTGTCCAAGAGAAGTGGCCCAGATCATAAATGGCCTTGCCCATTAACATTTTAGAAATTTAGGCAGAGCTCTTGGTCCTGAGGGCCTGAACGTTCAGTTTATGGTATTGTCCTGCCAGGATTCAATCCAACAATGCCACAGCAATGGCCTATATTAATCACCAAGGGCCCCAGAGAAAGGTGAATCATATCCTATCTTGGGGAGAAAACAATGTGCTTTGCCTATCGGCAGTCCTCATTCTAGGAATAGAAAATTGGCAGGCGGACTACTTGAGTCGCCAGCGGTTCCCGGGAGAATGGTTCCTTCACCCCGATATCTTCCTGTCAAAAATAGGGGATCCCAGACATAGATCTATTTGCGTCCAGGTGCAACAAAGTAATCGACAACTTTGTGTCAAGAACAAAGGATCCGCTAGAATGCGGAACAGATGCCTTGCTATTCCCGTGGAATCGGTTCTCACTGATTTATGCATTCCCTCCTATTCTGCCTGCGTCCACGACTTCTTCGCAGGATCAAGCAGGAAGGGAAGTCGTTGATTCTCGTGGCCCCCAGCGGGACCCAGGAAATCTTGGTATGCAGAGATCGTAAAGATGGCAGTAGGGGACCCATGAACCCCTACCATCACGGCCAGACCTTCTCTCGCAAGGTCCGGTGTTCCATCCTACTTTACAAACACTAAATTTAATGGTCTGGCTATTGAGACCCACACTCTGAAGAAGCGTGGGCTGTCAGGTTCAGTAGTTTCTACCTTGGTTAATACAAGGGTGCCGGCCTTCATAATTATATATTATGGAGTCTGGGAAACATATGTTTTCTGGTGTGAAACCAGGAGTTGCACCCCAGGAAATAGGTCAAAGGTAGAATCCTTGACTTTCTGCAGATGGGGTAAGAAATAAGGCTGGCCTTGAGTGCTTCTAAGGACAGGTCTCGGCCTTATCGGTATTATTTCAACGACCACTTGCTTTGCATTCTTTGGTTCGTAACTTCATTCAGGGGGTAACATGACTTAATCTCCGGTTAGGTAACCCCTGAACCCTTGGGACTTGAATTTAGTTTTGTCGACATTACAAAACAGCCTTTTTTTGGGCTGATACGACACATTCCCTTGGTCCTTTTTTGACGAGGAAACTATTTTTTCTGGTAACCATATCTGCTGCAAGAAGGGTATCAGAGTTGGCTGCTCTTTCTTGTAAAGAGCCATATTTTTATTGTTCACAAGGATAAGGTAGTATTGCGTCCTCATCCTAACTTTTTACCAACGTTTATATCAGGTTTTTATCTAAACCAGGATATTGTGCTACCTTCATTTTTCCAGAACCCTGTTCTATGGAAGAAAAATCATTACATTCTCTTGATGTGGTGAGAGCCGTCAGTCTACTTAAAGGCGACTGCTCAGATTCGGAAAACTGATGTTTTGTTCTTGTTGCCTGAAGGTCCTAAAAGAGGACAGGCAGCATCGAAACCTACCATTTCTAAATGGATTCGACAAGTAATCTTTTAGGCTTATGGTTTAAAGAGGTAGTTCTACCCTCTCAAATCAAAACGCACTCCTCTAGGGCTGTTAGTGCTTCGTGGACAGTGCATCACCAAGCCTCCATGGCTCAAATCTGCAAGGCCGCAACTTGGTCTTCAATCCATACATCTACCAGATTCTATCTGGTGGATGTAAAAAGACATGAGGATGTCGCCTTTGGGCGCAGTGTACTGCAGGCAGCAGTATAAATCCTCTGATCTCATGGTGCCCTACTTTGGCTGTGTCTCCCTCCCCTCAGTTGGCATTGCTCTAGGAAATCCCACATGGTAATTACTATGGCTCTGTGTCCCGTGATGTACGATTAAAGAAAATAGGATTTTTATAGCAGCTTACCTGTAAAATTATTTTCTTTTGAAGTACATGATGGGACACAGAGCCATAGTAATTACTAGGTGGGTTATAGTCCACCTTCAGGTGCTGGACACTGGCACACCCTAAACAGGAAGTTGCCTCCCTATGTATCCCCTCCCGCTACTGGGAGTATCTCAGTATTGTAGCAAAGCATTATACATGTATACTAGAAAGAGGGGCGGGGCTATGGCTCTGTGTCCCGTGATGTACTTCAAAAGAAAAGGATTTTACAGGTAAGTTGTTATAAAAATCCTATTTTTTCACACATTTATCCTAACTGCCCAGCTTTCAAAAAATTGTGAATCTGGCCAATTCCTGAGGCTTATACCATTCATTTTTACAGTCCTGGCCAAAAATATTGGCACCCCTGCATTTCTGTCATATTTTGCGCTACTTCGCCCAGAAAATCGTTGCATTTACAAATGTTTAGGCATGCTCAGGTTTATTTTGTTTTTATTGGTATGACACAAAAAAGTGGAGAAACAGACAAATCTGACACATTCCATGCAAAACTCAGAAAATTGATTATTATTATTATTGCACCCTGTTTAATATTTGGTAGCACACCCTTTGGAAAAAATAACTGAAATCAATTGCTTCCTGTAACTATCTATAAGTTTCTTACACCTCTACTGGAATTTTGACCACTCCTCTTTTGCCAACTGCTCCAGGTCTCTTGGAAGGGTTCCTTTTCCCAACTGCTATTTTGAGATCTCTCCACAGGTGCTCTTTGGGATTTAATTCTGGACTCATTGCTGGCCAGCTCAGTACTCTCCAGCACTTTGTCTTAAACCATTTCTGGGTGCTTTTTGATGTGTGCTTTGGGTCATTGTCCTGCTGTAAGACCCATGACGGAGACCCAACTCTCTGACACTGGGCCCTACATTGCACACCAGATTTCTTTGGTAGTCTTCAGATTTCATAATGCCATGCACACACTCAAGACATCCAGTGCCGGAAGCAGCAAAGCAACTGCAGAACATCAGTGAACCTCCACCATGTTTCACTGTAGGGACTGTATTCTTTTCTCTAAAGGCCTCATTTGTTTTTCTGAAATCGGTAAAATGATGGGCTTTACCAAAAAGCTGTAATTTTGTTTCGTCTGTCCACCACTCATTCTCCAAAAGGATTTTGGCTTCCTCAGGTAGGTTATGGCAAACTCCAGTCTGGCTTTTTTATGTTTCTGTGTCAGCAGTGGGGTCCTCCTGGGTCTCCTATCATGGCGTCCCTTTTCATTCAGATGGCGACGTATAGTGCAAGGTGACAGCTGTACCCTGTGCCTGAAGGTCAGCTCTAATTTGTCTGGTAGTCGATCGAGGTTCTTTATCCACCATCCTGGAGATGGACTTGTAACCTTCAGATTGTCCATGCTTTTCCATAATTTTTGTTCTCAAATCCTCAGACAATGCTTTGCTGCTCTTTCTTTTCTCCATGCTCTGTGTGGCACACAGAGACACACAACAGAAATGTTGAGTCAAAGTTTCACCATTTAACTGGTTGCCGGTGTAATTTCTATTTTGTTAGCACCTTTTAATTGTTACAGGTGAGTTACATTACAAATTACAGGAGCAGCAACAACGTGGAATGCAATTATTTTTTACAATTTGAGAAGGTGCCAATAATTTTGTTCAGTCCATTTTTGGAGTTTTGCATGGAGTGTGTCAGATTTGGCTTTTTGTTTCTCCACTTTGTGTCATACCAATGCAAACCAAAGAAATAAACATGAGAATACCTAAACATTTGTAATTGCAAAAATTTTCTGGGCAAAGTGGTGCATTATCTGACAGAAATGCATGGGTGCCAATATTTTGGGGCATGACTGTATATGATTGCTTAAATTGATGCACTTAGTAATGAAATCTAGTGAAAACAAGTCATTTAAAGTAGATGTAAACCCTCACATATACCCAGTGAAGTGAACAGACTCAGATGATACACTGAGATTAAACACATTTCCCTACATAAGTTTTACATGTATATCTTCTTTCTTCAGCATATATATTGTTTTGTAAGTGAACATCCTGTTAGAATTTTCTGTTCCTGGTTCCCCTGTAGGTGTGGATACTTGCTATTAAGGATGAGCTCCGGCATGTTCCCACACCCCACGTGCAGAGCCCGCCAGGAAGTCGGCAGGGAGCTGCGCTAATCACAGGCAGTGAGACATTTCCTGATCTCTGCAGCTGCGCATCGGGTAAATGTCTCACTGCCTGTGATCAGTGCAGTGCCGACTTTGTGGCGGGCTCTGCATGTGGGCTGTGCGAACACGCCGGAGCTCATCCTTACTTGCTATACACTCAGAGACATCAGGCTGATAACAGACTGATGGAGCAGGACAAAGCTACCTGACATAGGGCTTTGAAGAGAGATAACAAAACGCTGCAGATAATGTGCCCAGCTCACATTTCATGAATCGGGTTTACATCCACTTTAAGTAAACCTGATCCTTCGAGGTCACTGTAGGGTACAAAGTCTGTTTTTGTTTTACCTGTGAAAGGTTTTTGCAATGTGTGGCCAGACTTCTGATTCACACGCATCAATGCACTGCCAGTGATTAAGTAAATCAATACACCACCTCGCACTGCTGCATCCAGTAGAACGTAATAAAATGTCAATAAAGTTTGTTTAAAAAGCAAAAAAAGGAAACCCTGCAATATGCCACGATCGGCACTGCTTCCAAGCTACCTGTGAGCAAGTTCTTAAACATTACTTATACTGTGGAAGTTGTATTCTCAAAAGGCTCTCAAAAAGCAGTGACTAGTCCCCATAGGCTGCCTGTAGGCTCCCTGCAGTTGATTTTTTCCACATACTGACTTGCCATGTCGTTTTTCACACTCTGTGTCTGTGTGGAATCTGCCATCTGGTAGCGGACAGGGCTTTGCTTCTTCATATCAGAATTTCCACCATAATGACTAATGGGTTGATGATCAAGAAGCAGCAAGAGCATTGGAAAAAGAGTCAGAGAATAAAAGAAACAAAAAAATAGATCCTTGCACTGCAGGTCCGCAGGTAC
Organism: Lithobates septentrionalis; assembly: GCA_037952835.1. Lineage (NCBI taxonomy): Eukaryota > Metazoa > Chordata > Amphibia > Anura > Ranidae > Lithobates > Lithobates septentrionalis. The sequence continues at coordinate 904,866 of JBBDGP010000098.1, forward strand.
AGCTTTTTCTCCAGCAAGGAGAACCTTTCAGTATACTTCTTAGGAACAAATAACATTTCTAGATGTTCCCAATAAGATAGCAAAGCTTTACTTTAAATTAAGCTCCACTTTAAAGTGCATGTACCGGTAAACTTTTTTTAAAGTAGAGTAGGAAATAATTACACTCCTTGTCAAGGTTTTTCTTTGTCTGGGTCCAGTCCAAGAGATTTCCCCCACACAACAGAAAGTAAGGGGAAATCTTTCTAAAGCAAGGGGAAAAGCCCCTCCTAAACAGTTGCCACCAGTGTTAATTTTGGCAGCAAATTTCTATTTTAGTTTTAGTCTTTTGACTAAAATGGCATTTTAGTTTTAGCTCCATTTTTTAGTGTTCTGCAATTGTTTTAGTCATATTTAGTCAACTAAATCCCCAGTACGTTTTGGTCGACTAAAATCTCTAGTACATTTTAGTCGTATAAAATCCAATGGGTGTAAATAAATTGTAATGCATTATTTAAACATTTCTCCATAATTTCCAAACTCATTCTATACAGTACTGCTGGAATGAAAAATGTAATATGTTATTATTGTATTGAGGTATGAACATGCACTACAGACCAGTGTTAATTTTCACATCAAATTTCAATTTAGTTTTAGTCATACTCTTTTGACTAAAATGCCATTTTAGTTTTAGTCGTATTTTACTCATCTCAATTGTTTTGCTGGGGAGTTTACTTGCTGTAGAAAAAAAAACGCCTGAAGCCAAAAACAGCAGCTGTAAATATACCCAGTGTGCATGAGGCCTTAGTCATATTTTACTAAAATAGTATTAATTTAGTAGATGAAATTAACACTGGTTACAAGTATAATTAATTCTATCATCCTAAAAATATATCTGTGAAAATGATGAAATCCGTGTTGTGCTACCAATGAAAATAGCACTTTTTGTAGCATTCCTATGAGCAATGTGTTTCATGACATCTTTTCTGCTCTGTCATTCTCTAAGGTTGCTCTCAGGATCCTCTAGCAGATTTGTCTGAAGTATTGAACACAGATGACGACATTTTTGGTATTCTTTCTGATGATCTTTCGAAAACATCAACTCAGACTGGTAAGTTTTTCTGCATCCTTTTTTCTTTTATAAATTGTCTCGCCCAGTGGTTCTTATTACTTCTCACAACTCTAGTTCCTAAGTAAACATGTTCGGTTTCAGCTGCTATTTATCTTCTTAGAATATGTTGTATATTTGCTTTTTTTTTTTTTTTCTCGTTTGTTTTTACTTTGAACACATTTTAAGCATGTTGCCTGACAAATTCTTGTCCACCCTTTCTTTATTGTTACATCCTCTTTTTCTTTATTATAATCATCCATTTTATCTGGTTTTGGGTTCTGTAGGTCTTGATTTATGCCCTTTCCAGGTTGAGAATTCATCTTCTCCTTTTGGTAAGATGGACAAAGAAACTCCGCTTCCTTCTTGCTAAACATCTGGTAGCTCTCTGTCTGCTAGCATTCTGTATGCATGAATTACTCTTTACTGCTTTTGTGTCTTGTCTTTTGCGTGTTGTGTGTTTCTCATTGGTCATAAAAATCTTTGCTGTCTATTTAGGAAGGAAAGGTTTGTGCATTTTTTTTTAAATCCAGCACCTGGAATTAGGTGTAGTAGAGGGAGGACAGCATTTGGCCCAAAGAAGCTTTCTCTATGAACCTTAAAGCGATATTAAACCCAAAAGAATGCAATATATCGCAACTTGCTAATCATTAAATGTGGTGGCTGCATTAGTTTTCTTTTACGCTTTTTCCTGTTTTTACCTAGTGATATGGCTGTATTAGTGTGCCCCCACTCTGGATGAATGCGCAAAGGGGGGTGCTTTTGGACAACAGCATGGTCAGTCTGGGGGAAGTACACTAGCAGATTTAAATACACTAACAAATTGAAGCCAAGCTCCAGTGCAGTTCCAGCAAATCGTTTTTCTGTTTTGGGATAAAGGTTTTGCAGCCATCATATATAAGAATTGGTAAGCTGCAATATGTTTGCTTTTGGGTTTAAGACACAATTTTACCTACTCTTCTTAGATATATGTATTTGAAGACTTTTTTTTAAATTTAGTTGAACATTTTTCTTCTGGCTTTGTAAATTGAAATTGGTATTAAATTTAAAAAATTCATAAATGTAATATATTTCAGCTTACCAATTCTTAGATCTGATGGCTGCATTTGATGAATTTTTTTACATTTTTATTTTTAGGCTTTTTTTCTCTATTTTCACCAGGTGATCTGGCCAGTAAGTCTGTTATTTTTCTGTTTCTTTTAACAGACCAAGAATTCCATCAAAAGTATCAGAGGGTTGAGTCAAACAATTTGACACTGGCAGGGGTTCTCACAGTGCTCAGATTTTATTAATTTATGTAAAACCTTACTTCCAAATGAAAAACTTTTACTGTAACATATTAAAGTATTAGCTTGAATTCAGCTTTAACTGCTTCCCGTCAGGCCTATTGTAAAACAATGCCCAGGTGGGAGTCCTTTTACACTGGGTGGATGTCATATGACGTCTTCCCAGGATCGCGCCCCCCACTAGCTGAGCTTCAATGCAATCTGTCACCCGCTGTGTCCACTAAACACAGCGGATGACAGATCAGTGTACCGGCCTGCTTCTGAGACCTTGTAATCGCTCTGACAATTGCAGCAGATCACATGACAATTCTACACAATGAATCGCTTTGATTCATGTCATTCATTGTGTGCGATTGTGTTGACCTCTGTGATTGGTCACAGTGATCACATGGTACAGACCAGGCCAATCACAGCTTTTAGGCCTGAAGAAACCGTACATTAGGATTGGTCAATTTTCATATATATATATATATATATATATATATATATACCATAGTTTGTGAACTCTATAACTTTACTACAGACTAAATAGTATACACTGATTTGAGTTATTTTCACCAAAGAATTAAAGCAGAATACATTTTGGCCTAAATTAATGAAGAAAAGTTATTTATTTGCAAAATGTTATAACAAAAACGTTTTTGGTTTTTTTTTTTTGCCAATTTATTTATCTTTTTGTTTATTTAGCAAAAAGTGTAAAATGCAGTAGTGATTAAATACCACCAAAAAAATTGCTATATTTATAAAGATGTCATATGTGTTCAGAGTTGCATGTCTGAGCCATTGTCATTTAAAGTGTGACAACGCTGAAAATTGACCTGGGCAGGAAGAGGGTGAATGTGTCCGGTATTGGAGTGTTTAACCACTTCCCGCCGGGAGGGTGTACATGGACGTCCTCCCTTTTCAGTGGTTATACCGGGCTGATGCCTGCACCTACAGGCATCAACCCAGTATCGCTCTCTTCAGCCGGCAATTCCCTTCACTGTAAGAACTATCATAGCGGCAGTTCAGCCTCTTGATTGTTCTTACAGGCGACAGGAGGGGCCGTCCCCGCGCCTTCCAGTGCTTCTTCTGACTCACCGGTGTGATCGGCGGCGGAAGTTGACCATAGAGATTTCTGGGGAACATATGGTCCCAAGTCATGTCTGACTCTCGGAGGTCCGGACACGACGTTATGATGTCACCCCCGGTCTGGCAGCTGTAAATACTGCCATGTACTTGGCTGGAAAACCAAGATCGTCCTGTTTTTTGTTTTTTTGGGGGTTTTTTTGTTTTTGTTTTTTATGAGGTATGTGAGGTATCGCAGCGAACGCTAGAGCAAGAGAAATAATTCTATACCAAGACCTCATCTGTAACTCTAAACAGTTAAACTGTAAAAAAATGTAAACATTGCCTATGGAGATTTTTGAGTACCGAAGTTTGGCGCCATTCCATGAGCGAGCGCAATTTTCAAGCATGACATGTTGGGTATTTATTTACTCGGTGTAACATCATCTTTTACATTATAGAAAAAAATTGGGCCAACTTTAGTGTTTTGTGTTATCTTTAATTTGCAAAACCTTTTTTTTCCCCCCCAAAAAAAAGCGTGTGAGAAATTGCTGCGCAAATACCATGTGACATAAAACGACCGCCTTTTTATTCCCTAGGGTCTCTACTAAAAAAATGTATATAATGTTTGGGGGTTATGAGTATTTTCTACCAAAAAAAAAGATTTTTTCATGTAGGAGCAAAGTGCCAGAATTGGCCCGGATGGGAAGTGGTTAATATGTAATTCAAATCGTCTAAATCTCTAGCTCATCTAACACTGCCCTATCCAAAGGTTAACAGTGCTGCTGTCCAAGTATGGCTCCATTGCCCTGCTATAGAAAGTAGAGTTATCCTAAGACAAGGAAGTGTGTTTTTGGCCAGATCTCTAGAACATAAAGGGGGAAAAAAGCCTAAAAAGGGAAACTAATGTAAATTAGTCACCACATCTAAGGACTGGTAAGCTGCAATCTATGGGATAAAAAATGTTGGGGTTTAATACTGCTTTAAAGTTCAACTCCAGGAAACTTGAAGATCCTCCTTTACAATGGGGCTGCACTTGTACTGCAAGGGTTACCTGCTGGTTTTTGTCTAGGGGGTGGAACATCAGCTCTACTTTACTGATCCTCTCCTGCCCCAGCAGACAGCTTTTTCCCCACTCTCCATCAGTGAACTGTTTTGCAGCTTCCATGGATCCAGTGCAGGGCTATGTTCTCTGCACTGGCCATGAAGACATCCAAGAACCTTAGACCACCAGAACATAGGGAAGGAGAGCCCATAAAAACTGGTCTAGCAGTGTAGACTATTCTGCATTGATTGGATAAGTAAAAGTTTTTTACCAACTCCACTAGACATAAACTAGCATTTAAACCTTGCAGTACAGGTGCGGCACCAATGCAGTGGAGGATTTTTATGTTTGCTGGAGTTCAGCTTTAAACCTAAGGCATAGTATCGTTGTGAAAGTTTCACTGGTAGAGTGTTTATGTAAGAATATTTACTGCTCTGATTATTTATACAAGTTCCATTCCAGTGCAAAGAGACAGCAATACAAGCTTAAAGGGTAAGTTCACCTTTACAGAAAAATCTGTAAGGTGAACTTACTCTGGACCCTCTCCTCATCCCCTCCTGGTCCCGCTGACCTGGAGTTTGGCGATCACCCGCACTGACACATCAGGTCGCAACTTCACCGGTCTGGGGCTTAGAAATCCCCTGTGTCTCAATCTCCTAAAATTACCATCAGGAGGTACGTATAGGAGCATTCTAATTGGTCGGTGCCGTCACATGAGTGGCGCTGACCAATCAGAACCCTCATAGCCCGTCCTGTCACCGCAGATGAAGAGGGGGGAAAGCCGCGGGGATTTTGAAATCCCTGGACTGGTAAAGCGGCGATACGATCTATCAGAACGGAAGATCGCCGGAATCCAGGTCAGCGGACCAGGTGCGATGGGAAGGGGCTCCAGTGTAAGCTCACCTTATAGATTTTCTGTAAGGTGAACTTACACTTTAAGTCCTGTCTCTTGAAAGGGCTACAGATTTAAATTTTTTATGTAGGTTATTGCTACTTACCAACAAAAAGATGCAATACAGAATAGTATTTATAGTGTTTCATGTTGATTAAAAACAATATGGTTTAAACTAAAACTCTCCTCCTTTTAAAATCCAGTTTTAAAAAAATATATATTTTGTACGTGATCACTTTTTTTTCCAGCACATAAGGTGCTTGGAGAGTTGCTGTGTGGCAGCAGCTTTAATGGAGCCCAGACAGTCTAGAGACAGAAATACACTGACAGTTGGGCATCTCAGCAGGAGGCAGAGAGGCAGCAGTACACTCATCCTTCCTGTGAAGAGCTGGGGGGGGGGGGGTGTCAGCACCAGTCTGACAACTGGAGTACAGGCAAGCTGTGTTCCCAAGTAGAATGCAAAAAAAACAAACTGACCATGCTGGGTTAGAAATTCTTCCATGGTCAATTTGAAATAGGAAAGCACAAGGATTGTCAGTATTGCCAGTAGCACTGCCAGAAAGCAAAGAGAACAGGTTAATTTTTAATACAGACCCACATCAAAAATATGAATTGTTGGAGGAACATACACTTTAATGTTGTTAAATCACCAAACATTGTCTATTAACAGTTTGAGTTCCTGAAATGTAAATAGTCTAATATTTCTAATATTAGATAGTCTATAGTCTAATATTTTAATCAGACGCACAGAAATTATTATGCTTTCAATGTGTCGTTGGGAGACTTACTGTTTCTGTGTCTTTTGCCCAACACATGCAACTTTAACATGCTTTGATATGCTGAGGATGCTTAGTTGCCACGTGCTATGAGCAATGAACATTTTAAACCCATAAACAACTGTTTTTTAAAGGAATTTGAGCTGGCTTAAAATCCATTTAAGGAAACAAAAGTGGTTAAATGCAAGTACCTGTGTCTGTCTTAAGATTTAGACCCCTTTCACACTGAAGGCATTTTTCAGGCACTTTTGCGCTAAAAATAGCGCCTGTAAAGCGCCTGAAAAATGCCTCATCTGCAATCCCAGTGTGAAAGCCTGAGTGCTTTCACACTGGGGTGCTGCGCTTTGCAGGACAACAAAATAGTCCTGCAAGCAGCTTCTTTGAGGCGCTTTAGGAGCGATGTATACACCGCTCTTAAAGCACCCCTGCCCATTGAAATTAGTGGCTAGCACCGCCAAAGCGCCTCGGCAGCGGCACTTTTAACCCTTTGGCGGCTAGCGGGGGTTAAAAGCGGCCGAAAAGCGCCTCTAAAACGACAGTAAGGCGCTGCTACATAGCGGCGCTTTACGCCGATGCCCCCTGAGCTGTCAGTGTAAAAGGGCTCAAATTCCTATGTCCCCTTGGATCCTGAGTCAAGGCTGTAGTAAATTGGTCCTTGACTTTGAAGTTTAAAAGTGACGATAAATGTTCAGTTTTACCCTAACATTCCGTGCTGTTACCTGCTCTGTGAAGTGGTTTTGCACAGAGCAGCCCGGGTGCTCTTCTTCTTGGGTCCCCTGCTAGTGTTCCTGACCCCTTCCTTCTGCCAAGTTGCTGTTTGCTAATGGGGTACCTGAGCAGGCTTGCTCCCGAGCTGCTCCTTTGTGTGTCTATTTTCACACACAGCGCAGCTTTGCCCCACCCTCGCTCTCTCCTTATTGGCTGTGATTGACAGCAGCGGAAGCCAATAGCTGCAGCTGCTGTCTCAGCCAATGAGGGATGAGGCTCTTATGCACATTGTTGATTCGAGATGGGGTTCAGGTAAGAAAATGTTTTGGGAGGGGGGGGCTGCTGAACACAGAAGGGTTTTTTTTTTTTTTTTTTTTGTTTTTTGTTTTTTTTTTTTTTTTTTTTTAGTCAAAGCCGACCAACGGGGCTCTTTAATTCAGTTCACATTTTATAGAAACAACAAAAATCGCAAGATATAAAATATCACCAAGTTTACAAAAATAACACCAACATCATTCAATGATTCAGAGGCCAGCCCTGCCAAAAGCAGATATTTGCACAGTCTCTGGAGAATAAACTTGCACCCCAGCTCCTCAATCTTCCTCCTACAAGGTCAAAGGATGGTGCAACCCTCCCCCAAGGAAGCCAAAAACAAACAGTCTTAGTCCACACTGCAGCACTTTTTCAGTGGACACAGATAACATAGAGCTGCATTCTTCCTTGTATACACGGGTGGCCACAGAAGGGTTTTTACCTGCATGAAGGCAGAAAACCTTAAACCTTTACAATCACTTTAAGCTCTGCTTTTTCTAGGTGGTAGGCTCTTCATCCTGTCATTAAACTGCTAATAGTTAGAGCCCATATTGCCCTTTGAAATCCTGTTTATGGATTGAAATAGATTTGATAGAATACAGTCATTGTGATTGAAAATTCTAAAAAAAAAAATCTTTCTAATTAGTGCCATTTTGAAAGGCATGTATATGTTCATAGATAAGAAAACTGCACTTAGTACAAAAAAATGTATATTTCTATATAAATGTATATTTATATATATTTATTTATATTTTCAATTCCCACAGCCGCTCTCAGTAACACCAAAATACAAGTGCAATCTATTGTGCAATGTTATGCTGTGCCTTTTAAACTTTTAACCAAAAATCAAAGCAAACTTTTATACATCCGATGTATAAGTGAATATATTAAAACTATCAGCGATGTCACACATAAAAAAAAGTCCATCCAACTGAATGATCAACTTAAAATATCCCCAGTGAGATCCACAACCTTGCCACCTGTAGCCTTGTACCAAATAGGGAGACCCCAAATTATAGGTGATCTAAAAGCACCTTAGAATACATGGACACAGCCAGTGGATCCAGCAATAGAGGAACAACTGGGCATACCTTCAGGGAGACTGGCTGGATCAGGTAACCCATAACAACCTCCCATAATGTAAAACTGCTTGCTTTATTAAAGTAACTGTGTATTGAGCATGTCAAACAGTGTACAGTGGCGCTGGCTCTGGCTTATTCTGACAATCCCTTGAGAATGTCCTTTCGGAGGAAACGCGCCAGAGCGGAGCCTGTGCTGACATCATTGCGCGCGCTGGAGCCAGAACCAGCGTCGCTGTAGAATGTTTGACACGCTGGATTATGTGGAGAGATTGTGAGTAGATACATTGTTATTTTATTAATAAAGCGGTCCTTCACTATGGGAGGTTATGTGTTTTCTTTGCCGTATTAACATCTGTGGAGCAAATTAGGTGATCCAAACAGTCTCTCTGATGGTGTGTTCTGTAGTTCCCCCATTGATGGATGTGTATTGGCTGCAGCGTATTCTAAGGCACTTTTAGACCACTTACAGTTTGGGGTCCCTTGATTTGGTAAGAGGCTACGTGTGGCAAGGTGGTGTATATCACTGGGTATAGTTTAAGTGAATCATTCACTTGCATGGACTTTTTGGGATTATTTTTTGTGTGATATCACTGATGGTGTTAATATATTCACATATTAGTTTATTCACTCATACATTAGCTGTATGAATGCTTTCATTTTTGGTTTGAGTTTTAAAGGCACAGCACAATATATACATGCAAGCAGAATTTTCGCCACAAATATAATTAATATCATGGATGAACATCACTCTGTAGTTTACTGCACAAAGGGGTCAACTTTATCTGTGTATTTTAGAGCTGAATAAGTGGTCATAACTCGTCACTTTCTCTGTTACAACTAACATTTAACATTTACGTTTAACAAAAATGTGTTGTATAATTGGATACCTACAACATTCATTCGTTGTATGTGACTAGGTAATGAGCTGTAATTTTCTGTACAGCTTACTTGTTTGTCTTTGCTAATAATTTGCATCTATCTCCCTCTTTTTTGAGCTCAAGTTTCTAATCAAGTCAAAATCCAGTACATCCAAAAGTGATGTTTATCATCCATTTAAGAACACAGAAATCTTAGAAATTCTTTAAAGTGTTTATATTCATACACCTACTAAAGTGACTAGACTCAGGTGATGCACAGAGATAAACAGGTACAACTTGTGTAGGAAGATTTTATCTGTAGCTCTCTTCTCTGCAACCTCCTAAAACGCACAGATCAAAGACTATTTCTTAGCTCCATCAGTCAGGGGCGGGTATCTGATATCACACACTGCACAGCACAGAGAGGAGAGCCGATTGTAATCTGAGTGGAGGGAATAGACTCACCTCCCTTTGCACAGTCTGATAGGGAAACATGCACAGCAAATGATTATCAATCACCTTCTGTGTACTGGAGGGGACAGGGGCCGTGCCCTTTCCCGAGACTCTGGTGTGGACATGACCTGTCAAAATTGAGTCATGCAGATAGCCGAGGAATGGCAGGGGAGACAGAAATCACACTAGGTGCTTTGTATTGAGGCATATACACTAGAGGGATAGGCTCTCTATTTTTCATTTCAGAGGTTTACAACCACTTTGACATTCAGGTTATACTGCTGCCTACAGGAATTTGGGAAAAACAAAACAAATTAATGCAAACAAAAAAATTAAGCCAGCCACATATAACCCAGCCTCCAATCATCATGCCTCATTTTTTGCTAGACGGTTATACGCCTTTTCCTCGGGGGGGGGGGGGGGGTTGAATCACATTTTTGCTAGCTTTTCTGTGCTTATTTTTCTTTGTATTTTTCTTCAAGATATTGGATACAATATAGAATTTTTCTTTTCTTTGATTACTTTAAGGTTTTAGGGCCCATTCACAATGTACAGTAAACAGTAGTTTTCTGTGTGTCATGTTTAGACCAGAACACATTCCAGAGAAGTGGGAAGTTATGCAACGTGATTGCTTAATATTGCACCTTTCTGCATGGTCCCACATGTCACCTCACAGCAAAAGCAGCACATTGCGCTGCTGTGCATTGACATGAATGAAGGCTTCGCTTTGTATACTTCATATATAGGTCTGTTTAAAAATAAGACGAACACACTGCCCCTGGCATACGTCTCTGCAGCTCAAAAGGCAGTTTGGGCTGCAGGGCAGTGTGAACGGGCCCTTAAACATGTTGCTTGAGCTTTAGATCTCTACACAGCAGCTATCCAGATCGGTGAATACCTGAGCAACAGCTTTGGAGGCTGGACCCTGCATGACTGGAAGGTTGAATCTAGGTACTCGCGTAGTGAGTAAAACCAATCAGGCTGAGGTACTGGGAGCTTTCGCACAGATTTTGCTGTTGGGCACAGTTTTTAATATTCTCGTTATCGCCATCTTCACACGGCAATAGTTAAGGCTAAGGGAACTGAGCAATAATGTACACCACTAGGTGGAGTGTTTTACGTATACCTTACTTTCTTTTGCCATTCAGCCCAAATGAATCACTTTCTTGCTGATGCTCCTGAGCACCTCATGGATCACCCAGTTTTAATCTGCTGCCTGCCTTCAGTGACTTGGCCACCTACAACCCTCATTAGCACCAACTTTTCGGTTTGTGACTGTGTGAGTCATTTCCACTGTGTGGTGCAAATGTCTTAAAAAAGACACACAGACAGTCATGCTGCAATAGCCTATGGTCCTCTGCTTATTTGGGGTTATTTATTTGGAAATATTTGGGGTCAGTATCCCCAAAAGAAACGGAGTTATAATCTAGATCCTGGGATTTCTATTATTATAGGGTGGTCTTCATCAGAGCCTTCTATAGAACTGCAGTGTGAAGCTGAGCCTCCCTTATGGCTACAAGATCCCTTATATCAACTTAGGATTTTTTGTTGGTTTGTGAGCAAGTAAGGGAGCAAAGGCTCTAAACACACTTCAACACCATCCACAGCAAAGTCTAACTCAACATGCTGGGCATCCATCTCTATGTGTGCCTCAGGGCATATTACTATCTCTTATCCAGGGTCCCCACAGTCTATTGTTGAAGAGACTTTGAGAAAATTCCATGTGATTTATATTTTCAAGGAGTTTTTTTCTAACTTGATTGATGCAGTTCTGCATTGAGGATCAACCAGCTGTTCCAGGCATAGGTTCTATTTTGACTGTGAAGACCTTCCCAATACACCCAGTATTTAAAACATTTCTCAGGACTGGAAACAACCTATGAAATCATGGGTCTCTCCTGACAATGTGAAGTAGCTTTTTCCCTTTTAATAGTAATGTTTTGCTAAGTCGTTTCTGTCCACTATAGACACTCAGTCATCTACCTTAAAAGAGGACTTTACACTTAACTTGTTCTTTAGCAGGGAACATACATTCCACATTAATAATTATGCTAGCAGAGTTAGTGTGTGTTGCAAATTGCCTCCAGCATTGCTCCTGTTTCTTTCTGCCAGAAGCTGCCATTTTCCTGAAGTCCAGAGTCCCAACAGTAAATCATATAGTTGAACTAAGCCTATCGATGTAACTGTTTTAAAAAAGTTACTTTCCTGGAATGCCAAACTTTCAAACAATCAAATGACTGGAACCCAACCGTCATTGAGCGGGGCACATAAAAGGGCCAGGAGAGTGGTAGGGAACACAAGGTAAATTGGATGCAGCTCCTCTCAAATTAGGTCTTGAGATCCTAATGCACATATGAAAAACAAACGCAACAGAGCTAATTAATAGTCCTGTGAGCCTCCAGGTGGTTGACCAAATCAGGTCTCCAAAGTAGTGTATCTTACAAATGATCAGCTGCTATAGTTACGCATGTCTCATATACCATGCAAGATAATCAAATCAAGTTATAAAATGCTGCGCCATGAATATGATAAATATAAATATATAATTAATAAAGTGGTATTGTGCTCTCTCGTGACATGTATAAAATGTCCAAAATACTATACATTAATGTGCAATAAACTTCAATAAATAAATGAATTAATAAGAGTGCTTCAATAAGCTTGTGAAAAATAAATATAAGTATTCCAAAATATCTGTGCAATATTCAAACAAATAATAAATATTTCAAGAAAAAAAATCATCCATGCGATTCAGTGTTGCATCCATGCAATGCAGTGCTGTATCTCTGTAATTCAGTGATAGTTCAATGTTCAAACAATATTAGATAAAAAATTCCAAAGAAATATCCATTGCTACATCCATGTAATTCAGTGTTGCATCTGTGCGATTCGGTGCAGTGCAGCTTAGTGCTATGATCAAATTAACAGTCCATAAACATTCCAAAATCCATCCATGTGTTTCAGTGAACACAAACTAAAGTGCTGTGTGCTCATATAAGTGCTTCCCCCCCAGGTGATAGCCCCTCACCTTAGGGCGTGTGACCTTGCGATTAAGCTTGGTCAAAATGCGCCTTGGAACCTCTATGGGTTCGGTATTGTATGCTGGATCCTGGATAGGTTACACTTGTGCCTCTGTTCCTCACAGCAGTCCAGTTTATACCTCGGTATATCAATATAAAGAGAACTTCATGGCGCAGTATGTATTACCTTTATTTAAAATCACAATAAAAACCCACAGTGGGTACTCGCAATGTCAAGGCGCTTACAGTGCGCCACTCTAAAACAGCGGTAACGATCAGATACCAGCGGCCGGTAATGGGGTGGCATACTAATCGTTCCCAATAGATGGTGTGTGTAGCGTGGTGTGTAGGGGACAGGACGGAACGCTACACACACACCATCTGTTGGGAACAATTAGTACACCACCCCATTACCGGCCACCGTCACCCGATCGTTACCGCTGTTTTAGAGTGGCGCACTGTAAGCGCCTTGACATTGTGAGTACCCAATGTGGGTTTTTATTGTGATTTTAAATAAAGATAATACATAGTGCACCATGAAGTTCTCTTTATATTGATATACCGAGGTATAAACTGGACTGCTGTGAGGAACAGAGGCACAAGTGTAACCTATCCAGGATCCAGCAGGTTCCAAGGCGCATTTTGACCAAGCTTAATCGCAGGGTCACACGCCCTAAGGTGAGGGGCTATCACGTGGGGGGGGGGGGGGGGGGCACTTGTATGAGCACACAGCACTTTAGTTAGTGTTCATTTTGATAGCGCAGCGTTTTATAACTTGATTTTAAACGCAAGAGAGCGCCTCCATCTAGGTTTAGCTATTTTTTTAAAAAGCATAAAAGACCATTAAAATGCACTCACTAGATAAAAGTAGATTAAGGCTTGTCATAGACCCATATAGACCTCCATAGGATTACTGTGAGGCTGCAGAGCTCAGCAGGCATGTGGCTGGTTGAAGCAGAGTTTTTGAAGGAAGTGCAGCTGTCAGACTTCAGGCTGGAACAGAAGCATCAGCAGCTTCCAGAACTTGCAAGATGGCTGCGGCTCCAAACAGCACCTCTGTCGGATGGGTGAAGACAGGACGTGGAGGGGATGTGGCTACATGTTTCAGGGCAGACAGGAGGGCCCCTTTGTCAAATCATCAAGAAGCAGCTTTCTTGACTGTAAAGTATAGGAGGGTTTAATTCCGCTTTAAAGCGAAGTTCCACCCAAAAGTGGAACCTCCACTTATCTGCTTCCTCCCCCCCTCCGGTGCCATATTTAACACCTTTCAGGAGAGAGGGGGAACGGGTACCTGTTTTTGACAGGTACCCTTCCCCACTTCTGGGAGACTGCGCCGCGGCGCCATCCTTTGTAAGTCTGGCCTCCTTCCTCCGTCACCGGGCTGGTCAGAAAACGCAGCGCGCTTCGCACATGCGCTGTAGAGAGCCGGCAGTGAAGCTAAAAGGCTTCACTGCCGAGTTCCCTTACTGCAAATGGCGGCAGCAGCACCCGAAAGCCGATCTGAAAATCGGCTGGGGTGCTGACATCGTGGGAACACTGGACAGTTAAGTCTCCTAAAAATGGAGAGCAAACAGAGCATGTGCAGAGCAGGGTGAGACATTTTTATTACTTGTTCTTAAACAGTATAGGCACTTTTTTTAATGTTTTACATAGCTATACCTGCAAAAGGGACCAGCTTGAAGTGACTTAGCAGGACCTTATTTTCTGACTAAGTTCCACTTAAAGCATATCATCGAACAAGGTTGATGGAGTTCCTACCTTTGGGGATTTGACTGACAGGCAGTTGGACTCCCACCTTAGACCTCAATTTGAATTGACTGGAGTAAGGGTTCTTTTACACGGGCTTGTCCGCTTGGTGGGCTCCACTTGCTTAGCGGGGGATCGCTCCGCTGATCCTTGCTGGGCAGGCGGATGACAGGTCCGTCTCCGTTCACTGTGCTGAGATGGACCTGTCAGAGTCCTGCTCTCCTCTATGGGGAGATTGGATGAAAACGGAAATCTCATCAGATCTGCCAGACGGACGGAAAATGGGGTCACCATCAGTCTGGATTTCGCGGACAGGATCGGATAGGAACGGGTGTAAGCGGACATGTCACTGCTGACATCCGCCGATCCATAGGAGTGAATAGAGGCTCCGATCAGGTCCGCTTTGTAAAACCATGTCAAAACTAATTATATCATTTAAAGGGGAGCCTTCCAGGACAAAATTCAATTCTCATGTCCTAAAACCTTTGAATAAATGTCTGAAGACCTGTGCTTTAGCTGTAAAGGCTTTTCACAAGAAACCAAGCTTGTGTCGCATATGAAGGCGATACCTGTTCATATGCTTGGAGCACTTTGGCTGTGTGCCTGGGACATTGAGTATATGCCTATGGAACATCTGTCCTTCCCAGTACTTCTACTCGCGCTGTGTGCCTGTCTCAATGCAGGGGATCTGTTTATGGAACCGAGGAACCACAATCTTCATCTATTACTGTAGTAGTACCTCAAAGAACATGAATCTACGTGCTGCTCAAACCACAGAAGGCTGCTCAGCCTTCTGCATGCCTTTCAATTAGGCACATCCTTAAAGCGGTAGTAAACCCTAAAGCAAACATTTATTATATTGCAGCTTACCAATTCTTCGATGTGGTGGCTATATTCGTTTTCCTTTTTAGGCTTTTTCTATTTTCACCTGATGATCTAGGCCAGTGTTTCTCAACTCCAGTCCTCAAAAAGCCCCATCAGGTCATGTTTTCAGGCTTTCCATTATTTTGCACAGGTGATTTAATCAGCTTTACTGCCTTAGTAATTACCACAGCCGTTTCATCTGAGGGAAAACCTGAAAACATGACCTGTTGGGGCGCCTTGAGGACTGGAGTGGAAGAAACTATTATCTAGGAAGTAAGTCAGTTTTCAACAGATCAAACTGTCCTGCAGATGTTGCAGTTTTGGGGTTTAGACAAATGATTTACTACTGACAGGGGTGCTTACAATGAGCAGATTTTATTCTTTTATGTAAAACATGTATCCCCTCTCAGACTATGCTACTGTCCGATGGTGTCCCTGTTGCTCTTTCATCCAGAGTGAAAGAACCCTAATACAGGAGGTGTGTTACTGTCCAGATAAGCAAATAAAAACAAAGGAGTAAAAGCCTAAAAAAAAAAAAAAGTAAAAATGCAGTCACTACATCTAATGATTGGTAAGCTGCAGTGCATTACGTTTTTGATTTTGGGTTTATTACTGCTTTAAGGTGCTCTCCATTACCCTTCTGGTAGAACTGCCTTCTGCCTTATCCCAAGGTTTGTTTGGGCTTCCCGTACCCTGGGACCTCTAAAGCCAACTGTAGGAAAGGCCTTTCCATGAAAATGTATCCATCGTGAATTTGAACTTTCTTCTTCAGGAGTCCTTTTCCATCACTGCAATTGCTTTCTTTGACGTGTTTAATTCTCCTAAGCTCTATTCCTTCCTTGAGGGACCTCTTGACCTGTAAGGTTAACAAGAGTCTCTCCTTACTGTTTCCTTCCCTAGTTATGGACCTAACTCTTCAGTGTCCTAAAGCCATTCTGGACTCTACGCATGCTACTGACCTTTGTGTCCACCTTAGTGTCTTTATCCAGAAATCCCTGCTCTGGAAAACTCAGGAGACCATTCCTGAAGAGAGTCAGTTTCCTAGACTTTTGCAGTTCATGCAATGCTAAGGGGGTGTATCATCCACAATCCCTGTCTAAATACAAATTAACTTGCTGAAATAGTCTTACTGTGGACCTTGGATGATTTCCTTTCTCTCCTTGGTGTTTGTAGAATTGTTGTTAAGTTCCCTTTTAGCAGGGTTTCCCCATCTTGTGTAGTCTGTTTTTTCAATCTTACTTAGAACCACAAACTCTAATTGGACAAGGTACCAAAGAACTCCTGGACGCTATTTACTGGACTCTAGCCAGAGTGGAGACGGTCCTCCTTCCATCCTAGGAAGGCTTGCCTAACTGATATATCCATTTGCCTGTTCGTTGTATCTGGTTCTCTGGAAGAGATAGTTTGCAATTAGTCAGGGGTTCCAGAACCTCTGTTGTTGGTCTTTTGAGCTGACCTCTGCTGGACTTCATCGGGGGACTGCAAGATCCTTGTCTCTGGAAAAAACTGAAAACTCCCCCTGCTACAGACTAGTTGACCCAATCCCTCCACTGAACATGATTGCTGTCATTTGTGACCACATTGTCCTATTCTCTTTCAGATCTCCAATTTGAGCAGTGACAGTACTGCACTAGGAAGCATCTATCACTAGAAGATCAGCAGGCAAGGCCCACTTGCCCTGCTGCAGATTCTCCTAAGAGGGTCAGTGTAGGCCTGGAGTCCCTCATGGGATCTAGCTTACACGAAGACAGATCCTCTTCTGTAACCAAGCCATGGTCTTCTGAGGAAGTGCCCTTACATTTTTCCCCATTTCCTTTTTCTTATCAGATTAATATTCCTAGTGCTAGGATTCCTATCTATCCTCTGCAGAAGATTCTGTTCTCGCAGGGGTAGGTTGGTTGATTCACAGAATTATATACTTTGTATCTGGTGAGGTTGTTTGCATTGTGGATACCACAACCCTGTAACACCTGGTTGGAGGTTGGAAGGACGACTCCTCATCCTTCCAGTACTGATGTTCCTTTATGCTAATAAACAGTATATGCTCACACCTACTTAACCTTTTATGCAGGTGTTTTTGTTCACCTCACTCTCTCCTTAGGAAGGATTTTGAGTTGGTAACTTTCACTTTTTTTTTCAGCTTAAAGTTTAAGTTCAACTTTTCAGAAAAAATGAACCAACTCCATTCAGCCTCCCCATCCCCATTGAGTGGGCAGACGATTTACCTGTCACTGCCCATGTAGCGATCCAGGGATTTGAAAGCCTTGCACTTTTTCCTTCATATTTCCTTAGGGCTTCCAGGATGGATCAGAGCGCTTCTGGTTGGTTACGTGCTGGTTCTTGAGCACTTTGACCAAACAAAAATCGCTCTTATTTGTCCTGGGAAGATTGGGACGAAAAACAGGTTAGTGACAGCTAATCACCCATGGAGGTAAGTGTAGCGGGGACTGGGGATGGGGGCGTGCGGAGGGTGTACAGTGGTTTATCTTTTTTTTTTTTTTTTTCTTTTTTTTTTTTGAAAAGGTGAATTTACACGTTTAATCCTTTACCATTTGTATTTTGACATTAAAGCAAGCACATCCACAGATGTCTCTTAAGAGGTTAGCTTTTGTTCAAGTCACATCCTTTCAGATCTTTGACTTCCCTCTTCCTGAAGTTAAGGGTTAGGAGTATTAATTGTAAGTCTCCAGCTGTTCATCCTTTGGTATTTTCCCTGGGTATGTTTTGTCTGTCCAAGCTTCCTTTCCCTAAGCTCAAGGGTTAGGTATTTTGAGCTTTAGTCTTCCTACGCTTGTTTGAATGGTTCTTCATTATTCAGCATAACATGTCTGTTAATGGATCTCTTGGTGACTATTGCCCACCCCTCAGTTGGGCTGCTTTTGGCTATCCTGGCTGTTCAAGAATTTCTAACGTTTCTATGTTCCTCAATTGCCAATAAAGAAAATACTATTTTTTGACTTTAATAAAAGTATTTTACATCGAGTACAAAATCTTCTTTTTAGTTATAGGAGGGGTCTGTTTGGCAGCGGCCGCCACCCATATCTTTTTGGGACTTGAGCATAAGACATCCCAGAGGTTTAGCAGATTTTCATCCACTCTGGTCTGCTCCTTCTTCCCATATTGTGTTTGTAGTATAAAATAAATGACAATCCTAATAGAGATATTGGTACTCCTGTTTAGTTTTTGAGTTCGGAATGATAATGCGAGTGCAGAGAGCTCGTCGACATCTCATTACAAGAAATTAAATGGCTTAACAATTCAGGATTTACTAACGCTCTTTGGGTGGATCTTTCATTCTGTATCTCTTCTAATTGTGGTCAGATATTTCCCTAAAAGGTTTCTTTGTCAGGGACTGTATTAGGAAGACATCTTTTAATGTGAATACTTATAGTAGCTTGTTTCTGTTTTTCCCTGCAGCTGGACTTGATGTAGGTACAATATCGGATGATTCATCATCGCTGCCTCAAGCCAGTGTTCCCCAGAGCTCTCGGCCATTATGTGAGGATCAACTGGATGGGATTCTCAGCCCAGAACTAGACAAAATGGTTACAGATGGTAAACCTTGCTTATGCTGTTTCTTGTTTTATTAATCACTCAATTGGGCTTAAGAAGCCATGTCAGGTTTATTGTAGTCTGTGTCCCCATTGGGGCAATTTTTGTTTTCTTGTTATTTCCTTTGGAGACTGAAAATTATAAGAATCCTCTCCAATGTGGACACAGGCTACAAAAAACTAATTTTCTTAGTAAAATGTGGAAAGGGTCAGAACCTTTGTCAGGTTAATATTACTGGCTGCCCTTTACCCGGGGGGAGGGGACTCGGAAGGTTGTGATCTCCTGGCTCAATGACTATTGCTTCCCTCGTTTCTTGTACTGATGTCACAGAGGGACTGGAATTGAGAAGCCATGACATCTGAATTGTAATTTCAAAAGGGTTCACTTGCTTACATCAGTGTATGGGGACCTTACAATATTTCTGAGGTACAGCGGGTATAGAAAATAATCACCCCCCCCCCCTTAAATTAATCACATTTTATTGCTTGCAGCCCGAAATGAAGACAGATACCGTTTTTGTTTTATCCAGCTATATTTATTCAGTGCAACCTATAACATCCAGATGAAAGATAGAACACCAACATGTCAGAAAAAATCACAAAAACAGTATTACTTACATTTGGGAAAAATGTTACCAGTGTAGAACATAAGCCGGCCGGATACGATACAAGCGCCCGTCCTATCTGGATGTTAACAAACTGGGTGACGTCAGCACGTCACTCCTTTCGACGTGTTTCGTCAAGTCTGCCATCTTCCTAGGGCGCCAGACTTCTGACGAAACGCGTCTGTGCGAGCGGCAGGCTGACGTCACTGCGCTGTTAATGTCCCGATCTAATGGGTGTTTGTATTGTAGCCGGCTGCCTATGTTCTACTCTGGTAACATTTTACTCACATGTAAGTGATACTGTTTTTATAATAAATATCATTTGGTTTTACCTATGGCGATTCTCTCCTCCCTTTCCTTTGGGCCGGTTTGATCATCATTTCTGAATGAGAATTTAGATTGGTGATCTTGTAGATGGTCAGACAACACCAGTCTGATAGTGGTGTATTGAGGCTGTCTGTGGTTCGACCTACCATTCTTTATCGTTCTTGGAGAAAAAGGCCCTGGCTGGGTGTAATGCCCTGTACACACAATCAGAATTTTCATTGGAAAAACCTTGGATAGTTTTTCTTACGGAATTCTGCTCAAGCTTGGCTTGCATACACACGGTCACACAAAAGTTCCCTGAACTTTCGACCCTCAAGAACGCGGTGACATACAACACATACGACGGCACTAGAAAAGGGAAGTTCCATACGAAGCGATGATTCTGAGCATGCTTTGAACATGTTTTTTTGCGCGTCGAAATTGCATATAGACGAACGGAATTTCCGATAGGAACTTTTTCAGACGGAAAAATAGAGAACCTGCTCTCAATCTTTTGCTGGCGGAAATTCCGCTAGCAAAAGTCCGGAATTTCCGACCAAAAAATCATATCGGACTTTTGCTGGCGGAATTTCCGATTGTGTGTACAGGGCATTAGCCACAAGCTTTAAAGCTTGTGCAGCTGGTAAGCATGCACTCTTTGTTGTGGTGGATTCACTATTGTCAGTTAAAGCGGAGTTCCACCCACATTTTTCACTCCTCACCATGCAGTACTAATGTGCATCCTTAAAATGAATTGGAAATTTATTTTTTTTCTGTTCACTTACCTGATTTATGTCTATCTAAATTCACTTCCTCCTTTAGGCGCCGCAGCGCCGTACGTCATTTCTGGTTTTGCATTGGCTCCTGGGATATCTTGGTCAGCTTGGCATGGCCACGGGTCCAGTCACATTTTAACATTGCTGTCTATGGAAAATCTTGGTCAGCTTGACATGGCAAGCTGACCAAGATTGCACCGCACTGCACATGCGCAAGATCGGCAGGTGCATGTTTGGGTAGCCAGCATGCACGGAATCCAGGAAAAAGGACATTGTGGCTTCAGATGCCCACACTGGAGATGGCTGCGCTGTGCAGGAGCTTCACAAAGTAAGAAAACGATGCTGCACAAATAGGAAACTGGGCATAGTTTACAGCATACCGTTGTTACATTGCACGAGACGTGAGTATTCTAGGGATATTTTTATCTTAAAAGCCATATTTTGGCCAGAACTCTGCTTTAATACTAAGTAGTCACAGGATGAAGTTACAGCACTGTGTGTTTTGGTTTATTCACCTACCTTGGAGGATTTCTACGTTTTTTTTCTTATAACTTGGAGGACTTGTCTGTTTTTTGTCACATGGATCACATATGGTACTTGTTGGTATTTACTTAATAAGTGATATTTTTTATTGTGTTATACGTTAGTTATTTAGAGCACAGCTCCTATTTACTGTATTTGTTTGTGTATATCTCACTACAGCTGTATTTAGAGGTTAGGATTCAGCAGTTTTTTTTTTTCTTGCACATTCCTACAATAAGGCATTAAAGTGGTAATGTCCTGTTATGGGGGGTGTTTTTCTGCTGCAGAGACTGGAACACTTATCAGGATAGAAGAAAGAATAGTTGGGGCAAAATACCGTCAAATTCTTGAGGAAAACCTGCTGCCCTCTGCCAGAAAGTTGTCAATGGGAAGGTTTATCTTCCAACATGACAATGAGCCAAAGCGCACCGCAAAAATGACCACACAGTGGGTTGAAGGAGAGAAAGGTGAATGCCCTTGCATGGCCTAGTCAGAACCCAGACTTGAACCCCATTGAAAATCTGTGGAAAGACTGCAATCCACAAACAGTCACCATCAAATTTAACTGAAGTTAAAGTGGGGTTCCACCCAAAAAACTAAAATACCTGGAAAAATTCTAAAAAAAAAAACAAAAAAACATTTGGATTTTTTTTTTTTTTTCACTTACCTCTAAATGCCTGTTGCTAGGTGGTCCCTCGTAGTCTGCCTGTTCCTTAGCCTGGGCTGGTGACATCACTTCCCCCTCGGCACAGGAAGGGCTCCGCTCTGCTCCCTCCCTCCTGTCAATCATCTGGGACCCATTACAGGTCCCAGGTGATTGAGCGGCCAATCGCGGCGCCGCTCGCGCATGCGCAGTGGGTGCCAGGCTGTGAAGCCACAGCCCGGCGCCCACAGTTGAAATGCCGGCGCCGACGAGCTCAGGGGGGGGACGAGCGGGGCTTCGATCCCCCGCATCGCTGGACCCAGGGACAGGTAAGTGTCCAATTAAAAGTCAGCAGCTGCAGTATTTGTAGCTGCTGACTTTTAATTTTATTTTTTTTTTGACGGCCCCCCTGGGTGGAACTCCTCTTTAAGCAGTTCTGCAAAGAGTGGGCAACTATTGCAAAGTTAGTAGAGATATATCCCAACAGACTAAAGGCTGTAATTAAAGCAAAAGGTGGTTTAACAAAATACTGACACAAGGGGGTGATCATTTTTAAAACTCAGTGATTCTGTTTTTGAATTTCTTTTTTCTGACATGTTGGTGTTATGAATAAGTTGAATAAATACAGCTGGATAAAACGTAAAGTTATCTTCATTTCAGACTGCCAAACAGCAAAATGTCATTATTTTCAAAAGGGGTGATTTTTTTATATACCCACTCTATATATTAAAGTACTCTTGTGTGTAGCAACCAAGATGATTTTTCTTTTCATTTTTTGCCCATGGCGTTTTCACTTGTCATTACATTTGCTTGTTTAGAATTTCCCAGTTGTAGTGTTTACCAACTGATATTTTTTTTCTCTCCGTCCATCAGGTGCAATTTTGGGAAAACTGTATAAAATTCCAGGTAAATATGTCCATCCTAGGTTTACACATTAACGTCGCTCCAGATACTTTTCATTGGAATACATCTTTTAAATATATGGTTCCTGCTCTTTCTGTTGGGTTTGCAGAACTTGAAGGAAAAGAGGTTGAAGATTTATTTACTGCTGTGCTGAGTCCTGTAGCCACCCATCCGCCATCTTTGCCACAACCGCCACCACCTTCAGCTCATCCTCATCCTCCACATACACAGCTCTTGCCTTTGCAAAACCAGGGTAAGTTTGAGTCCTGGTTCCAGCCTTTGTTCTACTTTAAAGGCTTGGTAAAGATGTTTCCCAAAATCTAGATTCACTTACGTTGCCCGCTCTCATTACTTTATTTTTTGGTTGCCTTGGCAACATGTTTTACCAGCAGCTGGGGCTAGGAAAGCGTAGAGGTTCATGGTCAATTTTAATATTTTTTTAATCCTTTCTAAAAAAGCTTTCTTTTAAAAATATATGGCACCTCCATAACACTTGCTTGCTAAACCTGTGCAAAGCAGTAGACAGGTTTCTCTGTCCTAATACTGCTAGGGGGGAGGGATGTGTCCTGCTTATGGAAGGCATTCTGCAGCATGTGTAATCTTATCTCCCTAGCCTTTTAGGTCCATTTCAAAACAGCATCTGGTTTGTGAACCTGAAACTTGGGGTGCTGTCTTTGCTTGGTGCTTGCCATGTGCAGGCTTTATTTGGTAATTATTTTATGCAATCTTTTACATATACCTTGAGCAGCTTGTGTTTCTTAGATCAGGCACCTCCTGGCTGCCATCATTAGAGCATCTTTGCTACACCATGTAATAACCATACCCCTGGGTACAAATAATCATTCTAGTGGCCTCCTCTTTTTGCCCTCTGCTCGTTAGTGTTGTGCAATAGTTAGATTTTGTAAAATTTGATGATGAATAGAAAGGCTCTGAAGAGGGAAAGAGGCGGACAAGAAGTGCAGTCAGGTAACTGTGTTAGCTATTTTCATTCTAAGATGCAGTGAAAATGGTTGATGCGAGCTGGCACCTGCTTTTTGTGAATTGGCAGCCACTTTGGGAAGTAAGAACCACCCACAGGTTGCCTTTAAAAACAAAAAGTAGGACCTATTCTTTAAATATATATGTTCAGTCATAAACGTATTAAATAAAATGAATAAACCATATACTTTTCCAGAGACGTGTGCTTGGTGCATACACTTTAAGGTAGAGCCTAAAACCACATCCTAGCTTTTAAGTTTGGAATTGTTTATGTAACAGTTTCCTAGTGAACTTGTAAATGGAAAAAATGCGTTGCACTTAGGTATATATTCACCTTATCAATCTAAAGGTGCCCAGTGTATGTGCTTCCAATCTCAAATCAAAATATAAAAAATAATACTGTTATATGTCACATATAATTAAATCCACCATATTATTGAATATAAAATACCAGTATATTGCGCTTAATGATAAGCGACCTATTTATATATAAAGGACATAACCTAATAAATATCAATAAATACGCCTGAAATTTACATCAAAGTGCCATGCATAAATCCAATCTAAAGTGCTACGTGCAAGGAAAACTGCTTATATGCAATAGTGGCAAGTGAAAAAGCATGCATTATAAATACGGTAATTAGCATACAAACTGTGAAAAAAACTCTATAAGCAATAAGTGATAAAAACACATAAAAAACCATATATATTAATTGGGTGATAATAGTCTTTTAAATGTGAGAAAAATCTTCCAAATCCATATCACGTAACAATGTGTGGCGGAAAAGAATCCAATGGTGCAAAAAGGTGCTTCACATGGGAGACGGATCGTGGAACCACAGTGCCCAAATGTGCCCTGGTGACCCCCAAAGTAGCTGCGCTCACCTCTGAGCGTGTGACACAGGGATTAGCTGCGTCCAAACACGCTTTGGAGCCACCCCTGGGCTCAGTAATCAGGACACCAGATGATCTCCCATCAAGCTCTTTTAGGACTCCATAGGCATCATACCAAAAGAAAAAGAAGGGACTGCATAGTGTGATATCGCCAAAATATTTAATAGTAACTAGTGTAAACAATCCCCACACCGGGGTACTCACATTGCATAGGTGCTTAATGTGCACCAAACAGTACAGGCAGAATATACGTCCGGAAATGCTAATTCAATGCGCTGTGGAGTGTTCAGATCATTCCAGCCCAGCTCAGTGCTGCTCGCTCCGTCCTGGCCCCTCCCCTACGCGTGTTCGACACAGGGAGTCACGTGTCTTCATCAGGGGGATATCCCCCTGATGAAGACACGTGACTCCCTGTGTCGAACACGCGTAGGGGAGGGGCCAGGACGGAGCGAGCAGCACTGAGCTGGGCTGGAATGATCTGAACACTCCACAGCGCATTGAATTAGCATTTCCGGACGTATATTCTGCCTGTACTGTTTGGTGCACATTAAGCACCTATGCAATGTGTGTACCCCGGTGTGGGGATTGTTTACACTAGTTACTATTAAATATTTTGGCGATATCACACTATGCAGTCCCTTCTTTTTCTTTTGGTATGATGCCTATGGAGTCCTAAAAGAGCTTGATGGGAGATCATCTGGTGTCCTGATTACTGAGCCCAGGGGTGGCTCCAAAGCGTGTTTGGACGCAGCTAATCCCTGTGTCACACGCTCAGAGGTGAGCGCAGCTACTTTGGGGGTCACCAGGGCACATTTGGGCACTGTGGTTCCACGATCCGTCTCCCATGTGAAGCACCTTTTTGCACCATTGGATTCTTTTCCGCCACACATTGTTACGTGATATGGATTTGGAAGATTTTTCTCACATTTAAAAGACTATTATCACCCAATTAATATATATGGTTTTTTATGTGTTTTTATCACTTATTGCTTATAGAGTTTTTTTCACAGTTTGTATGCTAATTACCGTATTTATAATGCATGCTTTTTCACTTGCCACTATTGCATATAAGCAGTTTTCCTTGCACGTAGCACTTTAGATTGGATTTATGCATGGCACTTTGATGTAAATTTCAGGCGTATTTATTGATATTTATTAGGTTATGTCCTTTATATATAAATAGGTCGCTTATCATTAAGCGCAATATACTGGTATTTTATATTCAATTATATGGTGGATTTAATTATATGTGACATATAACAGTATTATTTTTTATATTTTGATTTGAGATTGGAAGCACATACACTGGGCACCTTTAGATTGATAAGGTGAATATATACCTAAGCGCAACGCATTTTTTCCATTTACACTGAAACGCACGGCTATGAATACGTGACCTGTGGCTGCAGCTGGGTATTTGTAGATTTTGACAGTAAGGCATAGGGTCATTGTGGCTCGCAAGACCTCTTCTCTCTTTTTTCCTAGTGAACTTGTATGCTGTTCACTCGTTACTTTTTTTTTTTTTTTTCTTTTCGTGCCTAAACTGTGAAAGCTAAAGGCAGATTAAAATCACCCCATGCCATTTAAGGCCCTATGGCCATGTTAGGATTAAAAATTACACAATGTAGAAAAGTCTCATTTCCTCACAGTGCTTGCATTCCTAATCTCAATCTCCTTTCTGGTGTACACAATGCTAGTGTCATTTGAAAGCAGTAACAGTATGGAGCTAGTTTCAGAGAGCCATCCAAACTATTTTCTCTATGTCAATGTCTTTTCTTAGAAAAAGTTTTAATACTGCTATGCAAAAAGAGATTACGTCACAATCCAACATGAAAACACCGGTAGCCAGTGCATACTGCCGCATTTTGAGTCTTAGCCCTTGTTCACAAAGGAGTACTAAGGCATACTCCCGCGGAGGGCCGTGTTTACCTTTTACAAGTGTTCCGTCCATCCCCGTGCACACAATCCCATTTATGTCAATTGGGACACAGCGGGTGCAGAGACGCAATTGCTGCTCCCAATCTGAAATCTATGTGGGTGCACAGCCCCGAACATGCACGGTCTTCGCAAGCGCCCCATACCCATGTCTGATTTAAAATTAGAAGCAGCATCTGTGTCCATGCAGCCAGAGTCCTAAATGATATTATTGGGACTGCCCTCACAGTGATGCACAGAACACCTAATCAAACCTAACCAAATCAGGGAGGCTCTTGTCCTTCATAATTGATGGTAGGTCTGAAGACTATTGTACAGTCAGATTACATATTGTATGGTCAGCGTAAGCTGCATCAACCTGCTGGAAAAGAATGCCCATGAAATATAACTGTGCAAATGAAGGCTATAGGTTGGTTGTGTCCCAACCATATGCTGTTATACTTGTGGTCAGATTTATGATATTGATAAGTATATAAAACATAAAAAAATAAAACAGCACAAAAATCCTTCATATTTCTATTTACTGCACAGAATGTCTCTGTGAATGTTGAGACTATTGTAAATCTTTGCAACACTGGCATATGACATGCATTATTTTCTTTCTCATTCATTGAGGGGCACCTGAATTTATAGAATATTGCGTGATATAGCCATCTATGTGAGGAATAGACAATGGCAAACAACAAAAAATGTTGGCCAGCCTAGGATAACCCTTCTTACCCCCAGCCTCAATTTTGGGCTAGTGTGCTAGGAATTAGAAAGCATTTTTATTTATCTCTGTTGAAAAGTCAATTTTTCCTAGCTTTCAATCAAAAAGATTATTTTTACTCTGCTGATATTGTTTTCTCTGTAATTTCAATCACAATTCCTACACCATTGGAGCCGGTATTTACATAGCAGCTATCTGGATCAGTATATCCACTGCACTGGGCTCTGCTTTTTAGCACTTTTCATAATGTTCGCACACAGGTTGATTTTTTTGTGGAGTGCTTTCTGTGTATAAAGCTGTGGCACAGCCTTTCGCATCCAGTAAGGCCACTCAGTCTGAAGCAGATCAGCATTTTCTCAGCCAACTTTGGAATCCGTATCCAAACCCGCAGTCTCCTGGCAACACCTCAGAATTAACAAGGGGTAATTTCGACCCTTCATGCTGTATGTATTACTCTACATTTTGAGAATTAGCCTGAAATCTTCGTGTCTTTCAGAGCTCCTACAGCTGTACAGACCTTTCCATTACACCTGTTAGTTAATGTATTCCTCCATGCGTACTGGAAACACCCTAAAGAGGGTGTGTTAGAACTGTTTCCCTTTGGGAGGAACTTGTTAAAGTCTATTTCCACCTTTTACAAAAAAAAAAAAGTTAATTCACTCACATTGATTAAAAAGATGAACATTTATTAGCCTTTTGCATTGCGACCTGCAAATCATTGCAACTGCGATCAGTGGATCCTGAATGTAGTGCTCAAGCTACTACAGACTATACCTCCAGCCCAGGTCCATAACGAGGTACGGACCTTAGTTTACGTGAATGGATAACTTGTCAGTGTACTTAAAGGGGGGTGACGTCACTACAATTGTGCTCCATTGAGATCTATATTTCTCTGCTGCAGTAGAAGTATTTTCACATCAGATCATGTTAATGAATTCAACTGTGCTGGCGCACCAGGGAGAAGAAACCCAAGATTTAATGAGGGGGAGCATGGGGCTGGAGGGTAAGGAAACTATTTGGCAGGTAGGGAAAGCAATATTTTTGCTGATTAGCAGTTGGAATCTCCCCTTGAGTCCCAGTTTTGCTCTGGCAGATCCTGCCCTCAGTCCTAGGTTGGTAGTGACATTTTTTTGCCAATCTGTGGCTGAGTGGATTAGATCTCTCATAAGGAACCTCTCTAATGCTGGGGTTAGACCCTTCCTTTAATTGAGCACTCTGGCTTAAGTACTCAGATGTTGATATCCCTTTAAAGAACTTCTGACTTGCATATCCTTTTAGGGTTGATGTATCTCTGGATCGACTCTGGATATAGCATTTTTCGATCCCATTGTGAAATGCTTCAACGCAGGGAGGGCTTGGCTGAGCCTCACCCATTTCCTTCGTCCACTTTTTCGGTAGGTGCCCCTAGACACTAGAATCTGACTTTAAAACTGCCCTCAGGACAAAGTCTTGCCATCAGCAGATCCTACTGAGTTGTTTTCATTGGGATAAATTGAGAAACTACTGTGTCTTCACCACTGGGAAAGGTTGGAAGTTCTTCCTGCATCAGGAAAAAGTAGTCTGGTCTCTCACTGGACAATACTTTGAGCATTGTCTTACGCACATTGATTCCCATAGGGGAATTCCCTGGTAGCCTCTGATTAGTGGGCCAAGCTCATTAGAGGAGCACACCATGTCTGGATGGTCGGCAGGCAGAACACACAAGTCTCCTGCAGCAGGAACTCTCAGAAAGGCTTAGGGAGACCTGACCATCTAGGGTTAGGTCTTCTTTCTTTGACGGATTCAGAGCCTATAGGAGAAGGACCTCAGGCTTCTTCCCTTGTTTCGATTTTCAATCAGGTTGTACAAATAAGTCTCCCGTTCCTTGCTCTATGAATGCTGGTGCTCTTTTGGATCTTAAAGTTCAGGAGCATTCCTAGATCTATGGCTAGATAGCCAGATCAGGCAGAATTTCTTTTAAGCAGAGTTCCTCAGTGGTTTCTCCAGGGGTATTTCTCACATACTAGAGATTGATATTTTGAACTGCCTGCTTGGTACAAGATTATACTGTATCTCTCTTCCTTTGCCTGCCCTTCTGGAGGTGCATCCTCACAGCCTACTGCCTCATTTTTTTGATTTGTGGGACAAGTTCCTGAGCCTTTTGTAATATAAGGGCATATCTAAGCAATCCATTCAATTTCTGTCCATTTTGACACTATTCCTTGTTGACCACATCAGGTGGGACCTTTCCTCCCTTCATGGGTATTTATCATTCCTACTGTATGGAGGTTATCACCCCCCTCCCGACAGTAATCCTTTTCTCCCTGACTTTTTGAGTTTTAAGTTATTTCTGTGGATTTCTTCAGGTCTGGTGCTCCACCTCAACAGGTCTTGAATTAAAGCGTTGGTTTTTCAGATGGTCCTTGGGATGCTGGCTTTCCCAAATCCTGTTTCGTTGGGACATCCAACAGCATTGCAACTGAGTGGGCACAACCTCCCACATGCCCAACAGTCTTCCTGTGTCCCTCAAAGAGTGAGGAGAAAGAAAGAAAATTTGATATTTTTTTTTTTATTTACTATAAAATCCATTGTTTGGGGGATGGACACAGGTCACATACCTCTGTTTATGTTCATGCCCTTGTTACTGCTTTGCCACAAAGTAGACGTAGTATCCAGTCCTCCTGTAGATGTTAGTTCAATAGTCTACAAATTCCTGTGTCACTCAACGAATTCCAATAAATGGATTTAATGTTAAGCAATAAAGTCCAATTTTTCACATGTTGCAGAAAATACAGTGGGTGGAAAATAGCTGCTTTTGGTAACCAGAATTGTGCTGTCACTGAGTAAGAAATTAAAGAATGAAGAAACTTTTTTTTTTCTCTTGATTTGATAAATCAGCATCCATTGTGCAGTCATCAGCCACCCAATCACTTTCCATAAAGCCAATTCCACCTAAAAATTAAGTTTTCCATTTTACATAGCAGTTGGCAGGTTGAAAAGTGCTGACGACTTCTTGTATTTCTTAGCGGTTGCTAATGAGATGTGCCTATTGAAATTCCCAGTACTAGTACTTCACAACTGTTGCAGTCATTACAAATATACCTTTCCTAAAGTGGCTTGTCCATATACCGTGCTCAGTGTAAATGAGTACACCCCAACAGATTTGTCAGAAAACCTTTGCTTTCCTTTCAGAATCAACATTTTCTATGGGACACTATACTTCAAAATACTCCCACAAATGCGGACCATTGATTGCAAGGAAGTTTTGTTAATTTGCACACACAAAAAAGTATTTTTCCTGACAAATTCATTCGAGACTATGTTGCAAAATTTAATACACCCCAAAGAAAGTCTAAGGAGCAAATCTAAAAATTTTAGACCTCAAAATCCTAAATTAGCAAGAATTCAGCTACAGGTGAGTCTAATTATTCATTAAACAGGTGTCCAGCAAACAGTTGGTTATAAAAGGGCGTTACTTAACAAAGAAATCCCCTCCCCATTTCATGCTATCAGAAATGGCACCAGATGGAAGAGAAATGTCACAAGGCCTGAGAAAGAAAATAATTTCTTTACACAAAGAAGGTGAAAGCTACAAGATGATCAGCAAAGCTTTACTTCTCAGTCAAAATACTGTAGTAAAAGCGATACAAAAATTTAACAAAGATAGAACTGCAACCGTCTCAGAGACACCAGGCCGATTTTGTAATATAAGTTATATTATGAAACTTGCTTTCATGTTATGAGCTAAACAAATGTTCTATAAAACTCAGTTTTGTCAAAATTTTGGAAATTGTTCTCGTGTTCATTGAGATGTTGATTAAAATCTTACTTTTCAAACGGGGTGTACTCATTTATGCTGAGCACTGTATAACATATCCAGTAGCACTTCTTATATTGAATTTGACAATTTGGAGTATTCACAAATAATCGTATATCCTATATCTGAGTGAATGTCTGTAGCCTTTGCAAAAAAAAAATGGTTTAGAAAACATTTAAACACAATGAAATTAGTCCTTATGCACACCAGACATTTTTTCAACTGCTCCTAGGGGTGTCTGGTGTTTTTTTTCCTGCCTCTAAACACCCCTGCATGTAGCCTATGTGTCCATGCACACATAGGCTTCTAGAGGAGTTTAGGGGCAGAAAAAAAAGCTTGACACATTTAAATGCTTGTTAACGCTTGCCACATTTAGCGCTTGAGCATTAATTTCTATGGCCAGAATAAATTATTCCTGCCAACGAAATGAATTGGCGACCAAATGCTTGACGCACCTAAATGCGTTAAACATGTTTACTTGCGTCAAGCGTTTTTTCTGACAAAATGCTGCTGTCAGTAAGAGAGGCATCTAGGAGAGATAAAGAAACATCCAGTGTGCGTCAGGCCTTAGAAATACATTTGTATATTGGGGTCACTTAAAGTAGAGTAAAACTACCCACTATTGGATTATCCAAAAAATATAATAACCCACCCACTGAAACCTGTACTTACCATTCTGAAAAGTGTTTGCTCCTATGAGCAACTCTTCTTTATAGATGTAATATTTTAGAGATTATATCATTCTGACTTGTGTATTTGCAGTAAAAGTTGACATTATACAAACATGTAGTCTGCCATACATGAAAGTGTTAGTTGTGTGGCTGACATTCTAATCCTCAAGCTCCATACTTTGAGTCACTGACCTGGACCATGCAGGTCAATAGGACTGGCTTTATGTATTGCCTGCTTTCTGGGTCAGTGAATTAGAAATTGTAAATGCTATGGGTTCAACATGATGACCCAACAAATTAGTATTACCCTATTGAGTTCACCAATGGCAGTCCATGTATTTTTTGACAGATCTACTCTAATCTATTTGGCTTGTTATGTTAGTAGATATGTAGTTTAAGCAAAAGATGATCAGCAAATAAAGTAGAATTCTGCGGGATGATGACCAGTCATGTTACTTCTTTCATCATCTGGAAATCAAACTAGGTATCCTTTTAGTCCATATGGGTAGCAGCCCCAACTTTGTTCCCCCATACGTGTTCTAAATATTTAGTGAGTACACAGGAATGAATCTCCAATGAATACAGAGGAAACAGTCATGCAGATCAAACATGAGCATGTATTTTGAAATCTTGGGCCGTCTGATTTTAATTCTGGTATTATCTTATGTGACTGATGCCCATGTAGCCAAATCTTTAATGTTGTACGTATCCTTTTATTATGAATGGCTTTGAATCTGAGCCTGCAGAAGTTTAGACAAATGTGTTCCTTAAGCCTGGTACACACAGGTAGTATTTTGTGATTCACCCAGTGGACTGAACGGGAAAAAAACTTGTTGAGCTTGCAAGGAGATCAGAACTCCCCACTGAGCTGTTGTGTTCTGACATGGGGACTGCCCCACCCATGCCAGAGTACACTGGTCAGCACTCATGGCCAATGCGAGAGGGCTAATCAGCTGCTGGTTTTCCAGCATGTCCGTTCGATAGAAGCCAGACAGGCTGCTGTACACACTGCTGAACTGGCCAATATTCGGCCGTGTGTACCAGTCTTTAGGTTGTGCACCACCAGCTTACAGCAGCTCTTTTAGCACAGTGGATCATAAGAGATTTTGAACAATACAAAATTATGACCAGGGTCTGAAATTCTGGTTGCACTGTTTCATAGGACTCTATTTAACTTTAAAGTAAACCAGTAGTCATATCATATTAAAGTGGATGTAAACCCAATGTCAGCCTTTCTAAGCTACTGCCATAGGGGTTATCTATAAGGATATACATGCCTTCTGCATGTATCTTTACCTGTCAAATGTCTCCCCTCTGTCTGTTATTAGACCCAAAAAACTGCATATTCTGTGGGTGGGTCTGTTGTCTGGAGCTCGGTGGGTGAAGTTGTGATGTCAGTAGACTCCCCGCCCACCTCTACACTCCCCTTGTCAATATGCATTTTCTCCTGTGTATTTCTAACACTGAACTTCTGCTATGATCTCTAACATCCAGTGAAAAGACAGGAAAGTAACTACATGACTTCAGCATGCCAAATCATGTGGAACAGCCAATCCTTGCAGAGCTGCTGAAGAAAGGAGTGGGGTGGGAATTAAAAAATAATGCATGTCTTAGGCTAGTGCATGAGATATGTAAATCACCTGTCACTCACAGCAAGGGGGAGGATTTGACAAAGTTTTTCTCTGTTTGTCAAGATTTTTCTCACTGAACAATAAAAGAGGATTGCTCATATATGGATTAACTCTTTGTGGCAAGACTGGGCTCAAATGATAGGAAATCTTATACTCTACAGTATGATTTCAAAAAAAAAAAAATTTCGGGTTTACATCCACTTTAAGTAAAGTAACACCTTTAATAGGCATCATTCGAATCTGTATGTGTAGAAGGCCTGGCACACCTCAAACCAAATTATAATTCACAGAGTTACCAGTTGTTGGGTTGGGTGGGTGTGTGTGTGTGTGTGTGGGTGTGTGTGTGTGTGTGTGCACCTCATGCCTCCTGAAGGTTCTGGATTTCCAGAGATACAGCAGTGACAGAAGGGGAAAGTGCTATTGGTGTACACAGCAGACATTTTATGATGGCTGTGTTTGCTTCATATCATCTGATTACAAGTTTCCTTTCTGTTGAATTCCTAACCTTGGCCCAGTGCACTAGTTTCTGCCTATCAGTAGTTTAATCTGCTAAAATTGTGTAATATATTCATGTTGAAGTTCTTCTTTTTTAAGCAGAAATAAACAGTGTCTCATTTTAACTTTTTAAGGTGATGGTCTTTTTCCAAGAATGCCGATTGTGAATGGCTTGTTGCCACCCAATCCTCACTTACCACACAATTCTCTTGGCCCTGGACGTGGACTCGGCCCTTTCCCTTCCTTAACGCAACCACCATTTCCAGACATCAGGTACTCTTCTTTACAAAAACTCAATTTTTTGTCATTATTCTGGAAAGAAGCAGTGAAGCGTAGGATGCGGTCTTTCTCCTCTTTTCTGTTAAAATGTATCTTCATTTGTGCAATGTTGCCAGTATTGGTATTTTATGTATGAATGTTTATTTTAATATCATTGTTACTGCTCCTGATGGTCCTCGTTCTACAACAATTTGGAAGATGTTGGCACCATATAAATCAATAATACTAATAACCATTTATATGTAAACAGGGATAAGAACGCGGCATACCATGGCATAGTAAATGACCCCACAAATGTGTGGCCAGCACCGGCGCCGGTTATGGAGCCAGAGGGAGACACCATGTCCAGTGCCCAAAGAAGTACACAGAAATGGGAGAAGGAAGAAGCTCTTGGAGAGATGGCAACTGTGGCCCCTGTTTTATATACCAATGTTAATTTCCCACACTTAAAGGAGGAGTTTCCAGGTAAGACAACTTGAAATAAACATTAGGGCAGGCGATACAGTGCAAATTTGGTTGCAGGAAAGAAATTTGCACGATTTCCCCATCAACACAGACAGTGCTGACAGGGGAATCCCTCCTTCCCAGACATTGTCTTCCCCCTGTGGGTGAAGCCGCCCCCCTGGCAGAAGATAGTGATCATTGCTAGCGGCTATAGAAGCCACTAGCAATAATCGCAAATAAAATCCGGCAGGCTGGTTTGTGCCCAAGTTGATTGATCAACTTGGTACCTTCGGCCTGCCCATACAGGGTTCAAATCTTTGCAAGATCTTGCTGAACCGTCTATGGCTGGCCCTACTTTCTCAATAAAAAAGGCCTGAAGTAAAAGCTGTCTTATTTTCCTGTGATTTCTGTGGACAGCTGGAACAATCTTGCTATAGACACTTTGATCACAAGGCTGTTCTTATTCTTATATATTCAGTCATTGCCCACAATTAGTTATGACTCATTTTTCTCTGTGTCTAGATTGGTCTACACGAGTGAAGCAAATTGCTAAACTCTGGAGGAAAGCCAGCTCACAAGAAAGAGCCCCATATGTGGTAAGTGAATCTAAAACCTCATATGCCAATAAATTGGGTTGGCAGAGAAGAAGAAAGTAACGATCACAGTGGAAGTGTCTACTAATCTTGCAGCATCTATACAAAATGGTAAACGTGGATTTGCTGCATATGCTACATGGACCCTCTGTGCATACTTTATGCAAAGTAAAGGTTAACCTGAAATATAGTTAAGGTCTAATCTAAGAAAATGGGAGATTTCAGGCCTTTTATCCAAGCAACCCCAGAGCCGTGTGTAATAAATATTTGTATATTAATGTGTGTGCATTTTTAAGAAATTTTGGCGATCTCTACAGAATTTCCCATTTCAAAATGAGTAACTTCCCTACATTTGTGACTTTGCATGGACTGCCATCTGTCAGACATTTTTATGTTTAAGGCTTCTCGGTTAAGGGAAATATTTGTCAACTTATCCTTTCAATTTAAAGGGGTATTAAACCCAAAACCAAAAATTCAAAATATTGTAGCTTACCAATCATTAGATGTGGTGGCTGCATACGTTTTCTTTAGTCTTTTTTCCCCCCCTGTTTTCACTTGGCGATCTTGCCAGTAACCGACCACCTGTATTAGAGTACCACCACTGGATGAACAAGCACAGGAGGCACCTTTTGGATAGCAGCATTGTCAGTCTAGGGTAGGGGGAGTGTTAGATGTACTAGCAGTTTTAAATGTACTAACAAATTGAATATTCCACCTAACACTACTGTATATAATCCGTTACAGCAAAGTGTTTTTTTTTTTCCCTTTGAAATAAAGGTGTTACATCAATGAGTAAAAGCTGATCCGTGTAAGCACCTCTTTAGCGTTAAATTATTTGTCTCATCTCTGTAACTAATGCATTCTGCTGGAGAGCTTGTTCTTTTGAAAAGCAATAGACTTACTGGCCGGATCACCAGGTGTAAATAGAAATAAAGCAAGCCTAAAAAAAAAAAATGCTGCTATCACTTCTAAGAGGTGGTAAGCTGCAATATAATGTTTGCTTTTGGGTTTAATATTGCCTTAAGCTTAGAATTAATTTTAAAGTTTAAGTGTTAGCGTAAGATCAAAGGTAAAGCTGAATTCCTAACAAAATGGCTAAGTACACAGTTGAAAATCTTATATGGGTATTTTTCTACAATGGAGTATAGACACTGTTTTACAGTGGAGTATAGGTACTGTTCCCCTAGAATGAAAGAGAAGCATCACACTTGACAAAGTCATCTCTTTGCTATCTGAAACTGTCAGCATGTTAATTTTCGGCACAGGTACCAGTATTAGGAGCCAGGCTCTGCTTTATATGGATATTCTGAAAGGAAGAAGTGATGTACATATTAGACTGCTTCTTATTCCAGTCACAGGATGGGGACAGGGAAGTAATCAAGCTTCACTGCTTAAAGAGGAAGTAAAGCCTTCCTCTTTAATTGTACCTACAGGTAGGCCTATAGTGAGGCTTACCTTCTGGTACTGTAAATATCTCCTAACCTTGCACCGTTTAGGAGCTATTTACTACCCTGTTTCCCCGAAAATAAGACCTAGCGTGATTGTCGGTGATGGCTGCAATATAAGCCCTACCCCTCAAATAAGCCCTAGTTAAAATCCTTGTAGGTCTTATTTTCAGGGTAGGGCTTATTTTCGGGGAAAAAGGGTAGGGCTTATTTGGGGGGTAGGGCCTATATTGCAGCCATCACCGACGATCACGCTAGGTCTTATTTTCGGGGAAACAGGGTATATACCCTGCTTCCGATATCATCGGCGTATGCACACCGAAGGAACGGCCCGCTCGTGCCATTTCTTCAGGGGCCGTGACCGGCAGTGCATGCGCGGAAGTGATGTCATTGCGGCTCCGGCCAATCACAACGCCGGAGCCCGCGAACCCGGAAGTAACTCCGGGAAAGATAGCAGTGTGCCGGCACCACTGCAGGGCATCCTTCTAAGGTATTTCATAATGAGCTAATGCGATGCATACTAGCTCATTATGCCTTTGTCTTGCAGGGTTTATTTTGTGGTTTGGAGGTTTACAACCTCTTTTAAATGCAGTAAAACAAAGGACACCAACTTAGCTAGAGCGGATTGAGAACTGGACTGGTTACAGGGAATTACAAATTCTTTTGACTGGTAAAAATTAAATAGTTACCTGGAGTTCATTTTTATGGTTTACTGAAAGAGCCAAAGGTTAGGTTAGAAGCTGCTAAATCTGCAATATTTGTGCGGTTACTGCTGCAATAAGACAAAGCATTCAGGAGACCTTAGGCCAAGTATATTTACCCTTTTTTCAACTTGCAATTAACCCTTTAGATTTTATTTACCTTGTAACCATATTGGTACTCATTCTTGTTTTAAGCAAAAAGCCAGGGATAACCGTGCTGCACTGCGAATCAACAAAGTGCAAATGTCAAATGACTCGTTAAAGCGCCAACAGCATGAGATCATCGACCAGAGCACTCGAATTGATTCCGATCCATTCAAAGATCCCTTAAGGCAGAGAGAATCTGAGCATGAAGTGGAGTGGAAGTATAGACAGGTACAGGCTTTCTTTTTTTGGTCTGTGTATGAAAGTGGTGAAGAACAAGTTTGATTGGATAATTAAAATGTACATTTTTTTAGTCACTTGTATGGTGTTTTGATTCTTGTTATCAGAATATTATTCATTGCACAGTGTACAGTGTGAAATCGCACTGGTATTAATTTTAAAAATAGTTTTTTAGGTTGAAACCTACTGCCCAAAAAAACTGCTTTTGGAATCGGATGTTTCCTGCAGTTGTTCACCTTTGGACCAAATAGGGTTTTACAGGAATATAGCGCAGTATGAATGAATTTGTCTACTCCTGCAGATTTCTCCCACTTCCAAAGAATAGTGTGATAAAGGAAATCAGCCTTAGCAGTTGTTAGAAATAAATGCACGTTGATGTCTCTGTAAGCATGCTCATTTTAATAATCTGGTACAGCGATCAAGTAAAAACGTAAAGGCTACATCAGTAATGAGCATGTACCAGTAACAACTCAAATAATGCAAATGTATTTAAAGGGTAACTCCACTTTTGTGGGGGGAAAAAAATGGCAAATCAAATAATATAGCATATGCAATTGCGACACAAGTCATATTGTAATTGAATGCTATTTAAAATTACCTTTCCTTTTCAATCTGTAGCTCTGTAATTTTCTGTAAATGCAATGCAATATGGTTGCCTAGAGGTTTTCTGTGCACAGAATGTGTACAGAACTTCCCCCAGAAACATAATTTCCTGCTTGTGTGACTGGCTTACTGATTTTCCCAAAGTCTACACTAAGATACAAGTCATATTTCAGGCATCCCCTGCAACATAAATGTCATTTTTGGTGAGATACTCCTAGTAGGAAATCACATCTAAAGTGATGCAGACCCTGCAATTTTACTCATTAGAGCCCTGCAGGTGAAGCAGCTGATTGATTAATTATGAAACCACTCCCATTAGATTAATTTATCACAGGGACACAGACAAACACAGAGATTTCTTCAGAATAACAAAAGGTAGGAATCTGCAACAAAGTTTGTTAAAATCCTTGCAATGTACATTGAACACCCAGAGAGCAATGTTTTTTTTTTCCCCTCAACAAAAGTGGAGTTACTCTTTAAGCTTCCCTTCAAACTGAGAATGTCTTGTTTTTAAGGAATCGGACATTACCAGTGGAATGCAAGAAATGTAAGGTTACCACATATAGTGTATATTCAGCTTTTTTTAATATGCTCCCAAACAAGCTGTATACTGCATCCTGGACATTCTTGTAAGGCCGCAGAAAAGTAGTATGGCATAATAGTGTGCCAATGCATGCCAAATCTTTTGTTCAGATAGTGAAAGGCCCTGGATGCAGAGTGCTCCTTTTGGACCAGCACCTGGTCTACACACCCACCCATCTACCTCTGAAGGAACTTTAAAGTGGTTGTAAACCTCAGACACGAAATATGAAAAAAGATGCATTCCTCTATAGTGTGTACTTGTCTCAATTAAAAGAAAGCAGTGTCATTTCTGTTTGCTGCTTTGTTCCCCAATCAGCATAAATTTCTTGGTCAAGTTTTCCTGACACAAAGAGAAAAAAGTTGACAGTAGGGTTCTTCAGCTGATTGATAGCCTCAGCCCTGTTCCTGTGAGCTGTGTGATGGGGGGTGGTTCCCTTCCCTCCAATCGGCTCTTAGAGCTCTCCTCACTGAGCTCTGCAGACTGTAACTTCAGCTCTCTGCCCCCTTTTTTTCTGAAGTCTCAGACCAGCTTTAAATATGCAGCACTTTGATCAGATGTAGAGAACAGAAGGCTACAGA
The DNA here is from genome assembly GCA_037952835.1 of Lithobates septentrionalis. Classification (NCBI taxonomy): domain Eukaryota; kingdom Metazoa; phylum Chordata; class Amphibia; order Anura; family Ranidae; genus Lithobates; species Lithobates septentrionalis. The sequence continues at coordinate 944,063 of JBBDGP010000098.1, forward strand.
TAGACAGGTACAACTTATGTAGAAGTATTTGTTTCATCTTTGTGAATCACCTGAGGTCAGTCACTTCATTGGGTATATGGAAAGGTTTACAACCACTTTAACTTACTTTTCGGTACAGGAATGAGTTTAATTTTGAAAAATCCGAGATGTTGCATTCTGACATTACTGCTATCATCATTACAGGTGTGTGCTTGACAGTCTATGAGCAGGCAAGCACAACTTATTAAAGCAGGTAGGAAAATAGCAGAAAAATAACCACACTTTTGGAATTAATATTCATCAGTTTAAAAGCAACACTAGCTGAGTTAAAGTGTTACTAAACCCAGGACCCTGCATTTACTATATCTGGTCTCCCACAGTACACAGAACATGGAAATGCAATAGTTTTATTAAATATAAACTACTAAATACCTTTTCTCATCAGTAGTTAGAGCAGTCTTGTGACTTTTATCAATGTCTGGTTAAAGCTTGTAGGAGGAGTTTTCATTCTCCCCTGATTGTCCTATGAGGATGCAGGACCCCTGACCCTCTGTTTGGACAGTGCTGATCGGCCCTGTGCTGATCACATGCACTGTCCCAAGAAAATAAATAAATAAATAAATAAACTCTAGCAATACACACCAAACTGAGCATGTGTAGCTTGTCCCCTAGCCTCTGTACTATCCGGAGATGGTTTGGGGACTCTGGAAGAAGGGGAGGATCAGAGAAGACAGGATCAAACAGCCTTTTTACACAATGCAGAGGATTAACCCCTTAGGTTCCACAGTGAGTATAACAAGCATGCTTTACTGCATATACAGACTGCTTTTATTGTTGTGGGTTTAGTAACACTTTAAAAAAAAATCCCTTAAGCTGGCCATACATTATCCAATTTTCTTGTTTAGCTTCCTTTAGATTTACCTTCAACTATGTTGTGCAATGGCCTGCCTGATTGCATCAAATTGAAAGTATTTAGGTTTGACCTCATATTATATGGTTTTGGTAAATCTAAAGGAAAATTGTACAAAAAAATTGTATAATGTATGGCCAGCTTTAGTAACCCCAATGTGTAAATCCGCAGTGTAATGATTTCTCTTTTTAATATTGCAGCAAATGCGCCAGAAAAGCAAACAGCAGGCGAAGATCGAAGCAACCCAAAAACTTGAGCAAGTAAAAAATGAGCAACAACAGCAGCAGTTTGGCTCCCACCATCATTTAAGTCAGTCAGGAAGTGATACTCCAAACAGTGGCAATCAGAGCCCTTTAACGCCTCAGAACAGTGGCAATATGTCCCCAGTTCAGCAGACCTTTAATAAAGATGCATTTACTAAACAGACATTGTCTGGAGCACCTGCATCATTCTCGGATGATGTTTTTCTGAAACCGCAAGCTCCACCTCCCACACCCACTAGAACACACTTGCAGGATCCCCTCCAGTCTTCTCAACCACATTCACCCCAGATGTTTTCTCCTGGATCATCAAACTCTAGACCATCATCTCCCTTTGATCCTTATGCTAAAATGGTAGGGACACCAAGGCCTCCACCTGCTAGTCAAAATTTTCACAGAAAGAACTGTGGGTCACCCATGGATATTTGTCTTCCTAGACACATACCTGGGAGCGAGTCCTCTGATGCTAGACCATCTCCCATAAGGGACTCTTGTTCATCCCCTTCCAGCACTGATCCCTCATTAAAGATGGGAGATGTTCAAAAGAACATAGTCCCAGCTGATCCCTTTTCTAAGCCATTAGGCCTTTCAAGATTGTCTCACAACACAGATCAGATGATAGATGGTTCGCTGGGTCCGTTAAACAGTGACTCTTTTACAAAACATTCTTCAAGATCTGAAATATATCAAAGACCACAAATACCTACAAAAGTTGATCCCTATTCAAGACCTCCTCTCACCCCTACATCAGGTGTTTCACCTGGCAGCCCTGCACCTTTTAAAACTCCTTTGCGTCCACCTCAGTCGCCACAAGAATCCTACAATTTACTACCCACAACACCACGACGTATTTCTACAGACCCATATGAAAGACATGTTTTGACTCCAAGACCTGCTGAAACTTTTTCACATGATCCTTATAATCAAGCACCTCATGGTAATCGTACTATGAATGAACCATTTGCAAATCCCCCTAGACTAATGCGACAGCATAGTGACCCTCAGTCAGCCTCTTTGTCACGCTCAAATGTCCAGGATCCATATGCTCAGCCTCCAGGAACTCCACGTCCAGCAAATAACCCATATTTAAAATCGCCAACTGCCTCAAGACCTACAGCAGTGGACCCTTATCTTCAACAACCCCCTACTCCAAGACCACCTGTGCAAGCAATGGATCCATATAGTCAGCCTCCATCTACTCCCAGGCCAGTTATGGGAGATGTATTTGTTCAGCCATCTATGAATAAGAGACACCATGATTCCTTTGCAGCTTCACCTATAAGGAATAGCATGGATCCATACTCGCAGCAACCAGGAACACCAAGACCAGCACCTTCAGATTCATATGTGCAGCTGTCTAATACACCAAGGCCTGTGCCTTTAGATCCTTATTCACAGCCGCCTGCAACCCCAAGGCCAGTTTCATCAGATATCTATGCTCAGTCACCTGGAACTCCAAGGCCAGTACCTTCAGATCCATATGCCCAGCCACCTGCAACTCCAAGGCCGCCCCCATTAGATCCATACTCTCAACCACCTGGAACTCCCCGACCAGCTCCTTCAGATCTGTATGGACAACCACCAGCAACTCCAAGGCCAGGCCCCTCAGATCAGTACTCTCAGCCACCTGCAACCCCAAGGCCATTGTCCTCCGATTCATATGCTTTGCCACCTGGAACCCCAAGGCCAATGCCTTTAGACCCCTATTCCCAACCTCCTAGTACCCCACAGCCAGTACTTGCAGACCCTTATTCTCAGCCCCCTGGAACTCCAAGACCTCTTCCCACAGACTCCTATTCTCAACCTAATCGAACTCCCAGGCATGTTTTTTCTGACCCTTATGCTCAGCCACCAAGAACTCCAATGCCCAGTGGGCCTGAAAACTTTAATCGTTCCTCAGTGGTTCGTTCAGTGTTGATATCCAACCAAGAGTCATTTCTGCAGAATACACAAAGCAGGGGAGCCCCTTTTAGCAGAATATCTGAGGGAAACTCCCAAAATTCACGACTAACAGGCCCAAGCCCAGTAGACTTGTTTAGTCATACGTCATCTGGCCCTAACCAGGAACCTTATGATCAGCCTCCAGGGACACCTCATATACAGACAGGGGAAGGATTTGGGGATCCCCATGATATCGGTGATCAGCAAAGAACTTTTACAGAGGAAACATTTAGTGGGTCTTCCAATATTGCAGCAAGCCCTCAAGGTCAGCAGTTTGGTAATATGCCACAATTGCCTGGCTTATCAGATGCTCAGAATTCATTAAACCTACCTATGGCAGAATCTGAA